>CM070740.1:1419446-1894910 GCA_036346245.1 Bonia amplexicaulis
TTTATCTTCGCTTTTATAAACCAATATAAATATATATTAAAAAATATAACACAATATAATTAGCGAACACTCATTCATAAAATCCTAAATCCGCCATTGCAGTCAGACATGTAGAGAGTTGCATCATTTCATTTTCACAGGTAAGCGGGAATAGATACTAGTAAGCAACGAAGATTGAACTTAGATACTCCAGATTTAAGCACAAAAATAACTACGGTAATCTTTGTACATCTGATATGCTTACTGTAGTTCCATTTATATGACATGTTTTCAGGACTATCTTATCAAACACTATTAGACAGTGAAAAAACACTAAGAAATGGGCATGGAACTGTCAAAATTTCGGTGCAATATGCGGAAACAACAAATAAAGTGCTTTTCAAAATATTTGAATTATGTTTGTTACAGATTTCAGAATTAACTTCATTAAAGGAACATACCTGGACAGAAACAAAAAATAAAGCATCTCCTGCAAAATCACATATAAGAAATAAATAATATAGTGATATTTAAAGACTTGATTGGCAATTATCTTACCATGATTTTAGAGGCTGAGGGTCGTTCACTGCTTTTTTGGTCTCATCATTATCTTCAAGAAACTATAGTTCCCTCTCCACCCGTCCAATATACTTGTTCCCTCCAGAGCAATATCCAAATCGAATCGAATCATCTTTTGGTCAAATTCTTGAATGCCCTCACGTATTCTTGTACTAAGTCGAGACAACTTGTACTTTATCTCTTTCAAACCCGGCATAAAGTTCTCAAAGTAAATCATCCCAGCAGAGAAGATGTCCACCTACACAACAAAAAAAACGGATTTATGATGCGGCTCAAGGCATCAATTCATCGTCGATTGTAGTTTCTCCACAAAACAGTAAGTTGGATGCACAAACTGCTGTTAACTCTGTCTTAGTTGGCGCTAAACATGTTCAAGCTGAGAGGGAGGACGGCTGAGGAGAGAAACAAAAGTACATGATCCCTGCCTTGCGCACGGGAATGGAGAAGCGAGGGGGAAACCCTAATCAGGGCTGTGTAGGAGTGTGGCTGGCCTTGGGAGCAATGGGGACTTAAAACCCCAAAAACAATAACGCAATGTGCATCAGATGTGTGTACGCATGGGCCAATTCATGGGCTGTGCAGGAAGCCAGGAAGGGAGGACACGTCAATTTTTGGGGTGTTCGGCAGGCCACAAGCCGATCGGTTTTAGCAGCCGTTACAGTACCTAACTTTTAAACGGAGTATTTTCTCAAGACGGTGTCTACAAGTTAAACGTAGTATACGTTAAAAGCCTAATATCTATACCAACAAAAATCGCAAGTGAGTATCGATCTCTCCGTAATCTGTACCGTAAACAGCCAAAATTCAAAAATTTCAGCCAAAAGCCATAAGTCGCAGCCAAAAAGAATAGGTCATTTGATCGATTCGGTTCTAGTCCAAATTCTTGTCAGTCAGTCCTCTTTCTTTCTAAAACCAGCTTCTCATGTAAACCTAGTTGTTTATTTACGGAATTGTGAGTCCGTGTGTTTGTGTGAGCATTAGTTGAGTCAAGAGTTGCAGCCGAGTCCCTATTGGGTTCAGCCATGTCGTATGCGTGTGTATGGCATATAAAGTCGGGGCCTAAGCGCCATGTAAAACAAAACTTATGTTATTATTATCACCATCATCATTATTTTGCTATGGAGTTATCCCCAGAAAAAGCCGAACGGTTGCGCTTCAAATTCTCGACAAACCGATTTAGGGTTTGTGCCAATTGTGCGTGATCAAGGGATATTTCCTTAGGCGCATTGAATCGGCTGGATTTCTGTCTTCTGATCGTGTCCATTGGTGCACGTATGATAGAAGTTTTAAGTTTGGTGTTGCATCGGTTTAAGATTTACTAGTTGGTCTCTATCAATTTAACATAATTTTAATGAAACAACTGTGACACATGGTTATCAAGGCACTGTCTAGGCGACTCCAAGGTGGCGAAGAGGAGTCGGTGAGGAGAGGAGACACTAGGCGAGGGAGGGGGCGGCGGGAAGGGGAGCGGGAGTGAGGAGTCCGGAGAGAGACAAGATGGGGGGAGAGACAGCGTCAGCACAGCGGCAAGTCTAGCTGGAGGCTAGGGTTACGCAATTTTTGATCTTTTTGCGATTAAGTCCCCAAATTTCTGAAAATTACAAACATACATCTCCTTTAATGTATTTTTTCTAATTTAGACCTCCTGAGACATGGTTATTTAGATAATTCGTGCTATTATGTTGTATGGTTATTTAATTTTCGGTCATATAAGGTATTATTTATCATCTAACTACTATCGTCTAACTGTCGTCATAGCGGACACTTAGTCGACTAGATGTCCAGGCGCCCCGGTCTCGCCGCGACTTGCCGGAGCGTCGTGACAACCTTGTTGTGGCATATGAGGATCCAATGAGCTTGCAGTAATCTACGCTTTGACTGACATTCTCATCATGACGTGTGTAGATATACGAGAGTACAAGAGGATATGCCATATAGAGATAAGGAAGGAGATAGAATAACAACCATATTCTATCTCTAATACCTTATCTCTAATACCCTTAACAGCAGCAATCTACGCTTTGACTGACATTCTCATCATGACGTGTGTAGATATCAATCAGCTCTGGGGCACGGTAGGGGACACTGTCGTATAAGCCATCATTGAACGTGATGTTGTATGGTGGCTGCTTTCTTTTGGCTGAAGGAGAACAAAGAATCATAAAGAAAATTTAAAGTAACTTGCATATTGAGAGTAAAAGTACAGAAGTAAAGTAAATTGCATATTATGAGTAAAATTAAAAGTAACTTGCAACATCTTTACCTATTCCAAAATCAGCTAGTTTAACTTCCAAGTTGTCTTCTAACAGTACATTTCCAGGTTTGATATTTATATGCACAACGTCATGTTGATGAAGATATTCCAAACCTGCGATTATCTGCTTGAGGATGTATTCTCCTCTCTCTAAGTCGACTTTCGATCTTTCATTGAGGTAATCCATGAGAGACCTAGTCAAGAATGCAGATATATTTTAACTACACAGTCCCACAAAAAATTCTATTTGAATTTAAGGACAATACCTAGTGTTATGAATATTATGTGTGTATTGATATGAGACCCAAAAGGTCATATATATATAGGAGAGTACAAGAGATATGCCATATAGAGATAAGGCATATATGGATTAGAATCCAAACTCTATCTCCTAATACAACTCTATCTCTATCTCCTTAACACCCCCCTCAAATGCAAAGCGTATGCAATAGCATTGTATTTGAAAATGGAGTTAACATTAAAACAAGAAAAATCCGAAATCCGAGTCTTGATGATGTCGTCGTTGCGTGCAGTCTTGGAATAAACTGTCAAATCAAGCTGAAGAGGAATATATAGAAGCATGACGGCGCAGATCGAAGCTTGAGACGGCGGCGACGGCGCACAAGAAGGCGTAAGAAGCGCAACGGAGGCGCAATGCAGAAGAAGCGCGGCGGCGTTACAAGCTCGTCAAAGAATAGAGCGGCGGCTGCTGCCATGCAAAATAAAATTCCTACACTTCTATGACTGACAATAAATTTGTGGACTCGCACGGCTTGGACGAACTAGAGATTAGAGACTACGGATTTTGGATGGACGCAACGGAAGACTCACGAGAAAAATAAACTGAAAGACTGACTTAAAAACAAAATATCTCTTAGAACAGAACAGGGAACGACGTACGTGAGAAGAGCGCACAAATAATTAGAGCCCAAACCAAACCGTCAACCCAAGCCCAAATCAAAAGGCTGGATCTGGACACGGCGTATGGACGCGCATCATCTCGGGGCGTAGCGGCCAAGTGCTCCTCACTCATCCTCCTGCTGCATGCTGGGAGGCCGCCAACGAAGAGCTTCCGCGCCTCCATCGCCGACGAGAGAGAGAGGAGGCGCCGGTGTTTGTCTCCGAAAAGAAAGTGGCGGGCGCGTGGGAAGAGGCGGAGGAAGGCTAGGAGGAGGCCGGCGAGGCAAAGACACGGAGAGCGGTGCGAGAGACGGCCATGAGACCGCTACCGGAGGTCGGGCGGGGCCAGCGCCGCGGCGGCGGAGAGGCGGACGGCCGGCGGCCGGGCCGGCCGTCGTCAGTGTGCGTGGCGGTCGGGTGGTCGCGAGGCGCGGCGGCGGGCGGCCTTTACTGCCTTAGTAGCGTCAGCTACAGCAGCCCAGTCCGTGTCAAGTAGCGAGCCCGAGGTCGGAGAGGCCGCCCATGGGGCGCGCCACGAGGTTGGCCATGCCAAGGCGGTGGCGATGGCTCGGCGGAAGGGCCGGCAGCCAGCGGTGGCAACAGCAGCGGCGGCCGGCGCAGCCCAACAAGTTGGCCGCCCCCGGGAGAGAAGAACATCCTCCCGGGGGCAGCAGCAAACAGCGGAAGATTGATGAGGTTAGGGTTTCAACCTAAGCTTTGATACCATGTTATAAATATTGTGTGTGTATTGATATGAGACCCAAAGGGTCATATATATAAGAGAGTACAAGAGATATGCCATATAGAGATAAGGCATATATGGATTAGAATCCAAACTCTATCTCCTAATACAACTCTATCTCTATCTCCTTAACACCTAGAACATAGCTTCATTGAAAGAAATGTTGTATCAGTGATGCGACCTAATCTTGACTTCTTTATCTCGGACCATGCAAGATAGAACTCCACAACATTTCTGTGATTTAGCATTGAAAGCATACTAACCTCACTGCATGTCAGAAATACAAAAGAAACATCAAAGAGGTAGCCTTTTAACAGCAAATAATAACAACTTGAAAAGGACAGATTTCACATATTCGGCTGCAACAGTATATATAAGCATGAACCGTGCACTTGCATTGCATCAAATAAAACTTTGAAAACTACGTGGGCCATTTTGCTTGTTACAAACTAAACGAAGGAACAGAGCAAGAGAAAGAAGGTACCTGGGTTCACAGTACATGAATCTTGCAAAGAATTCTTCTGGTACAATTTCCTTAATAGCACAATACTAGGAAGTGAAACACAATAGACATGTGTAGACCTTGCCCTCAGATCCACGTCCTGCAATGTATTTTAGACAGAATTTATTACTATTTAACGTCACCCATGTCAGTGTCAATAGGGTGTGAACTGTGAGGGAAGCTCACCAATTTGTTTCTCGCAATGAAAGTTCTTCTTGAAGTCTAGCTTCAGGGGAGGAAATGTTATACCTAGACATCCCTGGAAATGAAAATCAACTGTTTCTTTTCCAAAGAGCTGTTCAGCAGAAGGGACATGACCAGTCTTTAAGGTAGCCGTTGTACTTTTGATATCCTCAGCAAAAATTGCATGCATCGTGTACAACCCAGTAGATTTCCATTTTATGTTTGATCCTACATAGTTTGAGGTGAATACATCACACAATTAGTGACAGTGAGACAGGAAGTATACTTGAGAGACCATGTGGTGATCATCCCGTTGTATATGATGAGTAATTGACATCGTTTACGAAAAGTCGAGTTTGAGTCGGTTGGTTCGGACCTAGACGTTGCGTAGAGTAACGGGCTCGGTCGGACTTGGTCGAACCTAGTCGTTTGGGTTTAGGTTGCATATTCTGATGACTCGACAGGTGTGATCTCTATTTACGCTTTCATGTATCGAGCGGTGCTATTTGACGTGTTTCTTGTCTGTGTGACTGCAGGACGTCGAGGCGGAGTCGTGGCGAGACACGGTGGACCGGACTAGGCGCAGGTGGCGCTGAGGTCAGAACGGTCGGAATGTGTCGAAGACGACGTGGACTCGAGGTGGTTGCGAGGCGTGCGAGAGGGGCGCGGAAGCTTCCCGGAAGGTGCAGGAGGGGCGAAACGGGAATTTCGCAAGGCTGCACAAGCGGGAGACGGCTCCGTTAGGGTTTAGCCGGCGTAACGGGTTGGAGACCCGTTAGCCAAGGGCTATAAATAGGGGTTGGGGGCTGCATACCCCTTTTAGGATCACAAGGTGTATCACAAGGGTTTTGAGAGTTTATTCACTTCTTGTGTGTGTTCCTCCCAAGAAGCATGTGAGGCTCTTGGTGTTCTTGAGGATTGAGAGGGAGATGATAGATTGAGAGACTTCTAATCATTCCTTTTTGTTCTAATGTTCATGCGTATGGGGATGTGTTGAGCTGATTGTAAGAGATTGGCTATGTAATCTTTTGTCTCTCTGAAATGACTCCTTCTTGAGTTGTAATGAGTTTTCTCCCTGTCAAGTTTCTGTTCTCTCCTGGTCTTTTCGGTTCTTGCCTTCAATTTGTTTTTCATGTTTGTTGTTTAGATTGAAGTCCTCATTATGTGATTTGTGAAAGCTCAGCATCCGTTGGATCGTTCTTAGTAATTGGCTTCTTCTTCTGTTTTCCTATTTCAGATCTCGACAGCCTTCCTTTTTGGACAGCAGATTCAGTTTTCTGATCAGACTTCAGTCATGTGATTGTTAGTCTCTGCTTGTCTCCTTTTGACCCGAGATTGCCTCTTGCCTGTATTCTTCCTTTTCCTGAGAACAACTTCATGTTTGGATGAAAGTTCTATTTATTTAATCTGAGGAGAGGAATAAATGATTGACAGTTTCCTTGTTCTCTGCTCTATTTCAGTTTTCACGGCAGTCAATATTTGATCTCAGTTTTCGGCTGCAGTATGTTCAGCATGTTTCAACTGTGATGGTATTCTTGTTGGACAATTTTCAGCATAGCTTTCGGTTCAGAAAATCCAGGCTAATGCATGCCTTCTGTGCTTCCCTTCTCTGCTGATTTAGTTCAGAATTTCACTTTCTTCTTTTTGCTTTTCTTCAGTACTGCAGCTTCTTTTTCTTTTTGCTTTCAGTCTCGGTGAACAGCATCTGTTTTCTTCAGGGATTTGTCTGTTCCTTCTATTTTCGGTCAGAACTGAAGTGCAGTCTAACCAGCTATTTTCTTCTTGATGTTGCGTGTGCTTTTCTGAACCTGTGTCCAGCCTGTTCTTTATTCGGACATTTCAGTTTCTGCAGCCTAGTCTATTGAAGAGGGTTAGCAATACCACATTCATTTTCTTTTGGCTTGAACTCCATCTCGTGCAGCAAGTATTGGCGCTATAAGCATTTGGTCACTTTTCTTTTATTTCTTTTGCTGATCTTTGACGATTTTGCATGCAGATCAAACGGCAATATTTTCAGCTGAAATTTTTACTGACTACTCTCTGATTTATGCTGAATTTTTCAGTGTCGCATGCGTTTAAAATTTCAGCAAGATTAATTTTAATTTTCTATGAGGTGCTTTGATTTGCATCGTTTTGAAAAACAGTGTCGAAATTTCAGGGGCGATTTTAAAAGAGAACGACATTCACCCCCCTCTGTCGCCATTTCGGTCCTACAATACTACATAACAACTAGAAGTATATTGAGAGGGGAAAACTGCAGGAGAAAAAACGTTGCCACTTAGTCCAAAAACACTCTAAATTACTTTTGATATCCTCAGCAGAGATTGCATACATTGTGTGCAATCAAGTATATTTCCAATTTGTTTTTTATCCTACATAATTTGAGGTGAATACATCACTCAATTAGGCATTTAGGGGCAGCGAGACAACAAGTGTAGTACTTAACTGTTGGATTAATTGGGTTTTGGCTCATTTAATTTAGCAATTAATCAAATGAAATTCCTAGGCACACATGGAAAAACTATTTAGTACCATATGGAGAATTGAATGGGAGTTACACCACTTTAAAAGGTGGAATGTGGTAACCCCCTTGTGAAGTTGGAGAGAGCCAATACGCTGCGCCGCCGCTTCTCCGCCTCGCCACGCCGAGCCGAGCCGCCGCCGCGTGTGTGTGTGTGTGTGCGCGCGCGTGTCGGGTGCGGGCGCGCTTTTCTTTATCTATTCGAAAATCGAAACGCACCGACTCGCATAAATAGCATTAACGAATGGTCGCCAAGAATCTGCAGCGATTCTGAGTGGGTTATGACCGCAGCTATTTTCGAGTAATGGCTGCAGCTATTCGCCCTTCGCTTTTGTCGTTAGGCGCGCCTTCGCTTTTGCGCCACGAAGCGCCTCTTCATTTCTTCTCCATACGAAGGATATAAAAGATCGCCTGCTTTTGTTGTCGCTATTCGTAATCTCCGGTCCGAACCTTGCGCGAAGGCTCGGGCGAGTAGGCCTCCGAAACTCCGTTCGTCTGAGTACCTGCACGGGTAGACGGGCGATCATGTTTTTGGGGAGCGCATTGGCGCGACTACTCATTCTGTGACTTCGTCTTCATCCTGGTGGTGAACTGCTCGCGATACTGCACTGCGAACATCTTCCTGCATCACACCTCGTCCTGCATCAAGCCTCGATCGACTACATCGAATAGGCCATCATGTCGATCGATGGTAACGGCGCATCCGGTGTCACCGACACCGGCCCCGCCCGAGGGTATAACTCGAACTCTCCTCCGATGTATTCATTTAAATACCGTGAATATGTTAATAGGTGTTGCTGTTAGCTTGTTCATTAGCGAATATGAATACATGATTGTTGAATCACTCATGCTCTTGTATGTCATGTTATATATACTTAATTTCTAGATTAAAATATGCTGAAAATTGACTATATTTCCAACATTAACAACTAGAAGTATATTGAGAGCGCACACCACCCCCACCCAAAACAACCCACACACACAAATGCCACACCTCGACTCGGTAAAGAAAAGAGGCATGGAGAACTCAAAATTCAACATTGATTTTCAGAGGAAGCTACTGCGCAATGGAGTATATGCATAGGAACATCGGCCAATTTGGAGCGATGTCACTCAGTTGGACAATGATTGATTCAGGAAAGGCCAAAGCATCGAATGAATGGGCCTGCACCATTTAAGTACATATACTGACAGCCGGCTGGCCAGGCAATATACAAGCACGTAAGAAGAACACCTATGTAAATTTCCAATATTCGAGTTGTTTTTTTTTTTGCAAAGAATATTCGAGTAAGCAAGTTGTATATGATTCCTCCACAGACCACAATAGTGCTAATGATGTTATGTATGAAATATTGACAGTACTCTTTTTAGGTGGATCGACGGTACTTTAAATAAGAAAAATGTGGCACCTCCTATGCATTTCCAGAATTAAAGCATAGTTTAATCCATGAAAATATTAGGTAGCACGTAACACTGCAAAACAAAAGCATTAACTCGTTCCACAGGTACAATTTGCATCTCTAGAATTAGAGATCCATGGAAATTTTAGGTAGCAGTGCAAAATGCAAGCATGATTCATACCACAGGGATAATATACCTTTATTCTCATAGAATCGGACAATTGCCCGACCCTCAATGGGGCGAATCTGGAGAGAGATGTTGGTGTTTCCTTCTGGCAAAGCGACCTTGCCGCCGTCCTCTTCAGAGATGACCGAAACCAAGGGGAAGGAGGCGACGCACTCACCTCGCCTCACCATGGTGAGGATCAGCTTCTCCACCTCCGGAAGGGACCTTTCTTCTCCAACGATCAGTCCTGAGTTGGTCGGCGCCGGCAGAGAGCTCGTAGCGTCCTCGGAAGCCACCGCCACGCGCCCACCCGTAGGTTGCGGCGGACAGGACTCCCACGGGGGGATGAGGCGGTACCTCCCGGCCGCACTGCCGTCGCTCCAGAGCCCCAAAAGGAAGAGCTCGACCGCTTCCTCACTCCCGACACCCTCCATTGTAGCGTTCGCGAAACCCTAGCCTCCAGATTTTGGGAGACGAGGCGAGGGGAAGAGGAGAGACGAGGGGTGGGAGCGGAAGTGAAATTTTCGGAAGAACCAGGAAGCGGGAGCCGGGAGGAGATATTTTCTAGAACCGAGCCCCGCAATTTGTCGTCTGAGCAAAATTGGCGCGCCAAATCCAGATCGAACGGCCCAAAAAGGGCTTGTCGTTTGGGCCTTTTCCGCACAACGGCAGAGGGTGGGAATCGTTGATTCGAATCCAACGGTTCCAGACAGACACCCCTGCCTAGATATCTACCTCGGTACCTCCCGCACGCCGCTGCCCCATACCACCCCACCGCACTCTCCTCGCCGCCACCAGCCGCTGCATCCTCGAGCCGTTGTGACCTCGCCCTCTCGATTCCGCTACTGTTTGTTGACAAATTCTATATGTATCATCATCAAATTTATCATATTTAACTTACTATATTTAGCTAGCTTGCTCTATTTAGTATGTGATTTTCTGCATTGTTTATCTTACCATGTTTAGCTAGCTTGCTATGTTTAGCTTGCAGTATTCGTTACCCATATAATTAGATTAGTTTCTATGTTTAACTTGTAATCTCCCTGTAAATAGTTGAGAAATGCAATCATCAAGCTGTGAGTTTTTAGCAGCACCAAACCAACCATTGTGTTTGCGTGAGTTATTCTTGCGTTGTCAGAAGTCCATCGGCGTCCTGATTGTCGACGATTTCCATCAATTGGTATCAAAGCGGCTACGACTCCAATGACGATGTTTGTGTAGTCGGTTCCGGATGGTGGGCGATCGCCGTCGCCACCGCGTCGTCGACGCATCTCCCACTCTCCCGCGCCACGCCGCAGACGGCACCATGGCGAGGTCATCATCGAGCGCGTAGTCAAGGAAGCGGGCGCATCTGTGTAGTACCCGATGCTCAGCGCACTAACTACCAAGAGTGGTTGTTGCTGATTCGCGTGAACCTGCAGGCCCAAGGGCTTTGGCAGGCCGTTGAGCCAGAGGAAGACAAGGTCATCGAGTACCGCGAGGACCGGCTCGCGTTGACCGTGATTCTACGCGCCGTGCCGCCCAAGATGCTTGGGTCGCTTGCACACAAGCGCACAATGCAATCGGCATGGGAGGCGGTGAAGACTGTGCGCGTCGGTGTCCAGCGAGTCCACGACGCCAACGTCCAGCGGCTACGCAAGGAGTTCTGCGACATCGAGTTCAAGGACAGGGAGTCCGTCGACGACTTCTCGCTCTGAATTGTTGGGTTGGCTAACAACATCCGCGTGCTCGGCGGTGAGATCTAGGATACAACGATCATTAAGAAGATGCTCGAGGTCGCTCCCGAGCACCCTCTTAGGTGGCAATCGCATCGAGATGCTCCTTGATTGCGATGAGTTGTCCATCGAGGAGGTCACCGGTCGTCTGTGGCATGTCGAGCAGCGGCGCAAGAAACTGGTACCACCATCGGACCCTGTCGTCGACAAGCAGGGTCGCTTACTCCTTTCGGAGGAAGAGTGCCTTGCACGTCTGAAGCTCCAAGGCGGGGATGGTGAGAGCAGTGGCTCCGGCAGTGCCAACAAGCGCGAAAAGACCCGAGTGTGTCGAGGCGGCGGAGTGTGCGGCGGCAAGAGCGGGGAGTCCAGTAGGCCGGGCCCGGAGCGCACGGCGGATAAGTGCCACAACTGCGGCAAGGCCGGCCACTGGGCCAAGGACTGCCGCAGCAAGCCCAAAAAAGCGGCGCAGGCCTACGTCGCCTAAGGAGAAGAGGACGAGCCGATGCTCCTGATGGCCCACACAGTCCTCTCCCTCCCACCTCCATCTCCGGCACCGCTACCACCATCCCCAAACCGCGTCATCCAGATCCGTGAGGAGAAGGTCTTCGCACAGCTTGGGCCACGGGAGGACCGCGACCATCGGAGTTGGGTGCTCGACACCGGGGTGATGCCAGCATCTGCAGAACATAGTTCAGAGGTGTCCTAGCGTTGGCATGCTAGGTACGGGCACATCAGCTTCCAGTCCTTGCGCAAGCTCGTCTAGGCAGATATGATGCGTGGGCTGCCGCCGCTTGACCAAGTTGATCAATTGTGCGATAGCTGCCTTGTTAGCAAGCAGAGGAGGGTGTCCTTCCCGAAGTAGCACGGGCACGTCCTCGACCTTGTGCACACGATCTCTACGGTCCAATTATGCCCATGACACCCAGCAGCAACAGGTACTTCCTGCTATTGGTTGATGATCTAGGTCATTTTATGTGGCTCAGCTTGCCCTCGAGCAATGATCAAGCGCCGGCGGCCATCAAGAACTTTTAGGCGATAGTCGAAAGTCGAGTCCGGGCGAAAATTGAAGGTCCTCCGCACTGACCGTGTGGGAGTTCATGTATATGGAGTTTGGCAAGTACTGCGCAGAACACGGCATCCAGCGGCAGCTCATCGCCCCCTATTCGCCACAACAGAATGGGGTGGTTGAGCACCGCAACCAGAGCATCGTCGCCATGGCCCGGTGCATGCTCAAGGCAAAGGGCCTCCCGGGTACTTCTGGGGCTAGGTAGTCTCCATGGCGGTCCACATACTCAACCGTGCTCCGACGCGCACGCTCGACGGTAAGACACCCTACGAGGTGTGGCACGGCAAGCGTCCGGTGGTCCACTACTTCCGCACCTTCGGCTGTGTCGCACATGTAAAGAACACGCGGCCGAATTTAAAGAAGCTGGACTATCGCAGCACGCTGATGATCTTCGTCGATTACAAGAATGGGTCCAAGGCGTTCCGCTGCTACGACCCTGTGATCAGGCGCATCACTATGTCGCGCGATGTCGTCTTCGACGAAGCGGCACAATGGGACTGGACCAGCAGCAACGATGTCGAATAAGCTGGAGGCGAGCCTTTCGTCATCGAGTATACCTCGGTGCTCGTCCCTGGGACACTGCAGACCGAGGCAGGTGCGTAGGGTCACTCGTCCTTAATACCAGTGTCTTCCTTGGTCCATGATCCATGGACGCTGCACACTCCAGTGCCTGTGATGCCATTGGCACCTATGCTTGTGGAGTTTGTGTCCCCGCCACTAGAGGAGGTGGACCTGGATGCGGACCACGATGATGCACCCCTACGTTTTCGCGTCATCGACACCATCATCGGGCCATCGTCACCGCTAGGCTTGGCGCACTGAGTGCTCGACGAGGAGCTCCTCCACTTTACCACGACGGACGAACCAGCTTCCTTCGGAGAGGTAGAGCAAAAAACGTGTTTGCGATAGGCGATGCTTGAAGAAATAAAATCCATCGAGGACAAATGGGACTTGGGACCTCGTCGTGCTCCCCACTGGGCACCGAGCCATCGGACTGAAGTGGGTCTTCAAGGTCAAGCATGACGAGAACGATGACATCGTCCGGCATAAAAGCGTATGGTGACAAAGGGCTATGTCCAGCACGCGGGCATTGACTTCGATGAAGTCTTTGCTCCGGTGGCACGAATAGAATCCGTGCGCACGATGTTGGCTCTAGCAGCACACGAACGGTGGGAAGTCCATCACATGGACGTCAAAGCACTTTCCTCAACGACGAGCTCAAGGAGGAGGTGTACGTCGCTCAGCCACCGGGATTCGTAGTCGGCGGCAACGAGCACAAGGTACTTCGCCTACACAAGGCATTGTATGGACTTCGTCTGACACCGAGGGCCTAGAATGCCTAGCTTGATTCCTCTATGGTGTCGCTTGGTTTCCAGAGGTGCAGCTTCGAGCATGACATATACACGTGGATCCGAGGAATGTTGTAGCTAATTGTGGGCGTCTATGTCGACGATTTGATAATCTCTGGCACCACCTGCAGCGAAATTACGGCGTTAAAGTCTGAGATGAAGGAGACATTCCGGATGAGCAATCTCGGGCTGTTGACATACTATCTTAGGATTGAGGTGAGTCAAGGCCCTAGTGGCATCTCCTTGAGTCAATCCGCCTACGCTGACAAGCTTTTGGAGTGCAGCGGCATGGGCACCTACAACCCGAGTGCGGCACCCATGGAGGCACATCTTAAATTGAGCAAGGAAAGCACTTGTGCTCTGGTAAATGCCACGGAGTACAGGGGCATTATCGGCGAAGCGTACCCCGCACACTGCCTAATCTCACCTACTCGGTAGGATACTTGAGTTGGTTTATGGAGAAGCCACATGAAGATCACCTGACTGCGGTGAAGTGGGTACTATAGTACGTCAATAGGACGCGCGGTTATGGTGTTCACTACACCAAGAAGGAGGAAGGGAGACCAAGGTTGATCGGGTACAGTGACGCTGACATGGTAGGCGACATCGACACCCGTAAGAGCACTAGTGACATCATCTTCTTCCTCGGTGGTAACCCCATCACTTGGCAGTCATCCAAGCAGAAGGTAGCGGTTCTATCCTCATGCGAGGCAGAGTATATTGCAGCAACCACTGCTGCATGCCAAAGCATCTGGTTAGCCCGACTTTTGGATGACATTGTTGGTTTAGAACTCAGGGTGGACAATCAGTCCGCCATCGCGTTGAGCAAGAACCCTGTCTTCCACGACCGGAGTAAACATATTGATACTCGTTTTTATTTTATCCGGGAGTGTATCGACGGGAAGAAGATCGTCCTCGAGTACACATCGACATAACATCAGCTCGTGGAAATTCTCACCAAGGGGCTTGGGTGTGTTCGCTTCCAAGAGCTGCGCGCTAAGATCGGCGTCGATGATCGCGTCAAGAGTTAGGGGGAGAAATGTTGACAAATTCCATACGCGTCACCACCAAATTTGTCATATTTAACTTATTATGTTTAGCTAGCTTGCTATATTTAGTATGCGATTTTCTACCATGTTTAGCTAGCTGTATTCGTTACCTATATAGTTAGATTAGTTTCTATGTTTAGCTTGTAATCTCCTTATAAATAGTTGAGAAATACAATCATCAAGTTGTGAGTTTCTAGTAGCACCAAACCAACCATTGTGTTTGCGTGAGTTGTTCTTGCGTTGTCAGAAGTCCACCAATGTCCTGATCATCGGCTATTTTCTGTCACTATTGCATCCCTCCTCTTTTCCTTCATCGACGACATAGCGCAACCTTCTCTTCCTCCTCCTTCTCGCTGCCTTCGGCTCCGGATCTGGCAAAGCGCCGCCGCGATGACGGATTCACCACGCCCCTGGATGTTGAGGGAGGCGGTGGCCCGGAGGTGGGTGGTGGCAGAGGGCATCGGGCGGTGGCGAAGGGCGGTGGGCGATGGCGGAGGGAGGAACGGGTGACATGGTGGCGCTGTGAACATTAGGTTGGGCGGGATAGTGGCGGCGGGAGGGAGACAATGGCGTGGTGAGGCGCGAGATTGCCGCCGACCGTGATGGTAGAGGAGGGGGGGGAGACAGAGGAGGGTGCTGGCTGCTACTGGAGAAAGGGGGGAGGAAGCGACGGGGAAGGAGGCTAGGAAGCGGGGCGGGGGGAGAGAGGCCGGAGAGCGACGATGGGAATGAGGGAGGGGAGGGAAGGCGGTGATGGGAGAGGGAGCGACCAGCGACTATCCTGTTGGATTGGGATCCAATGAGATACCATATGGTAGTAACCCTCTTTTAAAAAGTGATCCTTACATATGAAAACAAGGAAAAAAGGGGAAAAATGAGATGAGAAGGATAAGAGTGGGTGCCCAGCCCACCACCACGCCAGCCCAATCCCTTTCTCTCCTCTATTAAGGGCTTGTTTGGGTGCGGCTGCGGCTTATGATTTTTAGCTGAAATTTTTAAATTTTAACTATTTACGGTACAGATTACGGAGAGATGGATACTTACTTATGATTTTTGCTGATGTAGATATTGAATTTTTAACGTATAAATTGTTTAATTTATAGACTCTATTTAAAAAAATTATTTAAAAATTAGATACTATAATAAAACCCAAAAGCCCAAAAACAACAGGCCTAAGCTACTAAGGGTCAAGGGAGAGAGACGGGAGGGCTATGCCGCCGCCACACCTACGTAAGGACGCAGGTGGAACCGTGGAAGGAGAGATGATGTTGAGCAGCCGCCGTTTGTAGTCGCCGGAGTCGCAGTCGACCCTCCGCCATACTCTCCTCTCGTCGCCGGCCCCTTGTCCTCGCTGGAGCCTTCATCCATCGTCCTCCCCGCCCACGGCGATGGGGAGCAGAGATTGCAGCGGCGACGACGATGACGAGAAGCGACGGCGGCAGCTAGGGTTAGTTCATTCCTCACTATTCCTCCACCCCCTCTCCCCCTCCTCCCCTCTCGTGACCGGGCGTCGTCCCAGCTACCAGGTTCGCCAGCCCCCACGAACCAGTCTGTGTACCGGCGGCGAATCAGATCGCGCGATCGTGATCGCGGTTCGGAGGGGGTTGTCGCGAATCCGGTAACTACTTCCTGCTGCCTGCTCGAGGTCTTCATCTCCTTCAATTCGTTTCATACTGCCAAAAAAACTATTCCTAAGCATTGCAACACGCTAAATCATCCTCAACAAATTTCAAATAATTTCATGCAAAAATTTATAGTGTGAACAAGAGGTTGAAATTTCAAATATCAAACTTTTATGAAATCATTGTCTACAAGGTGTGGGGGGCACCTATGCACCTAGGCCTAACAATGTGTACAAATTAGCTTCTCTACACACTGAATTATCTCCAATAAATTTTAGTTTATTTTGTAAAAATTTTATGGTGTAAATGCGGGATTGAAATTCCAAATACTGAAGAGGTTGAAATTCAAAATACTAAACTTTTACTTAATTTTGTAAAGTGAATTCCAAATAAATGATGTAAGTTAAAAATTGCTTCTAGCTCTATCATGCCTCTTGGAGTTGGCTTTGGAATTGTCAATTCAATTCTAGGTAGCAGCTAATCAACTACATCCTTGGTATTGAACCCAGTTCCATAATTCCAGAGCCAATACTTGGGAGCAAAAGGGAAAGTATAATTGAGCTCGGTTCTAAGTTTATGTGAAGAATTGTGCTTTAGCAAGCAATCCCACGTTTTGGTCTAAAAAAATTCTTCCCCACGTGTTTTCTTCTTATTATTGTGTTTTGTCGGATTACAAAAGAAAATTATCTAGTTTATATAACAATTATAGTAAGAATTAGTGCGAACTTTAGTCACATATGAAGTACACACTTTGAGCGACATGAGTTTGAACCAAATCAATAGTTTAAATGTCTTTAATGGCAAAAAAAAAACATTATCGACTTGGAAAACAAAATGGGTTGTCCTTTAGGACTACCTTGCCAAACACTATCCAACAACGAAAAACCCTAGTCAAAATTATGGTACAATACGCGAAAACATCAAATAAAGTGCACTTCCAAGTATTTGAATTATGTTTGTGTTATGGGCTGATTTTGGGATAGGGTAGCAGAATTGGAGAACAGCAATAGATTGGTAGGGAAGTGGCAAGTAGATAAAGGAAGATAGTCCTTCAGCAACAGAAACAATGAAGATAGTTCTTCATGTGTTGATCGCAGGTTCAAAATCCGATCGCCTAAATCCCACGGAGGCTTGCAGACGGTTCTAGCCCAGAATCGAAAAACCGGAAAACCGGTCAAATTTCAAGTTTTGAAATCTGAATTTGAAACCGGTAACCGGAAAAACCGGTCGGTTACTGCCCAAAAAACCGGATAAACCGCTAAAAAACCGGGAAACACAAGAAAAAATTAAATTTGGGATGCTTCGAACTATATTTAGCTCATACAATAGGTAATCTAGTACAAAAAAAAGTTGAAACCAACCTAAGAGGTGCATTACGCAGTCATAAAAGACTCACAAATATAAATGCACTTCGGAAAAACCCTACGGTTTTTATTTCCTACACCATCAGGAAATCCGTTACTGCCAGAACCACTGGTTTTCCATGTATTGATGGCTAAAGTCAAAGATCTGGACTTAAAGTGAAGATGTTCGTCATCAAACTTTAAGAGAATGCTCAAGACAAATGTATAACTAGCATAAACTAAGAATATATTTCTTAGGCATTTTGCCGATCTTGGTGTTGGATGAAAGATATGATTGCTACTATTGGCTACGTACTCATGATGGTTCCTCCTCCGGTGCTCCTCCTACTCGCGAGTTCTCCAATGTGTGGTTTGGCCCTTATCGTCCTTTTGAGTGAGGTCTTGGTGATTTGGTCTTCTCTTTTGGTCCTTGATGCTTACTATGGTTCTATGTAGGTCAATAGATCTTGTAAGTGAGGATAAACTTTTATTTATCCTTGTAATATCATTGTTGTAAGCTATGTCAGAGATATATAGGGAATAGTATCTATTTTCTCTTTACATTATGAAGCTTATCATTGACAAGACCGAGTTTGTTGTATCGTGCAATATAGAGTGTAAGGAATATAGACCTAGAGATGCTCATCCTCCCCAAGTGCCTCCACAACAGCATATTGAGCCTCGAGGGCAGCAAGAACAACAATAAGGACAATAGCAGGCTCGGCAACAAGGTCAACAATTCTTTGGTGATGTTTTCATGGATAAAATTCACCAAAGTCTTGGGCATCTCTCCACTATACTTGCTAGGGTGGATTCTAGAGTAGAGACCATGGTGAGGGCTCAGCATGAGACACTTTTAGCTCAAGCGAGACGGAATTCCATAGTTGAGGTAGTTGAGAGGCAAGTGGTTGATCATGGCAATAGGCTGAGTCATGTTGAGCGAAATGATCCTCCTCTAGTATATCAGTGTCATCGTCATGATACTCATGATGGTTTCTCCTCCGATGTTCCTCCTTGTGAGTTCTCTACCGAGTGGGTTGGCCCATATCGTCCTTCCGAGTGAGGTCTCGGTGGTTTGGCCTTCTCTTTTGGTTTTTGATGCCAAAGGGGAGGAGTAGAGATAGAAGATAAATTAATTATTATGGTTCTATGTAGGTCGATAGACCTTGTGAGGATAAGCTTTTATGTATTCTTGTAATATTATTGTTGTAAGCTTATTGAACCTTTGTAGAGTTGGATATATTTTGGACAACTATTGGATGTTTATGTTTCTATATGGACCTTTGTGGTTTATTTGCAATCTTTGTCCAAAATATATTCCTTTGGATCATTCCTGTGTAGATGCATGCATGTTTATATTGTTGTTGATTATGTTATTATGCTTCCATGCACTGTTATTAAGTCGCACGACTAGTCGCGACTAATCGTCGATTAGTCGACAAGTCGGCACACAGGCACCGACTAGTGTCGTCGACTCGACTAGCTGCGCTAGTCGTTCGAATGTGCACATCAATGTTATTGGATTATTTCCTTATATGCCATTGAACTGAAGGTTTGCATCATCCCTTTTATGCCACTCATTGTCTCACCGAAAGTACTTCAAAAACATTTAAACTTGGAAAAAAAGATGGAAAATCACACCAACAAAACCGTAAAGGGAAATATACACGCTAGATGTCACATGCAAACTCACAAGCAAACTGTTGGATGAGATTTGATGTTGTGGGATCCCTCATATATGATTTCTCAATCTGAGCAACAAGCAAGTAGTAGTAAAGTAGTCGACGACTAGTCGGGATTAGTCACGACTAATCTCCAAGTCGGTAGCATCACGACTCGACTCGACTTTACGACTTAATAACCATGCTTCCATGGATGCAAAACTTCCAATATCAATATATATGTGCACGAACTTCAAATCTTTATGCACATATTTAGGGAAAGATTTCTCTATATCTTGTGGCTTTGCTTAGCATTAATTTCAAAATTCATCACGTGTTCACTAAAATAAATTTAACGCTTTCAAAGCTTATCCTAGAGTATGCGATTGTTGTGTACAAGGTGTATACTCGAAAAATAATGTTTATCTCATTACTTGTTGAGAATTGTCATCAATTACCAAAAGGAGAAAGTTTGAAGAATCTAGGCCACCATTATGAGTTAACGACATGTTTTGATAATTAATGATAATCATATTGTGAGACTAATATTTTCATTGAGATGGATGAATCAGTTGTCCCATGGTGGTGGGTGATTCGGGATGGCTTCATGTGTTTAGCAAAGTTTATAATGTGTTGATAGCTAAAGTCAAGGACCCATACTTGCTCTAGCCCTCTATGACACGATGCTACCGTTTGCAATGTGTTTTGTAAATAGTTGAGGCTTATGCATAATCCTTGTAACATATGACTTTGTAGGATCAAGGATAACCAACTAAAGATGGGTGATAAGAGGTTTTAAATTTCTTGTTCTCATTAACAATTTTAGCAAGTATGAGCAAAACCAAGTTTCTAGTACAAATCAAGAGCAAAAAATATGCCTCACTAAGGCACCACAAGCAATATCCCTACTACACATACTTCTAGCTACACAAACTAATTAAATTTCAAGAGCTAAAAACTTCAAACTTGGTAGTTATGTTACCATTATTTCAGTGGTTGAAGGCCGTTGATTGCCATTTGGTCTGATCATTGTGTTCAGAATGTTATAGTTGCCTTCCGAGCCTTCAAGTACATTTATTCCCTCGAACAGTATCCAGATCAAATGGAATCATCTGCTGATCGCACTCTTGCATCCTTTGATGAATTCTTCTACTAAGCGGAGCCAAATTTTTCTCTCCCTCTTTCACACCAGGCGTAAACATTTCAAAATATATTATCCTAGTTGAAAATATATCAACCTACAAACAAAAAATAGAAGTATTTAACAAAAATTTAATGAAACAACAACTGTGCTATCTGCAGATCTAATTAACTTGTACTAACTTTTTCATCATGATGTTTGTAGATATTAATTAGCTCTGGGGCACGATGTAGTACACTGCCATAGGTGCCGCCAACAATGTGATGTTATCCGGTGGCTGCTTTCTTTTAACTGAAGAAAAACAAATAATTATCAATACTTTCTTCTAGCTGAAGAAGAAATAATTATAAACACTTTTTATAAATTAACTTGCATGTTACTAGTAAAAGTACAAAAGTAACATTAGCATCTTTACATATTCCTAAATCAGCAATTTTAATTCTGAGATATTCTTCCAATAGCACATTTCTAGGCTTGAATGCCCTCACGTATTCTTGTACTAAGTCGAGACAACTTGTACTTTATCTCTTTCAAACCCGGCATAAAGTTCTCAAAGTAAATCATCCCAGCAGAGAAGATGTTCACCTACACAACAATGAAACAACTTGTTGCATCCGTTTTTTTTGTTGTGTAGGTGGACATCTTCTCTGCTGGGATGATTTACTTTGAGAACTTTATGCCGGGTTTGAAGAGATAAAGTACAAGTTGTCTCGGCTTAGTACAAAAATACGTGAGGGCATTCAAGCCTGGAAATGTGCTATTGAAAGAATATCTCATAGTTAAAAAATGTTGATTTAGGAATATGTAAAGATGCTGATGTTACTTTCGTACTTTTACTAGTAACATGCAAGTTAATTTATAAAAAGTGTTTATAATTATTTCTTCTTCAGCCAGAAGAAAGTATTGATAATTATTTGTTCTTCTTCAGCCAAAAGAAAGCAGCCACCAGATAACATCACATTTGTTTGCGACAGCTATGGCAGTGTACCTTATCGTGCCCCAGAGCTAATTAATATCTACACACGTCATGATGAAAAAGTTAGTGCAAGTTAATTGGATTCGCAGACACCACAATTGTTGTTTCATTAAATTTCTGTTAAACACTATTTTTTGTTTGTAGGTTGATATATTTTCAGCTGGGATGATATATTTTGAAATGTTTACGCCTGGTGTGAAAGAGAGGGAGAAAAAGTTGGCACTGCTTAATAGAAGAATTCGTTAAGGAATGCAAGAGTGCGAGCAGTAGATGATTCCATTTGATCTGGATACTATTCTCGAGGGAACAAATGTACTTGCAGGCTGGAAAGGCAACTATGACATTCTGAAGACAATGATCAGACCAAATGGCAATCAACAGCCTTCAACCACTGAAATAATGGTAACATAACTATCAAGTTTGAAGTACTTAAATATTTGTTCTACAATGATACTTCTTGTATTTGATGTTTGCAGGGGCTGCTTGACAATCAGGAGGGAGTGGGACTAGGGGCCTGTTCTTTTTGGCTGTGGTTTTTGGCTGAAATTTTTGAATTTTGGCTGTTTACGGTACAGATTACGGAGAGATCGATACTTACTTGCGATTTTGGCTTGTACAAATGTTAAACTTTTAACGTGTACTACGTTTAACTTGTAGACCCCGTCTTGAAAAAATACTCCGCTTAAAAGTTAGATATCAGAAGGTACGCCAAAAGTCGACCGGCTTGTGGCCTGAAGAACAGGCCCTAGAACTTGAAGGGCACTAAAAGATCTCTTGAAGTTTTATGTGGATGGTCTAGTTGGAGAAGGAACTTTTGTCGATGCTGCATACAAATTTGCATGTAAAGTGCATATAATAGGCGAGATATATGGAGATGCCAGCGAGCGCGCGCTTGACCGTAGAGTTGTGAGGCAAGGGTGGAGCGGAGGAGTGGGGGGAGGTGGAGGCGGCGGGGGGTAGGGAGTAGGAGGCCGCAGAGGAGGAGGAGTGAGGGGAGGAGGAGGAGCAAGGCGGCGTGGGTGGGAGGAGGAGGCGAGGCGGAGCGGAGGATTGGGGGGGAGAGACGGTGGCGGGGGGGGGGGGAAGATAGAACGAATGTACTAACCACCAACTGGTTTTTTTAAGTAGTAGAGATACTTGGGTATTTCCAAAGGTTTGGGATGAATCCGCCCTATAGAAAGTAAAAACGCCATCAGTTGAGCTGTAGATGTTCAATTCCCTCAAGACTATTGATATTGGTAGAATTGCTTTGGTTCAGTAGCTCTGCTATTTAATCCTTAACTAATAACTATATGCATATATGAATCAGGAGAGTTTTTTTTGTAACAGAATCTTTTCTTCAAACTATATATTTACTAGTATTGTTTAACATATTTGTGCAGTCTGCACAATAGTTGAAAATGACATCCTTAAGATGTCGGTGGTTTTGTTCTGTTTCATATGATATAGGGCTGGAAGAACTTTGGCAAAATTGCGAGGGATTTGGTGCGTTGTATACAGAAAATAGATGGTAATTATTATCCTGAGGTTAAGTCTTACTGATGAAATATAGGCCTGTTTTTCAACCATTCTGATTACCAAGCATGTCCTTAATTATGCAGACACTGCATCAAATGTTCATTGTGAATGCTGGACCTGGTTTTGAACTGATCTGGAGCACTGTGAAGGGACTTCTTGACCCCCAAAACTTCATCTAAAATCCATGTACAAACTTTTGCAAGCTTTCCAAGTTGTGATCTTTGTGTGGCTTGTACCTACTCTTCAATTACAGGTTCTAGGAACAAAATACCAAAGCAGCCTTCTCGAAGATATTGACGCAAGGTTGGTGATTGCAACCTTTTATGTTTTTTGGATTCTTTAGTGTAAGATTTATGGTGTGCCTGCGGTGCAAGGGTTGCCAACATATATCTGCAGCCAATTACCAGAGTATTTTGGTGGTTCGTGCACATGCTCTAACCAGGGAGGATGCCTGAAGTCCAACAAAGGCCCTTGAGTGATCCTTTAATTATGAAGGTAAATTTCTGTATCTGCTGGTGCTCTCTTACTGTATCTTATTCCTTATGGTACAACAAGACAATTAACTATCTGCCGCATCTGTTCATGAACTTATTTCCAATTGTAGCTTGTACATAGCATGGAATCATCTGCACTGAGGGAAATTGGGAGAAGAAACAATTACCGGCTCTATAAGATTGCATGCACTCAAGGTAAGGTTACCAAATATCCAATCTGTGAGCTGTCCTATGCTCAGTTAGCCAATCTGTTTCTTTCCAGTTTTGACGTTTTATGTCCTGCTTCTTTCAGTTGCCAGAAAGAATTAGTGATACATCAAATGCTGAATCAGGTTCAGAAGTTGATGATCTTAGATCCCCTGTAGCACCTGAAGATGTTGAATATCATAGTTTGGCTCCAGTTCATGAGGAAGTAAATTCTTGTTCCTTTAGTTCTGCCATTATTTAAGAAGTTCCATTCATTTGCTCCGCAATTACTAGCTTGTATGTTTAGATTGACATAAGATTATAGCTGATATGTTCCTTTTGGTTTTCACATGCCTAAATGTTAGCCTGTTGCTGGCATATAGAGCATCATACATCACACAATGGCATTCCTTAATAAACTTCGCCTTGTTTTTATCGTGTGGGCCAGGGAATCAGGATCAACAAAATACAATGGTTCTGATGATTGGTTGCTTTAGGTGGATACAGTTGTTGAGTCCAGTAAAAGAAATAACTCTGATGGAAATGTATTAGGGCAGTACAACACACGATAAAATTCCTTGATAAATAGAGTTTCACCTGAGCCAGGTATCTAATCAGAATCTGCATGCATAAATTCATCTCTATAAAAATTAATTGTTCGCTGTTAATATTTCAAGCCAGTTGTCTCACCAAGGCGGCCAGTCCCTCTGATGCTAAATTGTGAGCTGAAACTAGCAGGACACGTCCTGAATGGCGGCGAAGGAAATGCAGATGATGTGATTTTGAAATATTTTTCAAGAAAAATTGTTACTGTAATTCTCAAAGTACTCTCTCTGTTGCATTTTTTCGTTCGCCGTCCACAACAGTTGGAAAATGTTCATCCACATACTGCAGCCTTGCCCAGTAATCAGGAAGATCTTCAGATAACTAAGGAAGACCGCGAAATCCTTGTCTGGAGCGCCTTGAAAGACTTGTCTATGTTTAATCAGCTCAGCAGAAAGCCTCCAGAGATCCCACAGGATAAGGATTGTGCTATACGGGATTCTTTCGACAGGATAAAATCCATTGAATTTGATCTGGAGAAGACAAAGAAGGTATTTGTCTACCCAAGTGTTACAGACCTTATGGTGCTTACAGTTGTTTGGGGCTTTATTGTTAGAACTGTATCATGTTTTTACTACCAAAAAATGTTTTGTACCTTGATAAATATAATCTATGTTCTGCCAAACCTTTTGGGCAAAATTGTGAACAACGTAGGTTGAATGAAAATATGAAAATGTTGCTTTATTTATTGAAATATGCAGGTTTGTGATACTTAAAGACACACCTGAAACTTTTGAGCACATAGTCTAAAAAGAACTGCAAGGACTATGCTAGTCACACCTTTACAAGTTAAATATCAAGCATAAAAAAAAATGGATGCAAGTTATCTAAATTCAAAAGTTTACCATCATACCATGAGATGTCTTCAAGGACCACTTGATACTTGATTAACACGTCGTAGAAGTGCACTTTTGTGACTACTTCAAATCTTGTGGGGCCATTTGTTATGAAACTGCAGGTCATCTTGATTAAAAAATGTAGGCTTCCATCCTGCTATGGGCAGAGTTCATACTCAATTCATAAGTCATCAGATATGTGTTCATTATTTTTTCACAATTTAACTGATAATATCGTGTTCCTTTGTTCTTGTATTTCAAATCTTCGTATATTAATATGCAGTTCTTTTTGGATCTGTTCTTCCAGGTATTGCATGCAACAGTGATCAAACAAATGCAGATGGCAGAGACATTGGAAGCTGTGAAGGAGTCTGATCTTAGGGTGAGCAATAACATATACATAATTGTAATTGCAAGATTGCTGGCATTGAGTATTTCAGCGTTGGATGACATTTATTCTTCAATTGAAAATAGCTGGGGTCTAAAAGTGATATATTTCAGTGTTTGACTTGCCTCTATGGTAACATATATAGTAGTATGCATGGTTCAAATTATTTCTGCTGGAATTATAACTTAGATTATTTTAATTCATTCTGCTACTTATATTAGACAGTATGCTTGTCAGACTAAAGTTCCCTTCTCTCTTTTTTTTCCTTGTTTGGTGCAGAGAAGGAAATTTTGTACATAATAAACTTGGCAGCAATTTACAGGAACAAGAAAAGAAGGGTTGGCGGCTTACTAATGCCTGCTTTCCAACAGAAAACTAAACCACATTGCTTTGTATATGGTTGCCCTTTCTCGGCTCTTGCTTTTCTTCTTTTTTTTTTTGGGTCTATCAAAGAGATGAGCAATGCTTAGTGTTACCCGAGACAAACTGAGGAGATGGTCAAGAAGAACGTCCTGGAAGATCACTGAACATAGTCCAGCTTACGGACCAAAAGGAATTTTAAGAGCCCAATACACGGCTTATGTTATGTCCATGTTTCTATGTCCTTTCAGCCTCCTGATCTTTTGTATGTATTTCAATGCTTTTGTGCACTCTCTTTTTCAGAACAGTTGAGGCTTTACTCCCATAATCGATACTATTTTTTGGTTGAGATCGTCAATACATGTACCAGGCTTTTTTTTTCACTTTACCCTTCAATTGTAAAGTATAAGCTTCTGATTAAACTGTCTGATGCTGCAACAAACCAAATAAGTAGGACATGGTGTTGCAACTTGCAACACTTTTTCATTAGGTGAAATGGCACAAAGTGCACTTTATTACCATAGCTTTGCTTTTACATATTTCCGTTCTCTGTTTTGTCACAAGTAGAGCAAAATCTCAACAAGAGAAGAAAGTGCACTTTATTATCATCCCTGCTCAATGTGGCTTATAAGCCATACTTTTTAGTTTTTTCACTATAGCGGATGACAATGTACTGTAGTGTTTGTTAGCTTTTTTTAAGTAATTAAATTCTTTAAAAAATAAAATATTATATTGTTAAAGATAATGCAAAGAAATAAGGGGGAAAAGCCAAAATAAAAAAATGAAATTCCGAAGGCAGCTTCTGGCCCTGTTTTGTTCAGCTCTAAAAACTGATTTTCGGCTTTTCTACATTAACTAGCTTTTAAATGAAGTATTTTTTTAAGATAGGATCTACTAGTTAATTGTAGTACACATTTTACTAACTTTATTTATACCGGCAAAAATCGCATGTGAGTTTCTTCATATCTGTAATCTTTCGTGACAAACAAACTTAAAAGTCATAAATTAACAAAAAGCTACAAATTGCAGCAAAAAGAACAGTCCGGATCCATTTGGGGTGGTGGGCCTTTGTCCCGTCCTGTTTGATAAATAATTATTGACCACACCACTGTTGTTTATTGATGCAAGCATCATTGGTGGATCCCATGTTGAGGAGTGATATATATCTGTTATTCCTGCGTGGCGTGACCGCGTGAGCATTGAGCTGTGTGGCACTTGGGAGATGCACCAAACTTAGCTGTCAACTCGTTCTTGCAGGTAAGTTTGTTATAAGTAGTAGGCTACAGCCAAATGCCAGACGGGAGGTTCATTTACTCGTCGAAAGGCTCAACCATTTTGCTGGTCAATAACTCAGTACGGCGTGCGTTTGTCGTGTGACTGTGGAAGAATAGGGCGAAGCCCATAAACTTCAATTTACTCGTTCATTTTTTTTTTAAAATCAAGTTACTCGTGCAACTTGCTTTGCCTTCTGCTCCACTTATCACCGGCTCTCACCAACTTCCGGTGAACGAGAATATCGTCTGTGCATCGCAAACTATCCCATCTTCTGTTGTCCATTTTCACCGTCCTCCAAGCTGCCCCATTCCTATCTCTTTCTACACATACAAAGAGTAACCGATTCCATCCTGCCAGAAATCTGCCATTTCTGCTGTTCTACCGCTTCGTTTCGAACATTCATCGATTTCGATTTATTTTTCACTATTTATAAATTTCATCTTTTCTCGAACTTTTAGCTTTTTAAGCTTTTTGCCGATTTTTTATATTCGTTTGCATTATCCGTAATGAGCTAGATATATTTTTCTATTTTTAAATTTTTAAATTTAATTATACTAAATAAGTTACTTTCGGTTATAGTAAAATTTTAATCACTACAATATAATTTTGGACATAAATCACATATTTTAACCCAACCGAGCGGAGCTTCTTGACCGCTTGACCGCTTCCCGTATCACCTGTCTCTTCCCAGTCCAGCCTTGCGACCTGAATCGCACCGACACGACAGAGAAAAAAAAAAGAAAACGTAAAGAAAAGAATAGAAAAACACCAGACAAACCGCGTCTCATCTTCCTTCCCTTGTCAGGCCTCTTCCAGGCTCTAGCTCGTCGCATCCCGCGATAATCTGTTTCTCAGAGCTTAGAAAGACCAGCGAAGACGTTGAGGCGCGCATGTGGGCAGCCACTCCCCTGCGCGGACCATCTCCATCGCCGCCGTCCTCCTAGATCCAAGAAGCTCCCCGAGCTCCATTCCCCACAAGAACCATCCTTCCGTTGGGAAACTTGCAGCAGCGAGTAAAGTTCTTGCGCCGAGAGAGAGAGACAGAGAGAGAGAGAGAGGATGGTTGTGAACCCTGGGTTCTTGGTCCTCCTCTTGGGCGCCGCACTGGTCGGATTCGCCTCCGCGTCTCCCTTCCTGTCCGGTGCGTGTTCCTGTTTATTCGTTTCTTGCTACCTCGTTCGCTTCCGTTTCTGATGAGTTCGTTCTGTTTTGTGCTGCTTGAACAGACGGCGTGTTCCAAGCGAGCACCGGATCTACGGGGAGGAGCTTGCTGCAGGCCAAGAAGAGTACGTTGCCTTCTCCTCTTTGCTCAGTTCCACCACTAAGCTGGTCATGTATTCGAGATAGGTGTAGGGCAGTAGGAATTTCATATGAAATTGAGGTAGATGACAGTAGGTTGGGCTGGAAGTGATGCCGTTAGATACTCCACTTAGATGCATGGAGTAGATTCCCTGATCCGTCCTACGCTCAAGAAAGAAATGCCTGACAGTAGTTTATATATTGTGTCGTCAGATCGAGGTAGCATCGAGGATTGGCGGTGACTTGGTGAGGATTGGATTGATTTCATCCTTGTTACTGTAGATGAAGAGGAATTGATGAATAAGGATTGATGGTTTTGTGTGTTCCGGTGCAGGTTGAGTTAGATGAAGAGGAATTGGGGTGCTATGAATTGAGGAGGGACGGGGGTTGTCGCTTTCTGATGATGTAGTCGTATACTACATACACATGCTTGTTAACTGGATAATAGGAAACATTTCATTCACCTCAAAACTAAAAAGGCATCTCATTTAGACATCAGAGATCAACTTCTTCATGGTGCTTACATGCATTTAGCGTCGAGACTTGAGAGGCTGATGTGGAGTTTCTGGATAAGGAAAACAGAGTGAAATGATAAACTACCAATGAAAATTATAAACCATCATTCAGTAGTAAAAGTTAGGATTTTATTGTTCTCTTTAAATTTGAAATTCCAAACATCGAGAGCGATCAACCTGAAATGACCTGAGCTTCACTTGCTTCTACTTGATACTAAGATGCCCATCCTTACATAGAGAGCATAGAGACTGAAATAAATAAGCTAATAGTGGAAGGATATCTGTCGAGCTTGTGATGGTGAAGCAGGGACTTGTCTGGTAAGACGTGCAATGTCCAGATAGTGAAGCCTGTACTTCGTTGTTCGATTATAAATGTGATCATAGAAAAAATTCTGCATGGTAAGCAAAAGCCAATTAGGTACGTTGGTCCTAGCTGCAAAAGAACCAAACTCTTCGAGACAGCCCCTAATTACATATTTTGGTACCTTCCATTCACTGAACATGAAGATAGAGCTTAAGTCATCACTCTAATGTACGCTGTCTGTAACGTGCCTCTCGCCTTGTTCAAGACTTTCGATACCGTCATCTGATATACTGTTTATTCCTACCTATGCTTATCAGATTGCCCTGTGAATTTTGAGTTCCAAAACTACACAATCATCACAAGCAAGTGCAAAGGGCCACAATATCCTGCTAAGCAATGCTGCGATGCTTTCAAGGAATTTGCATGCCCGTATAGTACGTATATCAACGATGAGAGCAATGACTGTGCATCCACAATGTTCAGCTACATCAACCTGTATGGCAAGTACCCACCAGGCCTGTTTGCCAGCGAATGCCGAGAAGGCAAGCAAGGGCTTTCTTGCGGTGGTGTCGTCCAGAAAGACAGTGCGGTTGCAAGTGGTGGCTAACAAGCTCAAAGCAGCTCGCTTGCTTTGATGACTCTCATCTGTGGACTAGCAGCATTGTTGTTCCATTGAATGGTACCTTCCATTTCTCCAAAGATGGTGTGTTGTAAGTTGTAACTGCTGAGGCTTGAATTCATTTGCTGCTCCTTGAGGCGCTCCTGGTGAGGTGGCTGGGCATTTTCCTTCTACGTGAACAATCGCTTATAATGGCTGGGCATTTTCCTTCTACGTGAACAATCTCTTATAATTTAAGCTATGTCTGATTAAGTGTTCTCTGGAATCTCACCTGTTGATTGCCTACTTAGAACTCACCCTTTTGTTGTTGTATTGTAACTGTTATATTGCATTACGTCTTATCATGTGTGTAATGGTATCTATTTCGTTGGGTCCAGCAAGGAGCTTGATTGTATACTAATCATGTCGCCAACTTATGTCTTTTTTTAAGACATTAAGGTCCTTACCTCTCATTGGTGCAAAATGTATTGCAATACATTGTCTTTGAACCCTGAAAACGGTTGTCATCGCTGCCATCTTCTTGTCAGAAAGTTACTCTATAGGATTACCTTCTACAAGAACTTTTTCATTTGATAGGAACTACGAAGATGGCATGAGCAAATGCAGGCATGGTATTAGACCGACAGTCACAGTTATTCACAATCCTTTGATGGCTTCGTCGTGGCAGTTCAAGATAGGGAAGGTGTTGTGCACTCACGTGAGCGGTGCACTTATGCACTCACGCCATCCAAGCCGTCTGGACGCCAACCAACGCACCGGATTGAGGCGGGTGGCCACCCAGTGACGCACCATCTGATCGGGAACGAACGGTCCAGATACAGCACAGATGACGCTCCACCATTTTGCAAAAAGCCCCTCATGCGCCCGATGCCCACACCCTCTCCTCCGAAATCACTACGTTCCCCACTCAGCTCCTGCCTCCTCCATTCCGTAATCCCTAACCCTAGACTCTATCGGCCTATCGCGCCGAGGAGGACTAGCCCTGCGATGGTGCCGACCACGACGGCACCTCGAAATCAACCCCACGCCGCACGCACGCACCGTCGTCTCTCTCCTCAAGCGAGTCCCTCGCACCTCCCAAATCGTTCCCCACTGAGCTCACCCCACTGCGGCCAAAGACGGAGAGAGGAGGCGCTGCACAGGTGGAGCTCCTCATGGGGCACCCGAGTTTGCGGCAAGCCAGCGGCACCCCACACCATGCGCCACAACCACGTCATGACGACCATGACGCCTTGACCACAACACCATGACCATAGCACCTCGACCACGACACCATGACCACACACACCACGACCGTAGGACATCAGGCAGTGACCTAGGAGAGGATGCCGTCGCCTAGGAGAGGACGTCATGGTCGAAGTATCAAGTCGAGGCGCCATTGTTGAAGGGCCTCGGGTGAGAGAACACTAGTCTTGGGAAGAGGACACCATTGAAGAGGCGCCCTCCTCCGGCCGCCGTCGGAGACGTAGCTAGCTTCTAGGGTTAGGGATTGGGCGCGGAGAAGACGCCGTTGAAGGGCATGTGGCGCGGTGCCGCCACTACCAAATCGCTATCGCCGTCAAGTCGTCGAAGTGGAATCGGGAAGAGTTTAGGGCTTACGCAAGGGAATCCGGTGCGGGAGGATTTTTTTTTGCAAAATCGCTATCGCCATCGTCGCTGAAGCGGATGCATCTAGGCCAACATGTCGCTGGGTGACCGCCCGCCTCAATCTGAAGCGTTTGTTGGAGACGGCCTAGGTGATATGAGTACATAAATGCACGAGGAGATATAGTGCACTGCACACGTTGCCTTGAAGATAAATGCCGTTTAGTGTGCTTTCGTTTAGTTGGATTGGGCCCAAATGTCCTGGAATCCTTATCCTTGGACTGCTGCGTGTGTGACTGTTATTGGCGGTCGTTAACATGTTGGGCACAAAACCAATATAACATATATTTTGGAACCAGTGCAGAATGGAATGAGCCAAACAATCCAAACGTTTTCACTTAATCGTGCCCATCACAATTCCACACCATAATTTTTTTTAAACAAGCAAACTCAGAAGAGAAAGTAGCACAGTTATTTTGTGCTAATTCTCATTTTGTAAAAAAAACCACGTCTTCTCTGAAAAAGTCGTGCGTCATTACACGATTATGGAGTATGTAGTACTACATTCATGCATGCCAAGCGTCAATGCTTTTCACGCTATATGTCTGGGTACTTTGTATGGGATCCGGTTTGGAGTTGGATAATTGGATTGCTGTTGCTTTTGTAGACAGATCAAGATGGTTGATCAGCGATTTTTTGGGTGGTTCAAGGACCAAAAATCTCTCGCATCCACTGATATATGTTGGAGTAATAGGACAACGACACGCCGACATAATTGGGTTTCTTATATAACTGGCACAAGATTTTCCTCTATCTCATTAATCAAATTTCTTGCAATGGTTCAAGGATATGTAGGCTGCCCGTATAGAATTAAACAGCTCGGAGGCCCGCGAAACCATAATATTGTATTTTACGATGAACATGTTAACCACTACTACGAAGAGACCTGTATCTAACCTGTACTCCATAGTATGAATGGTCAATTATGTTTCAAAATCTTCCTATTTTTAGGGTCAGTTCTTTTGGAAATTTTGAAAACTTATGGATTTTTACACAAAAATCAATAGGACAACACCAACTAGGTGAGCATTTGAAACGGTCAAGCTTCTAACTTTTGGCTTTTAGGTGGGATGGAATAGCGGCGCTAGAAGTAGAAGCGGTTGGAAGTATGAGGTGTTTGATTCGTTGAGTTTTTGACTTTAACTTAGTTGATTTGGCGAGTGATTCAAACACTACCTAAATAGTCATACAACTTTGCATATTTTTGTCTTCTTATAACTTTTTGTCATTTGTTTGGTTGCATTTTGGGTTTTATCTTCAAGAATGTGCAACAAGAAATAAAAAAAATCATAACAAATGTCGCTGCCATTGCCACCTGATGAGTGCTCTCCACAACCTCCTAGGCCATCGGGACGACGGATCCGGCCTTGCCCTCGCCGGATCTAGTGTGGAGGCCACCAGATCTAGTGTAGGAGGCTGGTACAGAGCAGGACGATGGTGGGGGGAGGAGGACACCCTGGCCGTGATAGAGGCGGAGCTTGTGGCGGCACCATCGGGCGATGACGGACCATGTGGCGGCGCCTTCACCAACAATGGAGTGCATGGCGGCTGCTGACCGGCCGATCGCATGATAGCGTGGCACAAATCAAGAGAGGTAGGAACGAGGTGATAGCACGAAGGGGTTCGGCGACAGAACGGAGGGTCGTCGACGCACGGAGGGAAGATGGCGATAGGTACTAAATCGGTGCATGGGCACGGGAAGGCTACAACATGCTTGGGGCGACGAGAGAAGAAACCTGGCGTGGGGTCAAAGTGGCTTCTAGAAGCCGGTTGTTTAATTCCGCTTCGAAGTCGGTCGAAACCACTTCAAACAGTCCTTAAAAAGCCACAACACCTCATAGTATTGTTATGCACAAGTTAATAACTAGAAACAATTAACTTTGACTGTGGGAAATTGAAGGCTATATGTCCATAGTTACTCCTACATAAAACCGAATCACTCTTAAAAATAACCAGAGCATCAAACAACTGGTGTTCATTCTTTATGTGACTAATTATATAATTCTTTCACTCCACGAATTAAAACCATACAAAGGTGACAGTGATGCAGCTTTAGCCTAAAAGTAAAGAGAGTCGAATAACATTCTTCCGACAAAAAAAAAACATAGTCCTAACGTAGATTTCGGAGTATTCCAGAAACTGCCACATATACTCGCAGAATTACAACACAAAGTCAGGCAACCATACAGTTAGAAGGGACGAGAGTCTGCTCCAATGATTGACCTGCCACCGGTGCGTCACCCCGTCCTATCGCCCATCAAAACCAACGTGACCAAAACGCTATATCCCAGCCTCACACGTCATAGGCTGCCTTTGGTTTGGGTTGGCTAACATCAACCTAGTAATGAGATTAGTTTAATCTAAATTTTATGTTTAGCAGCTGATCTAGTTAGCCTAAATTATTGTTTGACTATATTAATGGGTTAGCTAGTTAGCAGTAGGAAAGCAGAACATTACTAGTTACGGTGGGTTAGTTTATTCCATATTTTTGGGGTTTTTCCTTGAAACCTATTCCACATTTTTTTGTTGGTTAACTTAATCCTCGGTTAAAGGGGTTAAAACTTTGATAAATTAATCCTAGGTTAAAGGCGTAAATTTTTTGATAAGTTGTTAATCCTCTTAAGCATAAGCTTTTGACGAGTAAATCACTAACCCATCTCTTAACCTCGAACCAAACACAACCCCAAGACGATAATGGGTCGGTCATAGGGGTGAAAGCGGGTCGGGTTTTTCCGATCGATTCGATCAATTCTACCGGTAGCAAATTCGATGGCCGTTTGGTATCCGGTCGATTCGGTTTGGATACGGATATGTGTAAACGGATTCGATAGCGGATTTGGTATAGCCGATATCCGATCAATAGGTTCTAGATTCGATTAATCGGATAGTATCCGAATAAAACCGAATGCGTATCCGACGTTCGATCGCTCCCGGTCCGGACTCCGATCGCCCATTAGCGATCACACCACACCGCACGCGGTCACGCCACGCGAGTCGCGGACACGGTCAAGGCCCACCTCCCACCTCCTCAACGCGATTCGGCCTCGCTCGCTCTCTCGCGGTCTCGCACTCTCGCCTCGTCGTCTCCTCCCCTCCCCACCCGGCCACCCGCGTCAACCAAACCCTAGCCACCTCTCGATCTCGCCGCCCCCAAATCCTCCCCGCCTCGATCTCGCCGCCCCAAATCCTCCCCGCCTCTCGATCTGCCACGCCCCAAATCCTCCCCGCCTCGATCTCGCCCCCAAATCCTCCCCGCCTCGATCTCGCCGTCGCAAGCAGCAAATTAAACCTCAGATCTCCTCACCGTCAGCAGTAGGTAAGCCCTCTCGTCTCCTGCTCCTTCCCTCCCTTATCCCTCTCGAGTCTCGTGTCTATTCGATTTGAGTCTCTGTCTCTATGCCTGTGATTCATTTGGTTATCGCTCGGTTGGCATCAACGAGGAGAAGAAAGAGTCGGTGGTCGTGGTTGGCATCATCGACTTCTGCGGCGACACACAGGACAAGTAGCCGGAGACGTGCGTGAAGACCTCCGGCATCCTGGGTGGCCCTAAGAACGAGTCCCCACCGTGTTGAGGTATTTCCCGCCCCGACCAATGGTCCTCCTAATAACTCTCTAGCATTCATCCATTCACCCACGTAATTTAACGCCGAGAAGCAACTTAGACGAGATGATGATTGACGATGCAATGCCTCGCCACTTGGTTTCACCGTACATTTGTGTTCTTGCTTACATTTGTGTTCACTTGTAATTGTTGAGATAAGTTAAAAGTCGTGAGTTGTGAATTTATTCTGGAGCACACTATGCTTGTAATTGTCGAGATAAGTTAAAAGCTTGTAAGTTCACTGGGAGCTTTCTGGGTTGCCTTTGTCAAATTTAATCACATTTATGAACTTCTTATGCTGCATATCAACTTCTCTTGAACATTATAGCTTATGTGTAGTTGTTATTTGAATTGTGGTATGCTTGGCTTTGATGATGGAAATATTGGGCTTTGATCATTAGGATTCAACCCAGATGCTGCCTACTAAGAGCTAAGGTTTGTATGCTTTTTGTTGAGAATGGTTTGTTCTGAAGAACCAATTATCTAAGAACGTAATGTGTTGTAGAGGACTGATCTAGAATTGGTTTTCTTTTTGGAATGTCTGGATGGATTGTATGCTCATTGGATCCATGAATTTCTTGTTTGTTAATTCTCCATTGGATGATAGGACAAGTCCACGCTTGTTAATTCTTCAAGTCACAATTAGTGTTGATGTACGATTTATATGCCTATCTATTCATTTTACTCATGATGTTGTTATTGCTCAATCTGCATTGACAGCTTGGATCGTGCAAGATATATAAAACAAAGAGGTCGTTGTAACTTTGTAAGCTTTTGGAACTAAAGTATAAGCTTTTGAACTGTAACCATCCGTATTATCCGCCTATATTATCCGTTTCCGAGCCGAATCCGTTACATATCCGTCCCGACGGTACCGTATTCGAAACTCCGAATATTCCGAATTCGTATTCGTATCCGGTCTTGCCATATCTGACTCCGAATCCGGAGAAAAATATGGGTTAGGATACGATTTAAGCAATATCCGTTCGAATCCGATCCGTTTTCACCCCTAGTCGGTCAGGTATTGCTCAACTCATATTTCAATCTATATATTTTTCACTGATTGAGAGTAAAAAAAGGAATACAAATATAGTTGTTTTATACGGACATAGGACGAAAAACTGGTCACGGATAATTACATATAGTCCACCATAAAGAAGAGATGTGGCTTAATTATGAAAGTGTCAGTTATGTAACAAACTAGAAAATTATTTATCATCCTCAACAACATAAATATAAATGAGTCAACCACGAAATCGTAGAGGATATCTGACGAAGATAGAGTAATACTCAAATTATTATGTCATTGTATTCTACGAGTATACCCCTTATCGATGAGGAGAAAATTTCATAAAGTGGTCGTAAGTCTTTCTACAACCACATAGTCGTAAGCTCTCCTACGACCACATACTCGTAAGTCTTTCTACGAGCACACGGTTGTAAGTTATTCTACAACCACCTTGTGGTCGTAGATCTTCCTGCGACTAGTCTATCTCTAATATACCCCTTGTTGATATGGAGGAAAATTCACGGGTTAGTTGTAAGTCTTGCTATGAACAGGTAAGTCGTAAGTATTTCTACAACTACTTAGTCGTAAGTCTTGCTACAACCAGGTAAGTCATAAGTACTTCTACGACCAGTTAGACGTAAGTCTTGTTTCGACTAGGTAAGTCGTAAGTCTTGCTACGACTAGGTAAGTCGTAAGTACTTCTATGACCACTTAATCGTAAGTCTTGCTATGGCCAGGTAAGTCGTAAGTACTTCTACGACCACTTAGATATAAGTCTTGCTACGATCAGATAAGTCGTAAATACTTCTACGACCACTTAATCGTAAGCTTTGCTACGACTAGATAGTCATAAGTACTTCTATGACCACATACTTGTAAAATCTCTTACGATCACCTTATGGTCGTAGACCTTCCCACGAGTCGTGTATTTCCGATCGACTTGTCTAACGACGTCCTGCCACATCGTGGGGGTGTCTGACAAGACGGTTAGAATGTACGCTTATTTCGATAACCATACATGATCTCTCTCTAACAATAACCGCTACACGCGACGACGACACCGCGTCTCGACAATAACCTCCATCAGACGGTTATCATCCAAAGCATTAAGGCATTTTCTGGCGCGGGACAACAGCCGTCGCTTCACCAACTATATAAAGGTTAACGTCAGAGAAGAATGTGATCGAATCCTCTAGGAGATCAGTAATAGTGCTAGACATTCCTCATTTGTAATCAGTTCTTCTGAGCAATAGCCACACATGAAGTATTCTCTCAGGAGAAGGTCTGAACCTGTAAAAAAAAATCCAGTGTCTCTGTTTTGCATGATTTGAGTCGAATCTTGAGTGCTTTCCCCGAATTCAAGAAATTATACGTAAGATCGGTATTAGAACAAGACAATATCTATGTTCCATATTAATTAAACGTTATATGGGATATCCATTTTGCTAATTTATTGGACATCTTTCGAATATCTATCAAATACGAACGCAGAGTGAATATTTCTCTTCTATGTCATAACCTATATTTATATATTTTTCAAATACAATTACAAATGGAGTCTAAAAAATAACAACCCGTGTGAATTTTTTCTTAATGTACTACTCCTTTCGTCCAAATTTCTAGGTCGTATTTTTTTAAATGGCCTATCCATAAATATAAGACATATTTTATGTTTCAATATAAAATTAGTGTGGTATTTTTTTATACTTCTAATAAATATATCTTTATTTGTTATTTTTATATGCATTTATTGAATATATAGTGCTTAGAGGGTAAACCCGTCAATTCCCACCACCCCGCCGCTTCGCGCTATACCACCTGTTCTTCCCGGCTATCTCATTCCCTCTCCCTAGAGTAGGACATGGCCTGTCCCCGTCGAGCCCCATACGACGAACACAGGAGCAGCAGTGAAAAATAAAAATCATTTTGCGACAGATAAAATTCGGTAAAATAATTCCGAGAACGAGACGAAAATTACAAATAAAAAGCAGAGAGAGAGAGAGAGAGAGAGAGAGAGAGGGGAAACACCCAAAAGTGGAAGGGAAACTAAACTGAAAAAAGATTGTTCATTAATTCGTGCTGTTAGGAAGGGAGGAGAAGGAAGCGGCTCCCCGTTTCTTATACTGCTGGGGATTCCGTCTCGGTTCGGCTCGGGCGTCGTCGTCTGAGGCGTAGGCTTCCCTCTCCACTCCCCCCGCCGGCCGATTTGCCCCCGCTTGATCGGGCCAGGTGCGTCCAGTCCTCCATTTCTGCGATTTTGGTGATTTTTGGGGGTTTCGGGTGGGAAATGGTGATCTGTTGGAATTAGGGCAGATCTGGGTTGGTGGGCAGTTTGAGGTGACGGGGTCTAGGGTTTGGAACGGGGGCATGGGGGATTTGGTGGTGTGTGAGCTTGATTTGAGGAAAAAGAGAGTTTGTTTTTTGGATTTAGGGGATGGCATTTTTGGTTCTGGGGATGATTAGTCTGCTGCTAATGCTGTGACTGTTGACTCCGTGTTCGTTTTTTTTTCTCTTTGTTGATATGCTTGTGAATTCTACATTCTGATTACCAAGCATGTCCTTAATTATGCAGACACTGCATCAAATGTTCATTGTGAATGCTGGACCTGGTTTTGAACTGATCTGGAGCACTGTGAAGGGACTTCTTGACCCCCAAAACTTCATCTAAAATCCATGTACAAACTTTTGCAAGCTTTCCAAGTTGTGATCTTTGTGTGGCTTGTACCTACTCTTCAATTACAGGTTCTAGGAACAAAATACCAAAGCAGCCTTCTCGAAGATATTGACGCAAGGTTGGTGATTGCAACCTTTTATGTTTTTTGGATTCTTTAGTGTAAGATTTATGGTGTGCCTGCGGTGCAAGGGTTGCCAACATATATCTGCAGCCAATTACCAGAGTATTTTGGTGGTTCGTGCACATGCTCTAACCAGGGAGGATGCCTGAAGTCCAACAAAGGCCCTTGAGTGATCCTTTAATTATGAAGGTAAATTTCTGTATCTGCTGGTGCTCTCTTACTGTATCTTATTCCTTATGGTACAACAAGACAATTAACTATCTGCCGCATCTGTTCATGAACTTATTTCCAATTGTAGCTTGTACATAGCATGGAATCATCTGCACTGAGGGAAATTGGGAGAAGAAACAATTACCGCTCTATAAGATTGCATGCACTCAAGGTAAGGTTACCAAATATCCAATCTGTGAGCTGTCCTATGCTCAGTTAGCCAATCTGTTTCTTTCCAGTTTTGACGTTTTATGTCCTGCTTCTTTCAGTTGCCAGAAAGAATTAGTGATACATCAAATGCTGAATCAGGTTCAGAAGTTGATGATCTTAGATCCCCTGTAGCACCTGAAGATGTTGAATATCATAGTTTGGCTCCAGTTCATGAGGAAGTAAATTCTTGTTCCTTTAGTTCTGCCATTATTTAAGAAGTTCCATTCATTTGCTCCGCAATTACTAGCTTGTATGTTTAGATTGACATAAGATTATAGCTGATATGTTCCTTTTGGTTTTCACATGCCTAAATGTTAGCCTGTTGCTGGCATATAGAGCATCATACATCACACAATGGCATTCCTTAATAAACTTCGCTTTGTTTTTATCGTGTGGGCCAGGGAATCAGGATCAACAAAATACAATGGTTCTGATGATTGGTTGCTTTAGGTGGATACAGTTGTTGAGTCCAGTAAAAGAAATAACTCTGATGGAAATGTATTAGGGCAGTACAACACACGATAAAATTCCTTGATAAATAGAGTTTCACCTGAGCCAGGTATCTAATCAGAATCTGCATGCATAAATTCATCTCTATAAAAAATTAATTGTTCGCTGTTAATATTTCAAGCCAGTTGTCTCACCAAGGCGGCCAGTCCCTCTGATGCTAAATTGTGAGCTGAAACTAGCAGGACACGTCCTGAATGGCGGCGAAGGAAATGCAGATGATGTGATTTTGAAATATTTTCAAGAAAAATTGTTACTGTAATTCTCAAAGTACTCTCTCTGTTGCATTTTTTCGTCACGTCCACAACAGTTGGAAAATGTTCATCCACATACTGCAGCCTTGCCCAGTAATCAGGAAGATCTTCAGATAACTAAGGAAGACCGCGTAAATCCTTGTCTGGAGCGTCTTGAAAGACTTGTCTATGTTTAATCAGCTCAGCAGAAAGCCTCCAGAGATCCCACAGGATAAGGATTGTGCTATACGGGATTCTTTCGACAGGATAAAATCCATTGAATTTGATCTGGAGAAGACAAAGAAGGTATTTGTCTACCCAAGTGTTACAGACCTTATGGTGCTTACAGTTGTTTGGGGCTTTATTGTTAGAACTGTATCATGTTTTACTACCAAAAAATGTTTTGTACCTTGATAAATATAATCTATGTTCTGCCAAACCTTTTGGGCAAAATTGTGAACAACGTAGGTTGAATGAAAATATGAAAATGTTGCTTTATTTATTGAAATATGCAGGTTTGTGATACTTAAAGACACACCTGAAACTTTTGAGCACATAGTCTAAAAAGAACTGCAAGGACTATGCTAGTCACACCTTTACAAGTTAAATATCAAGCATAAAAAAAAATGGATGCAAGTTATCTAAATTCAAAAGTTTACCATCATACCATGAGATGTCTTCAAGGACCACTTGATACTTGATTAACACGTCGTAGAAGTGCACTTTTGTGACTACTTCAAATCTTGTGGGGCCATTTGTTATGAAACTGCAGGTCATCTTGATTAAAAAATGTAGGCTTCCATCCTGCTATGGGCAGAGTTCATACTCAATTCATAAGTCATCAGATATGTGTTCATTATTTTTTCACAATTTAACTGATAATATCGTGTTCCTTTGTTCTTGTATTTCAAATCTTCGTATATTAATATGCAGTTCTTTTTGGATCTGTTCTTCCAGGTATTGCATGCAACAGTGATCAAACAAATGCAGATGGCAGAGACATTGGAAGCTGTGAAGGAGTCTGATCTTAGGGTGAGCAATAACATATACATAATTGTAATTGCAAGATTGCTGGCATTGAGTATTTCAGCGTTGGATGACATTTATTCTTCAATTGAAAATAGCTGGGGTCTAAAAGTGATATATTTCAGTGTTTGACTTGCCTCTATGGTAACATATATAGTAGTATGCATGGTTCAAATTATTTCTGCTGGAATTATAACTTAGATTATTTTAATTCATTCTGCTACTTATATTAGACAGTATGCTTGTCAGACTAAAGTTCCTTCTCTTTTTTTCCTTGTTTGGTGCAGAGAAGGAAATTTTGTACATAATAAACTTGGCAGCAATTTACAGGAACAAGAAAAGAAGGGTTGGCGGCTTACTAATGCCTGCTTTCCAACAGAAAACTAAACCACATTGCTTTGTATATGGTTGCCTTTCTCGGCTCTTGCTTTTCTTCTTTTTTTTTGGGTCTATCAAAGAGATGAGCAATGCTTAGTGTTACCTGAGACAAACTGAGGAGATGGTCAAGAAGAACGTCCTGGAAGATCACTGAACATAGTCCAGCTTACGGACCAAAAGGAATTTTAAGAGCCCAATACACGGCTTATGTTATGTCCATGTTTCTATGTCCTTTCAGCCTCCTGATCTTTTGTATGTATTTCAATGCTTTTGTGCACTCTCTTTTTCAGAACAGTTGAGGCTTTACTCCCATAATCGATACTATTTTTTGGTTGAGATCGTCAATACATGTACCAGGCTTTTTTTTTCACTTTACCCTTCAATTGTAAAGTATAAGCTTCTGATTAAACTGTCTGATGCTGCAACAAACCAAATAAGTAGGACATGGTGTTGCAACTTGCAACACTTTTTCATTAGGTGAAATGGCACAAAGTGCACTTTATTACCATAGCTTTGCTTTTACATATTTCCGTTCTCTGTTTTGTCACAAGTAGAGCAAAATCTCAACAAGAGAAGAAAGTGCACTTTATTATCATCCCTGCTCAATGTGGCTTATAAGCCATACTTTTTAGTTTTTTCACTATAGCGGATGACAATGTACTGTAGTGTTTGTTAGCTTTTTTTAAGTAATTAAATTCTTTAAAAAATAAAATATTATATTGTTAAAGATAATGCAAAGAAATAAGGGGGAAAAGCCAAAATAAAAAAATGAAATTCCGAAGGCAGCTTCTGGCCCTGTTTTGTTCAGCTCTAAAAACTGATTTTCGGCTTTTCTACATTAACTAGCTTTTAAATGAAGTATTTTTTTAAGATAGGATCTACTAGTTAATTGTAGTACACATTTTACTAACTTTATTTATACCGGCAAAAATCGCATGTGAGTTTCTGTTACTCTGTAATCTTTCGTACAAACAGCTTAAAAGTCATAAGCTGCTGTTAAAAGCTACAAATTGCAGCAAAAAAGAACAGTCCGGATCCATTTGGGGTGGTGGGCCTTTGTCCCGTCCTGTTTGATAAATAATTATTGACCACACCACTGTTGTTTATTGATGCAAGCATCATTGGTGGATCCCATGTTGAGGAGTGATATATATCTGTTATTCCTGCGTGGCGTGACCGCGTGAGCATTGAGCTGTGTGGCACTTGGGAGATGCACCAAACTTAGCTGTCAACTCGTTCTTGCAGGTAAGTTTGTTATAAGTAGTAGGCTACAGCCAAATGCCAGACGGGAGGTTCATTTACTCGTCGAAAGGCTCAACCATTTTTGCTGGTCAATAACTCAGTACGGCGTGCGTTTGTCGTGTGACTGTGGAAGAATAGGGCGAAGCCCATAAACTTCAATTTACTCGTTCATTTTTTTTTTAAAATCAAGTTACTCGTGCAACTTGCTTTGCCTTCTGCTCCACTTATCACCGGCTCTCACCAACTTCCGGTGAACGAGAATATCGTCTGTGCATCGCAAACTATCCCATCTTCTGTTGTCCATTTTCACCGTCCTCCAAGCTGCCCCATTCCTATCTCTTTCTACACATACAAAGAGTAACCGATTCCATCCTGCCAGAAATCTGCCATTTCTGCTGTTCTACCGTTCGTTTCGGCTTCAGCTACTGATTTCTGATTTATTTTTCACTATTTATAAATTTCATCTTTTTCTGAACTTTTAGCTTTTTTAAGCTTTTTTGCCGATTTTTTTATATTCGTTTGCATTATCCGTAATGAGCTAGCATATTTTTTCTATTTTTAAATTTTTTAAATTTAATTATACTAAATAAGTTACTTTCAGTTATAGTAAAATTTTAATCACTACAATATAATTTTGGACATAAATCACATATTTTTAACCCAACCGAGCGGAGCTTCTTGACCGCTTGACCGCTTCCCCGTATCACCCGTCTCTTCCCAGTCCAGCCTTGCGACCTGAATCGCACCGACACGACAGAGAAAAAAAAAAGAAAACGTAAAGAAAAGAATAGAAAAACACCAGACAAACCGCGTCTCATCTTCCTTCCCTTGTCAGGCCTCTTCCAGGCTCTAGCTCGTCGCATCCCGCGATAATCTGTTTCTCAGAGCTTAGAAAGACCAGCGAAGACGTTGAGGCGCGCATGTGGGCAGCCACTCCCCTGCGCGGACCATCTCCATCGCCGCCGTCCTCCTAGATCCAAGAAGCTCCCCGAGCTCCATTCCCCACAAGAACCATCCTTCCGTTGGGAAACTTGCAGCAGCGAGTAAAGTTCTTGCGCCGAGAGAGAGAGAGAGAGAGAGAGAGGATGGTTGTGAACCCTGGGTTCTTGGTCCTCCTCTTGGGCGCCGCACTGGTCGGATTCGCCTCCGCGTCTCCCTTCCTGTCCGGTGCGTGTTCCTGTTTATTCGTTTCTTGCTACCTCGTTCGCTTCCGTTTCTGATGAGTTCGTTCTGTTTTGTGCTGCTTGAACAGACGGCGTGTTCCAAGCGAGCACCGGATCTACGGGGAGGAGCTTGCTGCAGGCCAAGAAGAGTACGTTGCCTTCTCCTCTTTGCTCAGTTCCACCACTAAGCTGGTCATGTATTCGAGATAGGTGTAGGGCAGTAGGAATTTCATATGAAATTGAGGTAGATGACAGTAGGTTGGGCTGAAGTGATGCCGTTAGATACTCCACTTAGATGCATGGAGTAGATTCCTGATCCGTCCTACGCTCAAGAAAGAAATGCCTGACAGTAGTTTATATATTGTGTCGTCAGATCGAGGTAGCATCGAGGATTGGCGGTGACTTGGTGAGGATTGGATTGATTTCATCCTTGTTACTGTAGATGAAGAGGAATTGATGAATAAGGATTGATGGTTTTGTGTGTTCCGGTGCAGGTTGAGTTAGATGAAGAGGAATTGGGGTGCTATGAATTGAGGAGGGACGGGGGTTGTCGCTTTCTGATGATGTAGTCGTATACTACATACACATGCTTGTTAACTGGATAATAGGAAACATTTCATTCACCTCAAAACTAAAAAGGCATCTCATTTAGACATCAGAGATCAACTTCTTCATGGTGCTTACATGCATTTAGCGTCGAGACTTGAGAGGCTGATGTGGAGTTTCTGGATAAGGAAAACAGAGTGAAATGATAAACTACCAATGAAAATTATAAACCATCATTCAGTAGTAAAAGTTAGGATTTTATTGTTCTCTTTAAATTTGAAATTCCAAACATCGAGAGCGATCAACCTGAAATGACCTGAGCTTCACTTGCTTCTACTTGATACTAAGATGCCCATCCTTACATAGAGAGCATAGAGACTGAAATAAATAAGCTAATAGTGGAAGGATATCTGTCGAGCTTGTGATGGTGAAGCAGGGACTTGTCTGGTAAGACGTGCAATGTCCAGATAGTGAAGCCTGTACTTCGTTGTTCGATTATAAATGTGATCATAGAAAAATTCTGCATGGTAAGCAAAAGCCAATTAGGTACGTTGGTCCTAGCTGCAAAGAACCAAACTCTTCGAGACAGCCCCTAATTACATATTTTGGTACCTTCCATTCACTGAACATGAAGATAGAGCTTAAGTCATCACTCTAATGTACGCTGTCTGTAACGTGCCTCTCGCCTTGTTCAAGACTTTCGATACCGTCATCTGATATACTGTTTATTCCTACCTATGCTTATCAGATTGCCCTGTGAATTTTGAGTTCCAAAACTACACAATCATCACAAGCAAGTGCAAAGGGCCACAATATCCTGCTAAGCAATGCTGCGATGCTTTCAAGGAATTTGCATGCCCGTATAGTACGTATATCAACGATGAGAGCAATGACTGTGCATCCACAATGTTCAGCTACATCAACCTGTATGGCAAGTACCCACCAGGCCTGTTTGCCAGCGAATGCCGAGAAGGCAAGCAAGGGCTTTCTTGCGGTGGTGTCGTCCAGAAAGACAGTGCGGTTGCAAGTGGTGGCCAACAAGCTCAAAGCAGCTCGCTTGCTTTGATGACTCTCATCTGTGGACTAGCAGCATTGTTGTTCCATTGAATGGTACCTTCCATTTCTCCAAAGATGGTGTGTTGTAAGTTGTAACTGCTGAGGCTTGAATTCATTTGCTGCTCCTTGAGGCGCTCCTGGTGAGGTGGCTGGGCATTTTCCTTCTACGTGAACAATCGCTTATAATGGCTGGGCATTTTCCTTCTACGTGAACAATCTCTTATAATTTAAGCTATGTCTGATTAAGTGTTCTCTGGAATCTCACCTGTTGATTGCCTACTTAGAACTCACCCTTTTGTTGTTGTATTGTAACTGTTATATTGCATTACGTCTTATCATGTGTGTAATGGTATCTATTTCGTTGGGTCCAGCAAGGAGCTTGATTGTATACTAATCATGTCGCCAACTTATGTCTTTTTTTAAGACATTAAGGTCCTTACCTCTCATTGGTGCAAAATGTATTGCAATACATTGTCTTTGAACCCTGAAAACGGTTGTCATCGCTGCCATCTTCTTGTCAGAAAGTTACTCTATAGGATTACCTTCTACAAGAACTTTTTCATTTGATAGGAACTACGAAGATGGCATGAGCAAATGCAGGCATGGTATTAGACCGACAGTCACAGTTATTCACAATCCTTTGATGGCTTCGTCGTGGCAGTTCAAGATAGGGAAGGTGTTGTGCACTCACGTGAGCGGTGCACTTATGCACTCACGCCATCCAAGCCGTCTGGACGCCAACCAACGCACCGGATTGAGGCGGGTGGCCACCCAGTGACGCACCATCTGATCGGGAACGAACGGTCCAGACACAAGACAGATGACGCTCCACCATTTTGCAAAAGCCCCTCATGCGCCCGATGCCCACACCCTCCTCCGAAATCACTACGTTCCCCACTCAGCTCCTGCCTCCTCCATTCCGTAATCCCTAACCCTAGACTCTATCGGCCTATGCGCCAGCGAGGAGGGACTAGCCCTGCGATGGTGCCGACCACGACGGCACCTCGAAATCAACCCCCACGCGCACGCACGCACCGTCGTCTCTCTCCTCAAGCGAGTCCCTCGTGCACCTCCCAAATACGTTCCCCACTCGAGCTCACCGGCACCTGCGGCCAAAGACGGAGAGGAGGGAGGCGCCTGCCTGGTGGAGCTCCTCATGGGGCACCCGAGTTTGCGGCAAGCCAGCGGCACCCCACACCATGCGCCACAACCACGTCATGACGACCATGACGCCTTGACCACAACACCATGACCATAGCACCTCGACCACGACACCATGACCACACACACCACGGCCGTAGGACATCGTGCGATGACCTAGGAGAGGATGCCGTCGCCTAGGAGAGGACGTCATGGTCGAAGTATCAAGTCGAGGCGCCATTGTTGAAGGGCCTCGGGTGAGAGAACACTAGTGCTGGGAAGAGGACACCATTGAAGAGGCGCTCCCTCCTCGCCGGCGCCGTCGGAGACGTAGCTAGCTTCTAGGGTTAGGGATTGGGCGCGTGGAGAAGACGTCGTTGAAGGGGCATGTGGGCGGGTGGTGCCGCCACTACCAAATCGCTATCGTCGTCTGAAGTCGTCTGAAGTGGAATCGGGGAAGAGTTTAGGGCTTACGCAAGGGAATCCGGTGCGGGAGGATTTTTTTTTGCAAAATCGCTATCGCCATCGTCGCTGAAGCGGATGCATCTAGGCCAACATGTCGCTGGGTGACCGCCCGCCTCAATCTGAAGCGTTTGTTGGAGACGGCCTAGGTGATATGAGTACATAAATGCACGAGGAGATATAAGTGCACTGCACACGTTGCCTTGAAGATAAATGCCGTTTAGTGTGCTTTCGTTTAGTTGGATTGGGCCCAAATGTCCTGGAATCCTTATCCTTGGACTGCTGCGTGTGTGACTGTTATTGGCGGTCGTTAACATGTTGGGCACAAAACCAATATAACATATATTTTGGAACCAGTGCAGAATGGAATGAGCCAAACAATCCAAACGTTTTCACTTAATCGTGCCCATCACAATTCCACACCATAATTTTTTTTAAACAAGCAAACTCAGAAGAGAAAGTAGCACAGTTATTTTGTGCTAATTCTCATTTTGTAAAAAAAAAAAACCACGTCTTCTCTGAAAAAAGTCGTGCGTCATTACACGATTATGGAGTATGTAGTACTACATTCATGCATGCCAAGCGTCAATGCTTTTCACGCTATATGTCTGGGTACTTTGTATGGGATCCGGTTTGGAGTTGGATAATTGGATTGCTGTTGCTTTTGTAGACAGATCAAGATGGTTGATCAGCGATTTTTTGGGTGGTTCAAGGACCAAAAATCTCTCGCATCCACTGATATATGTTGGAGTAATAGGACAACGACACGCCGACATAATTGGGTTTCTTATATAACTGGCACAAGATTTTCCTCTATCTCATTAATCAAATTTCTTGCAATGGTTCAAGGATATGTAGGCTGCCCGTATAGAATTAAACAGCTCGGAGGCCCGCGAAACCATAATATTGTATTTTACGATGAACATGTTAACCACTACTACGAAGAGACCTGTATCTAACCTGTACTCCATAGTATGAATGGTCAATTATGTTTCAAAATCTTCCTATTTTTAGGGTCAGTTCTTTTGGAAATTTTGAAAACTTATGGATTTTTACACAAAAATCAATAGGACAACACCAACTAGGTGAGCATTTGAAACGGTCGAAGCTTCTAACTTTTGGCTTTTAGGTGGGATGGAATAGCGGCGGCTAGAAGTAGAAGCGGTTGGAAGTATGAGGTGTTTGATTCGGTTGGAGTTTTTGACTTTTAACTTAGTTGATTTGGCAGAGCTGATTCAAACACTACCTAAATAGTCATACAACTTTGCATATTTTTTGTCTTCTTATAACTTTTTTGTCATTTGTTTGGTTGCATTTTTGGGTTTTTATCTTCAAGAATGTGCAACAAGAAATAAAAAAAATCATAACAAATGTCGCTGCCATTGCCACCTGATGAGTGCTCTCCACAACCTCCTAGGCCATCGGGACGACGGATCCGGCCTTGCCCTCGCCGGATCTAGTGTGGAGGCCACCAGATCTAGTGTAGGAGGTCGGTGCAGGCGGGGACGATGGTGGGGAGGAGGACACCGGGCGTGATAGAGGCGGAGCTTGTGGCGGCACCATCGGGCGATGACGGACCATGTGGCGGCGCCTTCAGCCAACAATGGAGTGCATGGCGGCGCTGTTGACCAGTGCCGACTGCATGATAGCGTGGCACAGCGAAGAGAGGTAGGAACGGAGGTGATAGCACGAAGGGGGTTCGGCAGCAACGGAGGGGGGAGTCGACGGCACGGAGGGGGAAGATGGCGCATAGGTACTAAATCAGCGGTGCATGGGCACGGGGAAGGCTACAACATGCTTGGGGGCAGACGAGAGAAGAAACCAGGGCGTGGGGTCAAAGTGGCTTCTAGAAGCCAGTTGTTTAATTCCGCTTCTGGAAGTCAGAAGCTGAAACCACTTCAAACAGTCCCTAAAAAGCCACAACACCTCATAGTATTGTTATGCACAAGTTAATAACTAGAAACAATTAACTTTGACTGTGGGGAAATTGAAGGCTATATGTCCATAGTTACTCCTACATAAAACCGAATCACTCTTAAAAATAACCAGAGCATCAAACAACTGGTGTTCATTCTTTATGTGACTAATTATATAATTCTTTCACTCCACGAATTAAAACCATACAAAGGTGACAGTGATGCAGCTTTAGCCTAAAAGTAAAGAGAGTCGAATAACATTCTTCCGACAAAAAAAAAACATAGTCCTAACGTAGATTTCGGAGTATTCCAGAAACTGCCACATATACTCGCAGAATTACAACACAAAGTCAGGCAACCATACAGTTAGAAGGGACGAGAGTCTGCTCCAATGATTGACCTGCCACCGGTGCGTCACCCCGTCCTATCGCCCATCAAAACCAACGTGACCAAAACGCTATATCCCAGCCTCACACGTCATAGGCTGCCTTTGGTTTGGGTTGGCTAACATCAACCTAGTAATGAGATTAGTTTAATCTAAATTTTATGTTTAGCAGCTGATCTAGTTAGCCTAAATTATTGTTTGACTATATTAATGGGTTAGCTAGTTAGCAGTAGGAAAGCAGAACATTACTAGTTACGGTGGGTTAGTTTATTCCATATTTTGGGGTTTTCCTTGAAACCTATTCCACATTTTTTTGTTGGTTAACTTAATCCTCGGTTAAAGGGGTTAAAACTTTGATAAATTAATCCTAGGTTAAAGGCGTAAATTTTTTTGATAAGTTAAGTTAATCCTCTTAAACGCATAAGCTTTTGACGAGTAAATCACTAACCCATCTCTTAACCTCGAACCAAACACAACCCCAAGACGATAATGGGTCGGTCATAGGGGTGAAAACGGGTCGGGTTTTTTCCGACCGATTCGGTACCGAATTCGGCTGGTAGCAAATTCGGTAAACTGGTTTGGTATCCGGTCGGATTCGGTTTCGGATACGGATATGTGTAAACGGATTCGGTAGCGGATTTGGTATAGCTGATATCCGACCGAATAGGTTCGGTATTCGGTTAATCGGATAGTATCCGAATAAAAACCGAATGCGTATCCGACGTTTCGATCGCTCCCGGTCCCGGACTCCCGATCGGCCCATTAGCAGTCACACCACACCGCACGCGGTCACGCCACGCGGAGTCGCGGACACGGTCAAGGCCCACCTCCCACCTCCTCAACGCGAAAGCAGTTCGGCCTCTCGCTCGCTCTCGCGGTCTCGCACTCTCGCCTCGTCGTCTCCTCCCCCCCACCCGCCACCGTCAACCAAACCCTAGCCACCTCTCGATCTCGCCGCCCCAAATCCCTCCCCTCCTCGATCTCGCCGCCCCCAAATCCTCCCCGCCTCGATCTCGCCACCCCCAAATCCTCCCCGCCTCGATCTGCGCCCCCAAATCCTCCCCGCCTCGATCTCGCCGTCAGGCAGCAATTAAACCTCAGATCTCCCTCACCGTCGCAGTAGGAAGCCCTCTCGTCTCCTGTTCCCTTCCCCCTCCCTTATCCCTCTCTGAGTCTCTGTGTCTATTCGATTTGAGTCTCTGTCTCTCTATGCCCAGGGATTCATTTGGTTATCGCTTCTGGTTGGCATCAACGAGGAGAAGAAAGAGCTGGTGGTCGGCTGTTGGCATCATCGACTTCCTGCGGCAGTACACCTGGGACAAGTAGCTGGAGACGTGCGTGAAGACCTCCGGCATCCTGGGTGGCCCTAAGAACGAGTCCCCCACCGTGTTGAGGTATTTCCTCGCCGTCCCCGACCAATGGTCCTCCTAATAACTCTCTAGCATTCATCCATTCACCCCTGTAATTTAACGCCGAGAAGCACCGGACAGAGATGACAGATTGACGATGCAACAGCTCAGTTACTTGGTTTCACTGTACATTTGTGTTCTTGCTTACATTTGTGTTCACTGTAATTGTTGAGATAAGTTAAAAGCTGTGAGTTGTGAATTTATTCTGGAGCACACTATGCTTGTAATTGTCGAGATAAGTTAAAAGCTTGTAAGTTCACTGGGAGCTTTCTGGGTTGCCTTTGTCAAATTTAATCACATTTATGAACTTCTTATGCTGCATATCAACTTCTCTTGAACATTATAGCTTATGTGTAGTTGTTATTTGAATTGTGGTATGCTTGGCTTTGATGATGGAAATATTGGGCTTTGATCATTAGGATTCAACCCAGATGCTGCCTACTAAGAGCTAAGGTTTGTATGCTTTTTGTTGAGAATGGTTTGTTCTGAAGAACCAATTATCTAAGAACGTAATGTGTTGTAGAGGACTGATCTAGAATTGGTTTTCTTTTTGGAATGTCTGGATGGATTGTATGCTCATTGGATCCATGAATTTCTTGTTTGTTAATTCTCCATTGGATGATAGGACAAGTCCACAGTTTGTTAATTCTTCAAGCTGTCAATTAGTGTTGATGTACGATTTATATGCCTATCTATTCATTTTACTCATGATGTTGTTATTGCTCAATCTGCATTGACAGCTTGGATCGTGCAAGATATATAAAACAAAGAGGTCGTTGTAACTTTGTAAGCTTTTGGAACTAAAGTATAAGCTTTTGAACTGTAACCATCCGTATTATCCGCCTATATTATCCGCTTCCGAGCCGAATCCGTTACATATCCGTCCCGACGGCATCATTCGAAACTCGAATATTCGAATTCAGATTCAGATCCGGTCTTGCCATATCTGACTCCGAATCCGGAGAAAAATATGGGTTAGGATACGATTTAAGCAATATCCGTTCGAATCCGATCCGTTTTCACCCCTAGTCGGTCAGGTATTGCTCAACTCATATTTCAATCTATATATTTTTCACTGATTGAGAGTAAAAAAAGGAATACAAATATAGTTGTTTTATACGGACATAGGACGAAAACTGGTCACGGATAATTACATATAGTCCACCATAAAGAAGAGATGTGGCTTAATTATGAAAGTGTCGGTTATGTAACAAACTAGAAAATTATTTATCATCCTCAACAACATAAATATAAATGAGTCAACCACGAAATCGTAGAGGATATCGGCGAAGATAGAGTAATACTCAAATTATTATGTCATTGTATTCTACGAGTATACCCCTTATCGATGAGGAGAAAATTTCATAAAGTGGTCGTAAGTCTTTCTACAACCACATAGTCGTAAGCTCTCCTACGACCACATACTCGTAAGTCTTTCTACGAGCACACGGTTGTAAGTTATTCTACAACCACCTTGTGGTCGTAGATCTTCCTGCGACTAGTCTATCTCTAATATACCCCTTGTTGATATGGAGGAAAATTCACGGGTTAGTTGTAAGTCTTGCTATGAACAGGTAAGTCGTAAGTATTTCTACAACTACTTAGTCGTAAGTCTTGCTACAACCGTAAGTCATAAGTACTTCTACCACCGCTAGACGTAAGTCTTGTTTCGACTAGGTAAGTCGTAAGTCTTGCTACGACTAGGTAAGTCGTAAGTACTTCTATGACCACTTAATCGTAAGTCTTGCTATGGCCGTGTAAGTCGTAAGTACTTCTCGACCACTTAGATATAAGTCTTGCTACGATCGATAAGTCGTAAATACTTCTCGACCACTTAATCGTAAGCTTTGCTACGACTAGATAGTCATAAGTACTTCTATGACCACATACTTGTAAAATCTCTTACGATCACCTTATGGTCGTAGACCTTCCCACGAGTCGTGTATTTCCGATCGACTTGTCTAACGACGTCCTGCCACATCGTGGGGGTGTCTGACAAGACGGTTAGAATGTACGCTTATTTCTGATAACCATACATGATCTCTCTCTAACAATAACCGCTACACGGCGAACGACACCACGTCTCTCTGACAATAACCTCCATCAGACGGTTATCATCCAAAGCATTAAGGCATTTTCTGGCGCGGGACAACAGCCGTCGCTTCACCAACTATATAAAGGTTAACGTCAGAGAAGAATGTGATCGAATCCTCTAGGAGATCAGTAATAGTGCTAGACATTCCTCATTTGTAATCAGCTCTTCCGAGCAATAGCCACACATGAAGTATTCTCTCAGGAGAAGGTCTGAACCTGTAAAAAAAAATCCAGTGTCTCTGTTTTGCATGATTTGAGTCGAATCTTGAGTGCTTTCCCCGAATTCAAGAAATTATACGTAAGATCGGTATTAGAACACCGACAATATCTATGTTCCATATTAATTAAACGTTATATGGGATATCCATTTTGCTAATTTATTGGACATCTTTCGAATATCTATCAAATACGAACGCAGAGTGAATATTTCTCTTCTATGTCATAACCTATATTTATATATTTTTCAAATACAATTACAAATGGAGTCTAAAAATAACAACCCGTGTGAATTTTTCTTAATGTACTACTCCTTTCGTCCAAATTTCTAGGTCGTATTTTTTAAATGGCCTATCCATAAATATAAGACATATTTTATGTTTCAATATAAAATTAGTGTGGTATTTTTTTATACTTCTAATAAATATATCTTTATTTGTTATTTTTATATGCATTTATTGAATATATAGTGCTTAGAGGGTAAACCCGTCAATTCCCACCACCCCGCCGCTTCGCGCTATACCACCTGTTCTTCCCGGCTATCTCATTCCCTCTCCCTAGAGTAGGACATGGCCTGTCCCCGTCGAGCCCCATACGACGAACACAGGAGCAGCAGTGAAAAATAAAAATCATTTTGCGACAGATAAAATTCGGTAAAATAATTCCGAGAACGAGACGAAAATTACAAATAAAAAGCAGAGAGAGAGAGAGAGAGAGAGAGAGAGAGAGAGAGGGGAAACACCCAAAAGTGGAAGGAAACTAAACTGAAAAAGATTGTTCATTAATTCGTGCTGTTAGGAAGGGAGGAGAAGGAAGCGGCTCCCGTTTCTTATACTGCTGGGGATTCCGTCTCGGTTCGGCTCGGGCGTCGTCGTCTGAGGCGTAGGCTTCCCTCTCCACTCCCCCCGCCGGCCGATTTGCCCCCGCTTGATCGGGCCAGGTGCGTCCAGTCCTCCATTTCTGCGATTTTGGTGATTTTTTTGGGGGGGTTTCGGGGTGGGAAATGGTGATCTGTTGGAATTAGGGCAGATCTGGGTTGGTGGGCAGTTTGAGGTGACGGGGTCTAGGGTTTGGAACGGGGGGCATGGGGGATTTGGTGGTGTGTGAGCTTGATTTGAGGAAAAAGAGAGTTTGTTTTTTGGATTTAGGGGATGGCATTTTTGGTTCTGGGGATGATTAGTCTGCTGCTAATGCTGTGACTGTTGACTCCGTGTTCGTTTTTTTTTCTCTTTGTTGATATGCTTGTGAATTCTACCCTGTGTTGACTTCGTTCCATTCGGTGCGGATTTTCTCTTCGTGATTGCTTAATCCGCAAGTGCTTAGAGCTCAGAACAGGCAAACAGTATGTGATGCTAGAAGCTGCCTAGTTGCTAATAGAAACTGCAAAGAGCTTGTAGCATTTGTTGTTGTGGTTGGCAACCGCTGTTAGTGGATTGGTGTGGGAAGTTCTAGAGGTCTTGCGTGATGTGCAATTGGTTTCTTTGAGGGCGTGGTTGCTGATGGTGGTGATGTTCTGTTTGCAGGCTAGGGACGCTTCTCTCTTAGGAGAGGATCCATGTGCAATTATCACGAAGACCACATCGAAGACATGGAGGATGATTATGACATGGATGAGCCCGCCGATGACATGGGCGACGAGCACCAAGAGCGAGGAGTTAGGGACCCCGATTCGGAGAATGAAGAGTATGGCCAGTCGGTATGTCCGTTATTTTCATGTTGCGTCACTGCATTTGGAATCAAGTATATGCAACATTGTTTTTAAATGCAATTCTTGTTGGGTTGCTAGATCATTGTTCCACTGATAACAAGAACTACAAAGGTAGGACACTTGTATGCTGCTGATATGCTTTGGTTACTTAGCCCACATGCTACTTTTGATGGTATACTATAGATAGTGTGGAGTAGACAGTCAATAAGTTGTACGACCCTATAAATGGCTTGATTGGGGGCATTGATTATGCATTCTCTTATTTAGAGGGTTAACTGAATCCATGAAACGACAACAATGCTCACGCATCTTGTGTTGGCTGTTGAGACTTGCGAGCCTGATGCAGTTGTCTCTTGTTGAGAGGGTTGTCTGAATCCATGAAGCTTGTCCTCTTACATAGTTGCATAATGTCCTTTATCTTCTACCATTCGTCATCCCAATCTTTTGGTACTATCTACGCAACTATCTTCTGCAAGATTGTGCCTCTCTTCCCATGATTTCTACCTGCTACGCCATGTAAATGCTTCCATTGTTTCATCTATTGTCTTCCATTTCTAAATCACTGTCAATTTGTTTTAATTCTGGACATAGGATATACAAAGCGGTTATTTGCCTTGCTCAGTTTTTAATTTATAAACCAGTTTTGAACTTTACCAATATAAGAGTTTCAATAAATATGGTTTTCTTTCTGGATGATGCCTTGATCATTGTTTTAACTACATAAACCACGTTGCAATGCTCTAAATGGTTGTTTTTTCCTTCTCTGTTTAGAATGATAACACCCCAGATACTTCGTCAGCAGATGCAAGAAAAGGAAAGGACATTCAAGGCATACCATGGGAGCGGCTAGCTATCACACGTGAAAAATACAGACAGACCAGATTAGAGCAGTACAAAAATTATGAGAATATGCCTAATTCTGGAGAAGCAGCAGCAAAGGTGTGTCTTTTAGAAAGTTCAGCTCATGCCAATTTTTCGGTCTGCATGTGGTTAAGAGTTGAAACTTGTCTTAAAACAGGAATGCAAACTGACTGAGAAAGGCGGCATGTATTATGAATTCAGACAAAATACTAGATCAGTAAAATCGACCATCCTACATTTTCAGGTGGGTTCATTCTGCCTTCCTTTCCCCCTTCATGATAATACGCTGTTGGATAATTATTAAATGTAATTGTTTAGACATCTTTTTGATAGGTGGTATCAACTTTCATCTTGATCTTTTGTCTTTATAGTTTTTGCTGTACAATTTCCTTGAATATTAAAATCAAAGAATTAATTAGGTGCGAAGTTGCTAAGCATAACACCATATTTGGTTGAGTTTGTCTATTTGAGTAACTATGTCGTGCTTGATTGCAAATTCTAACTGCTAATTTGAAGAAAATTTTGCATCAATGCTTTTTTAGCCGTATTAGCTTCTCGAATTTGTAACAAGTTAAGTTGAATTAAGTGTTTTGAAAGATGTAATTATTGCTTAAACTTTGCATGAATGGTAAAATCTATTCCTATGTTAAAAAAGAGCAAGGTGTTCCTGCCTAGTCTCTTGTCTGAAAATAAGGCTTGGTGTTGGTTCTTGTATCTTTGGGACTACTAAGTTTGCAATGCCTGTTTGGAGAAACTTCTATTGTAACGGTTCAACATGTTCAGGGATCTCTGCAGGTCCTGATTATGTGGTTCTGCCAATAATCTCCTGTCAATCAGTAAACTATGATGTTGCTGTGTTTGAACTAATCATTTGCAGTCAATCTCAAATTTTTAATTGACGTTCCTCCTCTGTTTTATATGATTTTGATCTGCTAATGTGAAGAGAGTGAAGCAATTGACCTGCACTGTGCCTGCAGCTGAGAAATTTAGTATGGGCTACATCCAAGCATGACGTCTACCTAATGTCACATTACTCAGTTCTTCACTGGTCGGCATTGAGTGGTGTGGATACTGAACTTATGAATGTCCAAGGACATGTGGCACCAAGGGAGGTATGATAAATTATTCTAATTTCTTTTGTGTGTCAATTTTCCCTTCCTCTGCAGCTTCTCTAGCTATTCTTCTTCTATTAAAGTTTATGGATCTCTTATTACAGAAGCACCCAGGAAGTTTATTAGAGGGTTTTTCTCAAACTCAAGTTAGTACCTTGGCTGTCAAGGACAATTTGCTGGTAGCTGGCGGATTTCAAGGAGAGCTAATCTGCAAGGTAAGTTATCCATATTGATTCAAATCCTTTTCAATCCAACCCACAGCTGTGCTATCTATTGGCATAGTGTTCTAGATATATGATGATTGACAAGGTTTCACTATTTGTGATGTTTGCATGCATCAATTTCATTCTTTTACTGGATGCTCACCTAGCTCCTAATGCACTATCGATTCTAACCACTGGAATTGTGTCTTACGAAATTGGGAATATTATGGTGAGATGTGCATGGTAGGCTAACATAATCTCTGGTTTTGCTCTACTTGAACAAATTGACTAATGTTACTCAATTTTTGCTGAAAAATAAGTAAGTGACTAACTGATGCGTGCTGTTGTGCATGTGCTCAAATGCTTAATCTGTTTATGAACTCTCAATACTGATATTTTGTTGGTTTTTTGAATCCTTTGTTGATGTGAAATGCAGCACCTTGATCGAGAAGGAATAAGCTTTTGCTGTCGAACAACATATGATGATAATGCTATTACTAATGCAGTTGATATATTCAATACTTCTAGGTAACGTCCTATCCCAGTTATTAAAGATGCAACCTTGTTAAACGTTTGTTCATGTTAGTTCTGTTTTTTCCCCAGTGGCGCTGTTCACTTCATGGCGTCAAATAATGATTCTGGTGTAAGAGACTATGACATGGAGAGATTCCAGCTCTGCAAGCATTTTTCGTTTGACTGGCCAGTGAACGTAAGTCCCTTTAGTTATTCCTTTCCCCCCTGCTTGTGTTATGTTTGGAAACTTGGGAGCATATCGTTTACAGTTTGTACTAGAGATTGTTATGAATAGCGCTTATATTCATTATGAGGCCAATGAGCTAGTATATATACACGTACAGGTATAGTATAACCCCTTATACAACAAGAAAAATACGCGTGTATAATACACATTTAACACCCCCTCAAACTTTTGGTGGATCAACAATATGAAGTGTGGAGATAAGCTATGCTAGACTCTGGTCTGTGCCTTTATAAAGAAGTCTGTCAACTGAACCTCTGAAGACACATGCTGAAGGGCAACAAAATGTCCTGCACCTGTGTCCGCATGTAGAAGTATCAACACCAGTATGTTTTGTAAGCTCATGCTTCACTGGATCTTTAGCAATACTAATAACATCTGTACTGTCAGACAAAAGAGGAGTCGATGCAGAAACAAAAACAACAAAATTCTCAAGTAACCACTGTAGCCAAGTAACCTCCGCAGTCAACAAGCCATAGCTCGCAACTCAGCCTCATCACTCGAACGAGAAATTGTTGTCTGCTTCTTAGTCCTCCAAGCGATGAGAGAATAACCAAGGAAAACACAATAAACAGAAATAGACCACCGATCAGAAATAGCCCGGGTGGCATCAGAATATACCTAAAGTTGTAAAGAGCTGGAACGAGGGAAAAAAGATGATGAGAGAGTTCTACAAAGGTATAGCAGACACAAAGATGACTATAGTGAAGCTGAGTGGGAGTAGAAACAAACTGACTCAAGATATGCACAGAGTACGAAATGTGATGTACTGAGAATCACCTCCAGTAATGATCATACCATCAATATACAAAAGAAGCGTCTGACCACGAGGCGAAGTGTGAATAAAAAGAACAGGATCATGAGCACTGACAGAGAAACCAGTTGTAGTAATAACAGAAGAGAAACGATCAAACTAGGTACGAGGAGTTTGCTTGAGGCCATAGAGAGATCGACGAAGGCGACAAACCATACCCTTAGGAACAGAATACCCAGGGGCGGCTGCATGTAGATCTCACGCAACTCGCCGTTGAGAAAGGCATTCTTAACGTCCAACTGAGAGATGTCACTGTCAAACAAAGGCCACAGCAAGGAGAGTGCGAATGATAGTCATGTGAACGACAAGAGCAAAGGTCTCATCGTAGTCACGACTATGCTCCTGCTGAAAACCACTCGCTACAAGACGAGCCTTGTAGCGCTCAAGAGATCCATCAGAGCTGGTCTTGACCTTATAGATCCACTTGCACATGATAGGAGTAACAGACGCAGGAAGAGAAACAAGATCACATATGCCAGTACGCCCATGGGCAGCAATCTCCTTTGCCATTGCATGCTGCTACTTCTGATGAACAACATCACGATAAAAAGTCGGTTCGACAAGAGCAGCGGCAGCAAAGCCAAAACGCTCAGGAGGCCGAATAGACTGGCGATCACGAAGAGCACATCGAGGAGAGGCCGAAGAGGATGACCATCAGAAGGAGAGGGCACATCAGAAGAATCCTCAACTCACGGATGAGTATGGTAGAGAGGATAAGAAGAATCCAGTCGATCCCGACGTCGGTGAAGATCCTGATGGTGAAGATCTCAACAACGGATATGCTGGATGGAGGCAGCGCCGAGACGCGTCTGTCGATGGTAGAAGACTCAGATGGTGTCGATCCGGAGAATGGCGGCGGCGGCGGGCAGCGGAAGGAGAGCAGCAGCGGCTGAGGAAGACTAGCGGCAATGATGGGCAAAACCATGCGACGACAGCGGATGGAAAAGAAAACCAGCGGGAGCGGTGGCTAACGAAAACTCTAGGTACGTTTTAATACCTTGTTGTGAATAGCGTTTGTATTCATCATGAGGTCAATGAGCCAGTATATATGCACGCACATGTATAGCATATATGTAGATAACCCCTTATACAACAGGGAAAATACATATGTCTAATACACATCTAACAACATTTCCCCCCTTTTTGGTACATATGGTTATAATCTTTTTTCCTTGGTCGTCGTCTTTACAATCATCTTATTATGTCATGTTAGGTACCTTGCTGTTGGCAAACCTAGTAATATTAGGGTACAAATTTATTATGGAATTAAAGAGCAAAATGGAGTGTTTAACATATATATTGCCATAGCAGATGACATTATCTGGTTCTGTACTTCACTGTTCTGAATACTGTGGATAAAGATAAGTCGGTGTTGCATAATTTGCAATTGGCACCGTACAAGAAAATCTAGCATGTGCCAACTATAGAACCCTTTTCTTTCCTTTTCCCCATCACTGCCTTTTCGATATAGTACTGATAGTAGATGGATCCACCATCAGTGTGCTGTGTGCACATGCTATATATGCATCAGAATCAATGGAATGCTTCAAATGTTTCTATTGGAATGCTTCAAATGTTTCTATTGCTATACTCTGGCCTTACTATGTATTGTTATTTTGTTCATGCAGCATACATCACTGAGTCCTGACAGAAAGCTTGTTGTTATTGTGGGGGACGATCCTAATGGTTTGCTTATTGATGCCAATTCAGGAAAGGTATGCCAGCACATGCAACCCCAGGCATAAAACATCATATAGATGTTAACCAAGCTCTGATCAATATTTCGCGTTAAAGTGCTGATATGATGTGTGATTAAGTGGTTACACTACTTTGTTTCTGGATGCAGACTCTTCATTCCATGAAGGGCCATTGGGATTACTCATTTGCATCAGCTTGGAGCCCTGACGGCCGAACATTTGCTACTGGCAACCAAGACAAGACGTGCCGAATTTGGGACGTGAGGAATCTCTCAAAATCCGTCCATGTATTGAGGGGTAACCTTGGAGCCATTAGATCAATCCGCTTCACGTCAGATGGGCAGTTCATGTCAATGGCGGAACCAGCAGACTTTGTCCACATCTTCGATGTGGGGAGTGATTACAACAAAAGGCAAGAGCTGGACTTCTTTGGCGAGGTATCTGGCATGTCTTTCACCCCAGACACCGACACGCTTTTTGTCGGGGTATGGGATAGAACGTATGGCAGCCTCCTCCAGTTTGGCCGCCTGTATAACTACTCGTATCTTGACTCGCTGTTTTGAGGCTGAGTTTTGAGGCGAAAAGCGAAGCAGAAAGTTGGGCCTGCTGTGCCTCAGCTGCGCAGAATCTTGTCGGCATAAATTAGGTATCCTCAAATCAGAATTTTAAGTTATCCTGATAATTCAATTAATAAATCTTGTATCCTGTTGTATGTGTATATAAAGAAATGTATAGATGCCTATAGCCTGTGTCGGGGTAGGGCGCAGATCGTATGTCAGATTCGTGTGAGTTGTATGGCCTGTTGACTCCAGAGGAGTGATGATGTGAACCTTCAGATCGATGATGCTGTGACTTGTGAGTTGAACGGCCTCTTCCCCTGCCCTATCAGTGCAAACTAGTTCGCTCTTGGTATTTTCGGGGCAGAAGCTGTGCTCTGCTTGCCATTGCTTTGCTCGGATGCGATCGTGCGACGGTGCAAGTATTTCTTTATTCGATGCGGCTAGACCAATTTTATATTACCTTTTCGCAAGGAATTTTGTGGTATGTTTGGGCTGCATGGGTACTCTGTTCTTCCTGTGGTAGTGTCCTGTCTACTGCTCAGCGTATTCACGTTCCCAGCAACAAATCCCGCAACTCAGATCATTATCTAATCCAACTATTCTACAGCTCGAATTATGTAATGTGAGCCATTCCACAACTCGAATTATACCAACAGGGTGATCTCATCTAAAAAAAAGTGTGGTCTCTATAAATTGATCCATCTCCCGACGCAATCGATCTCTCGGGAGAGCCATAGAGGGGCCAATGGCACGAATTTTGTGTAGTTTCGGCTCCCTGTGGCGTTTCTTTTTGCAAATGTGGCCATCGTGGCAAAATTTTTTTTTTTGCAAAAGTAACCATCGTGCGTAGGGCCCGTCCAACGCTTTTGCTGCTTTGCTACAGTATTGCATATTTGCTACAGTACTACTCCCATCTACCATATAAATCCATCGTGCTCTGTACTCTAAGATATCCAAACTGAGCAGCGTGGGGCCCACCCGATGTTTTTGCTGCTTTGCGCGTACATAAATCCATTTCTTATTTGTGAATTGCATGGTCTTCCACTGCAAATTCGACATCTGTTTAACTTTACATTTGAGTGGACCATTCACATGCACCGGTCGAGGTGGTTGTCATTGGGGCTGTAAACGAGCCGTGGCCTTTCAGGCTCGAGCTCGGTAGAAACTCGAGCCGAGCTTGAGTTAGGGTCTAAGCTTGAACCTGAGCTTGAGCTTGGCTCGACCTAAGCTCGAGTAGGCTCGAGCTCGGCTAGGTGAAACTCGATAACAATTAAAATAATTTATTATACACTATTTTTCAATAATAAAAAAATTTTAAGTTCGAGCTCGGCTCTAGTAAGCTCGATAACAGTCAAACAATTCAAATATATACTAATTTTCAATAATAAAAAAAGCTCGAGCTCGAGTTCGGCTCGAGTGAACTCGATAAGAATTAATATGTATTACTATTTAAGCTCGAATCGGAGCTCGCGAACTATTCAAGCTCAGCTCGGTGAAACTCGCGAGCTCAAGATCAAGCTCGAGTTCGGCTCGTTTAAATTTCGAACCGAGCTCGAATCAAGCCTAGAACGAGCCGAACTCAAGTAGCTCGCGAGCTTCGAGCTTTTTTACAGCCCTAGACCCTAGTTGTCATCTCCACGGTGCGGAAGCGCGGAAAGCGCTAGCCAACCCCATGCGCAAAGTAGCAAAAGCATAGGGCGGGCAAAAGCAAAAGCATAGGAAAGTTATTACCTGCTGTGTACTGTGAGTGTTTGCGGTAACTTAACTCGCTACCGATAGTAACTTCGTTCACAATGGATGATAACTTGATTGCATATGATAGTAACTTCACCATGGGATGATAACTTCGTATGGGGATTATAACTTCATTTTATATGGATGATAACTTCATGCGTAATCGAAAGTAATTTTCCAGAATAGGGTGGGTTGGTAGGGCTTCACCATGGGGGTGTAACTTCATTCCATATTGATGATAACTTCATGCATAACCAAATGTAACTGTAGACATTACAGATGATAATTTGATGTACATTCGATAGTAACTTTACCATAATTAATAAACGCTCTAACTGAGCATGGGGTGGGATGGTGGCGTGGTTGGCTGGTTGGATCAATTAGAGGCGCGCGCTTATTTTACACCTACACACTGGTTAGTAATTATATATATACACACATATATAATTGTTCCATACTCCTGGAAGTGCGTACTCGCACTTCTCATATACCGCTTAAACAAATAAGTTATACTTCTTTATCCTTTTAAGTATACTCTAATAATAATTATAAAATACTCCAAAATGAGTTTCATAAAAAACTTCATCAAAGTTCACATTTTATAGTATAATTTATGTATATACTCTTTTTATATATGAAAAATGATATGAGACTGTTCTTTTTAGCTTTTAGAAGCCGCTTTTCTATAGTAACTAACTTTCTGTAGTAAATAACTTTCGAACGGAATGTCTTTTCAAGGTGGTGTCTACAAGTCGATTGTAATAGACACTGCATTGACTTCATTTATATTGGCCAAAATCATATGTGAGTAACTCTCCGTACTCTCTCGCACAAATAGCCAAAAGCCATAAGTCGAAGATAAAAAGAGACCCTAGCAAAAATAAAGGGTTCCGATGAAAATTTTTCAACCATGTCGCATTGGAGTATCTTAGAATTAGTATTTAAGTATACAAAAAATGATAAAGACGTATAACATATTCATTTAAGTGGTATATTGAAAGTGTGTAGTGTTACAACTGACAGTAACTTTAAATGTGTTTAGCATTAACTTCACTCATATACGACAATAACTATTCGACAACAGTAACTTTTCGATATGCATAGTATACGTAGACGCAGAATAGCGTAGTCATGTGTGTATATATAAGGTAGTCACCGGTAGTCTTGCACGTGCGTACGCACATGGATCGCAACACTGCTCCCGGGGGAATCATTGCAGCATTACTGTCGGAGAGGGATATCACGACGAATCGGCTCCAGAAGGCGCTCAACAGGCTCGGGACCGACCCACCGGCGTGGTGCCTCCCCGGGGCAACCATGACGAATCTCTTCCATGGTGGGTCACCATTGTCGGCCCCGAAGCCCTATGCCTGTGGGAAGTTCGTCGTCCCACAACTACCCCTTCAGGCCCCCAAAGATCACCTTCAAAACCAAGGCACCACGTTCCAGCTTGAATCCTCAATGCTGCTTTTTTTTTTCTTGTAGTAGTTGGTATCAGATAGTCGCTAGCTGGTGAGACATTGATCAATATATATGGCGCTAGTCACTACTGCAGAATATGTCATCACAAATAATTTAAAAATGTCATCACAGATGGTTTTGTGAGTCGTCTGAGTTTATGGGTCAGTAATAATATGAGATCATCACAGACAGCTTTCGAACTGTCTGTAATGCAATATTTCACAGACGATTTCAACTACAAACTGTCTGTAATTTCTACTATCACAGAAGATTTGTGGCTAAAACCGTATGTGATATACGATTTATCACAGACGGTTTCAACAACAAACCGTCCGTGATATTTAAATATCACGGACGGTTTTTAGTTGAAACCGTCTGTGATATTCTTTTCTATTCACAAATCTATTTCTATTAGTTAGCTAGCCTCAGCAAATGCTAGCCATGCCCTCTGAAATAAACATATCAACACAGTATATATACATCCAATTCATATTCGTTCATTTGAGAAAGAAGAAATCCATTTCACAAATCAATTAACTAAAATAAAATAAATTGTCCATACATGAACAAATACATGTACACATGAATAATTAAGGTCAATCTTATCCCAGTGAAATTAGTTATACATGGTGGAATTCTCCATCTTCTTTTATGACTTTAGACCACAAGAAGCACACACACTGTCCTCGAATCTCTGAGAGGTCGTACTGTTCCAACGGAGTTGTAGAGGATACAGTCGTTCGGATATGCATGTATTCTTTTTACTTTCATTCCCAATGGACTAGGCAACTCGTTTCTCTCCGAAAGCATATTCACTAAAAGACCTAATAGTGCCGTGAAACTCTTGTCGGACCAACTATTGCTTGCCTTCAATTTCAGCAGTCCAAGCACGGCTGACGACCTTGTGTATTTTAACTTGCAGCATGTGAACAAATATTTCTCCGAGTCCTCCATCAAGTCTCGGAATTTAACATACTCTCTCTCATAATAGTTCCCTTCTGCATTGCGAAACATCTAATCCAGATTGTCATCATACAACCTATCCGAATGAGAACCATAATTGACATCATCCGGTAGCATATCATTGACTTCGTCGGTGATATCATTATTACTACTTTCCTGTGTAGTCTGCTCTTCACCGTGACTGGTCCAACACGCATACCCCTTTCTGAAACCCCTTCAAATAAAGTGTGCTTTAATCTGCGCTCAGTTCTTAAACATCTTTAGATTATCGCAGTCAATGCATAGACAGTACATATATTCCACCCCTTGTTCAACATATCTTCCTTGGCAGTTCTTGTGAAAGCAGACACGTCATTAATGTGCTCTTCACTCATACGGTTCCCAGTGTACATTCAGTTTCGGTCCTACGTTACACATATAATTAACAGTTTAGCACGAATAATTAATTAAATTAAATTAAATTAAGTAGAAATAAACTATAAATTGACTAAACCCTAAACCATGCTAGATATAAATAAACTTCTCTCTAGATATAAATCTACGGTTAATAAACTTTTCTTTAGATGGAAATAAACTTCTCTCTAGATCAAGCTAGCTCGATTTAAATCATCTTCAATTCTTCTTTCAGCAAAATATATAGATCTAAATTATAATGCAATTAGGAACAAATTACTAACCATAGGTAGTCAAGAAATGAATGGATCTACAATCACTCTTACCAAATAGTCTCATTTCACCAAATCACCGCCTCAAAGCCCCTACCTCCAGCTCAAAGCAGCAGCTAGATCTGGAATTTAAGACAAAGAGTCGACAGGTCTGTGCGCAATTAATATAGTAGAATTATCACAGATGGTTTTTAATACAAACCGTCTGTGATGTATCACAGACAGTTTGTATTACAAACTGTCTGTGGTATTTGGCAATATCACAGATGGTTCTTGGTAAAACCGTCTGTAATACTTCACAGACGATTCTCACCAGGAACCGTCCGTGATATTATCTCTTCACAGACGATTTTTGGCGCTGACAGTAATATATACGGTCTCTAAACTAAAACCGTCTGTGCTTATATTTAACACTGACAGTTTTAGAGAACCGTCTGTGATGTACTGTTTAATATTAGGCTTCTTGTAGTAGTGAATTATGACTTATGATGCATGAGTCATTTTAACATTGATCAAGAAGATGCAAACTGGAGCCGTTTGATCTGATCAGTAGTTCAGTGCCCAATTGTGTTGTGAAATTCTTGTATGCTTTGGCTTTGATGCATGTCCTGCTTCTGCATGCATTTGTAGGTGTACCATCCGAGCATTGATCCGGGCAGTGGAGTAGGTCAAGCTGCACTTTCTCAACGACAGCTACTGTGTCCCTGGGTGGACGATAGAAAAGATTCTCTTTTTTTTTCTCACACGAGAAACTCGGATTCTATCACCATGACAAGGGAATTCACTAGAAAAGATTCTCCTGGGCATAGTTTCTCTCATGTACGATCCTGTCATCGATGGCGGCGCCATCAACCACGAAGCTGCCTATCGCAACGAGAACGAGAGATCGGAGTACGAAAAGACCGCGAGGGAGTAGTCCCGGAAAGTACGCGTCGTCAGATTATTCTTCAGAGAAGAACAAGCGTCCGTTTGGCCTGGGGTGTTGCCCTGTGCCGTCAGCTGAGAAGGGTGGGGTTCCTTCATGATCGGGGTCTCCTTGCCTGCTAAAGCAAGGCTGCGCGGACAGAAGTAATCTCTGAGCAATGCTGGACAAGCGATGAATTAGTATCTTCAGATAGTGGACGTACTCTATGATGTGATGCGTAGAATTCATAACATCAAATTTGTTCGAAATAATTTTGACTTTGAGTCCAAAACATAATAGAGTCTATTTTCGTTTGTAACTTAAGTTAAAGTTGTGTCTAACTTGAAGTCCGAATACGTATACTAGTAGAAGAGTATTAGCATATATACTAAGAAGATTTGTAACCAGTTTAATTAGGGGGAGCGAGCAAGAGAATAGCGAAATTCAAAAATTCTCGTGTGTTCTCTCAGTTTATTTGCAATGTGTGCATTTTCTCCTGGAATAAAGTTAACAAGTGGCATCATAGTCTAGACGAGAACCGAGTCCCTGAAAAAATGTCTTGGCGATTTTTATTTCGGTGCATCTCCGTTCGTGCAGCACTCCCGAAGCCTTTGCACGACGCGTACGCAAATTCCCGACGCGAAACCAGACACGAAGCCTCCGTCCGCGCAGCGCCAAATCTCTAAGGAAGCACGGCGTCGTCTCTTGCGCCAAGACAGAAAAGCGTCACAGGAGGAGAGAGAAGACTTGTTTTCTTGCATAAGTAAAAAGCAAAATTTTCGTGCGCAGGACAGAGAAACAAGGCAGGAGAGAGAGAGACTAGACAGAAAGAGGAGCACGGTATTGCTTGCCATTGTTAGGGGTGCGGGCCACGGAGCCAGTCAGAACGGACCTGGATTTTTGTCATGTCCTAACTTAGAGAGGAATAGGTGCCATTGTTATCTAAGCTAAAAGAGAAAATTACATACTTAACTTATTTGGATTTATCTGAATTTTGCACTGATAAATATCGCACGTCCCGAGCTAGAGGTTAGGCTGTCTAGGGTGTGGTTCCGCCCCTGGAGCTAGGGGTGCAAACGGATCGGATTCGGACGGATATTATTGTTACCATATCCTAACCCATATTTTTTCTTCGGATTCGGTACCAATCGGATTCGGTGTCGGATCGGTCAGGATTAACCCGAGCCGTTTGCACCCCTACTTGTTTGTAAGGAATGCATACAATACAACAAATGGAGTAGGAGAACGTACTGTCAAGAACTTGATGTTACTACTTAATAGCTGATGTGGAAGATTTTATTTTACCATTGCAAAAGAAAATGAAACGTCAAATAGTAGCACTAACTTGAAGACGTATCGGATTCGGGACGGATATTGCTGTTACCATATCATAACCCATATTTTTTCTTCGGATTCGATATCAATCGGATCCGGTACCAATCGGATTCGGTGCCGGATCGGTCAGGATTAACCCGACCCGTTTGCACCCCTACCTGGAGCCGACAACTGTAGATTTAGTGAGAGCATGAGGTGAACTACAGTACAACTTCCCAAAAACTTCTGATTTTTTGTTTTCTAGAAGTTGCTTTTTAAACAGAGTGACTTCTTAAGATAATTTCTATAAGTTATTTGTAAAAAAATATACTATAGAATCATTTTAAACGGAGTGACTGCTCAACATAAATATCTCTTGCTTCCTCAATTTTTATCGCATTCTAACAAAAGCCATAGTAAAAAATCACAGTGCTTTTAAACCAGGGCCTAAAGTGCGAATGCAACGTACTGTGCTCAGGGTACAGTCTTTTGATTCTGATCTGTGCCTTACTCCCTATCCCGTCTAACTCACCCCCTCTCCCAAGTCCCGCCCAATAAATGGAGCATTTACGTACTACTGTACAAGCCAATCAACCCGCTGATAGGTGACATTTACATGGCACATGAGGCGTTTACACGGAGCTTTTACGTGCTACTGCACAAGCCAACCAGCCCGCTCTTTGGACTGTTCGTAAATGATAGATGACATGTCCATGTCATAATACATCACGAATTTACGTATCGATTGGTAGCCGTAGGCCGTAGCCAGCTCCAAGACGGATCGACAAATACGAGTGTTTCAAGGACCCATACATTGACACCACCCGGCACCTGCCATGCGCGCGTCCGCGCGAAGAGGCTGATTTTTGGCTGCGGTTTATAGGTTTTGATTGAAAATTTTGAATTTTGGCTTTTGTGATAGAGATTACATATATTAGACTTTTAACGTGTACTACAATTAACTTGTAGATCCCGTCTTAAGAAAATACTTCATTTAAAAGTTAGGTACTGTAATAAAAGCTATAAACCACTTTTAGAAACCGTAAAAAACAGATCCGGGATCAATTCCGACCTCTTTCAGCACACCTAGCCTGATTCGGAGAGTTTTGTAGTAGGCCCCCAACGCGTGCATGGCAGGCAGTATGGCACTACCGCTGGCACGACCGTGCACGCTAGCAATGCCGCGGCCCGCGGGCCCAGCGGACGGCGATGTCGTGCCGAACTACCGGTAGACTGGGAGGAGGATGCTAAAATCATGATGAGTGCGGTTCATCTAGGCCTTACATTCGAGGCTTTTGTAGAGTCCTTTCGTTTGTAAATCGTCATCGATGACATGGTGTTACAAGGGACAGATTTATACGGGCCTCGTTGGGTGCAAAGGAGCCCAAGCCACTTCCAGCCCACTCCATCGCGCTCCGATATTAGAATGCAAACAATGCTGGGTTGATCTTTTTAGACTTATGATTTAGTTTTCTACGCTAACTAGCTTTTAAATAAAATATTTTTAAGATAAAGTGTATAAGTTGATAAAGTAGACATTATTCTGACTTCATCTATATCGACCAAAATCGCACGCAGGTATCTATCTTTTTGTACTTTCTTTTGCTAACAATCAGAATTCAAAATTTTAAGACAAAAATCTACAGTTCAAAAGAACTCACCTATTATTCGATTCTTCAGGCCCTTAGGCTTCAGGCAGGGCCCAGCCTACATGCCCGCGACAACCCGGGCGCCAAGCTAGCCCGCCTCTCACACAACCTACGTCAAAAACCCACAGAATCCGACACATGAAATGCCTCGGCGCAAGCGTGTTGCACTGAGAAATGCCACACCCACGCGCCCACCTGCTTAACAACCGCGCGGTCCAGCCATGCATGCCCATTCGCCCACGTCGCGCGCAACACACATGCCGCCTCCGATCCCCCCAACACGCGGCTATGCGTCAGCCTCCCCGTATCGGCCCTGTATGAGTTGAGTGCAACACTGCAATGGAAGGAACTTCTCTGGAGACAGACCTCATTTCGTCTCCATGGAGATGCTCTTGGATAGGTTGCACGTAGCGTATGCACGCGAATCTCCGCGTAAGGCCCTTTTCCTCCTCCTTTTCCCCCAAAATCGAGCGCAGCCTGTTCTCCTTCCCGCTTCACAACCTGATCTGCATGAAGGCCTTCGACCACGACTTGCCGACCACTACCTTTCGACCACGACCTTCTGATCACGGTTTGTCAACCAAAAAAAGGAGGAGATTTGTACGTGCGCCACGTGTAGCCCACGGAAAAAAACTTACACAGAGGTTCGTGTATGTGCGAACACGTGTGATCTATTCGAGAGTATCCCATAAAAACGAAATAGGATCTGTCCAGAAGAAGTTCCTTCCCACTGCAACTGCGATCATGGCACGGCCGGCATTTTTTATTCTACGTAGCTCCCACTTAATATATGGAACTTATACGCTACCGTACAAGCTTAACCACCGAATAAATGTCTTGTCAATGACAGCTATGAGCCATCTGCTCCATGAACCTGAAGCCTGCATATTTAGCTCATCCGTCCATGCCGAAGAAACGTCTCACACCACGACATGTAGTATATAGGCCCATGACCGACCGCAAGACGAATCAAAACCGAAAGCTTAACTTCCACAAGCAACAAAAATATCGCCAAATCCATTGCACGCACGTTTCGATCGAACGCCACTGATCGGCCGGCATGCACGCACCGTACATGCGTGTGCGCTCGAATTCAATTGGCACCTTTCACTTCAGCACACCTGGTTGGACGCAGACACGAGTGCCACTGGCGCTAGAATGTATGCGTGCGATGCCGCGGGTCCCGCGGGCGGTGGATGGTGATGGAGCACCAATCGATATGATATAGACTCGGATAGGATCGATTATCAGTGGACTTAATCTCGAGTTATTAGGCGCCGATCGACTCGGTCCATCGAATGCTGTCTATGCGGCTCGAACTGTTGTAAATAATGCACAGAAAAATAAAAACAAGAAACATGAATTTTTACATAAAAAAATCTAGCGGGAAAAAACCACGAGCGCTTGAAGGTAAATAACTATAATGAGAAAAGTTTACAATGCAACGATTGCTCTTTCTATGGGTTACTAGAGTACATATTTATAGCGTGAGGGAAAAGAGTCCCACACGGAGAGGAAACCGAATCAGAGTCGGTTGCTACAGATTGACACCGCGTCTGATACAACTTGTGCATGTACCTACCATAACACGTCTGACATGAGGCGATGAAGTGTCCTACATGAACACGGTACGAATTCAGATCAACTTTAACAATCTTCACCTTGAACCGAATTCCCTCTAGTAGTCGAAGAATATGATAGACTCATCCAATAAAATTATCATGTATATCTCGAACGCCAAAAGTCCAAAGGACTAGTGAGTAATACCAACTAAGTCTAAGCATAGCTCAAACTTAGATGCAGGAACTGGTTTTGTCAACATATCAGCTGGATTATTATGAACACTTATCTTGCTGACTTTAATATCATCTTGAGTAATGACACCTCGAATGTAGTGATACCTGATATCAATGCGCTTTGTTCTCTCATGGAACATTTGATCTTTTGTAAGGCAATATTTACTTCCACAAAGCTCAGTAAATAAGCATCTTAGCTAAATGGTTTATTTACAAGCTTCAGAAATAACTATATACTCAATTTCTGTAGTAGACAAGGCAACGATAGCTTGCAAACTTGCTTTCCAGCTAACGGCACACCCTCCAACAGTGAACACATAAACAGTGAGAGATCTTCTTTTATCCAAATCTCTAGCAAAATCAGAATCCACATAACCAATGAGTCCATCTCTAGTCTTCCCAAATTGTAAACAAGCATTAGATGTGCCCCGCAAATATCTGAAAATCCATTGAACTGTTTTCCAATGCTGTTTTCCAGGATTAGCCATATATCTGCTAACTACACTTAATGATTTAGATAAATCGGGGCGAGAACAGACCATAGCATACATAAGCGAATCAACTGCACTTGCATATGGAACTCTAGATATGTACTCAATTTCATTATTTGATTATGGACATGAAGCTGAAGAAAGTCTGAAATATGCAGCTAAGGGATTATTCACAGGTTTGACCTTATGCATGTTGAAACGACGAAGAACTTTATCAATATATCCCTTTTGACTTAGATATAATTTGCCAAACTGTCTGTCTCTAATGATTTCTGTTGTGGTTACAGACAAAACAGAGAGAGAGATGGTAGTGGAGTTAGGTGAACAATGCTTCTAGGGTTTTTCCCTGGGCTGGATTCCATATACATATACGGTCACATGGGGAGCGTTTTACAACTATACCCTTGCACCCAAATACCCCCCATAGGGGTATATACGTCATTGCACATGTCCCATTTTGAGCCTTACAACTTTTTAGCAGGCCGGCTGGGTTTAGGTGGTGGCCACCCCTACAACAATTTACATACCAAGAATCTTTTTTGCTACACCGCGATCTTTCATCTCAAATTCACTATTTTATTGTATCTTCAATTTTGAAATTTCAGTCTTGTCTTTTGCAGCAATCAACATATCATCAACATATAGGACAAGTAAATAACTAAACTATTAACAGTCTTCAAGTAAACACAGTTATCATAATTAAATCTTTTAAAATTCTGAGATATTATAAAGTAGTCAAATCTCTTGTACCATTGTCTAGATGATTGCTTCAAACCATAAAAGAGATTTCTTTAATCTGCAAACAAAATTCTCCTTTCCCGGAATGACGAAACCCTCCGGTTGCTCCATATAAATGTCTTCTTCTAATTCCCCATGTAAGAATGTGGTTTTCACATCCAATTGTTCAAACTTATAATCATGCATAGCCACAATGCTGAGTAAAGTGCAAATAGAACTATGCTTCATAACAGGGGAAAGACATATGTAAAATCAATACATGAAATTTGGTTGTATCCTTTTGCAACTAGCCTTGTTTTGTACCTAACTTCTTCGGTTGGTGAAACTCCTTCTTTCTTCTTAAAGATCCATTTGCAGCGAATAGCATTCCTCTTTGGCAACTTGACCAGCTCCCAAGTGCCACTCTTATCAAGAGATTCCATCTCATCATACATGGCAGTCATCCATCTTTCTGAATCACTAGAAGAGATAGCATATGAAAAAGATGAATGTTCTGAAGTACCTTCAATTTCTGCTACCATATTTAAACAATAAGCCACAACATTAGCTTCTTCAATCAATCTCTTAGGGGATTAAATGTTCCTCCTCTGTCTATCAACTTCAATGGATTGATGTGTTGGCGGCTCAACAATAGGTGTTTCTGAAATATTTTCCTTGTCGACTTCTAGTGTAGATTCTGTTAATAACCAACTTTCTAGTTTCAGGATTCCACAATTATATTCTTTCACACCGTTTTTATAACCAAGAAAAATACATTTAAGTGCTCTAAGCTCTAATTTACCATTGTTAACATAAGCATAAGCAGGACAGCCAAATATTCTTAAGTTTGAATAATTTGCTGGAGAACCAGACCATATCTCAATTAGAGTCTTTTTATCAATAGCCAACTTTGGCGACTGATTAATCAAATAACAAGCAGTGGAAGCAGCTTCAGCCCAATAACTCTTAGATAGTCCAGAATTTGATAACATGCAACATACCTTCTCCATGATGGTTCTGTTCACGCGTTCGGCCACACCTTTTTGCTGAGGAAAGCCTGGTACAGTATAATGTCTCCATAACCCTCTGATTTGCATAAAGTTTCAAATTCTCCAGAACAGAACTCTAAGCCATTATCGGTACGCAGCTTCTTGACATACTTACCAGTTTATCTTTCAATCATAATCTTCTACTCCTTGAATGTTTTGAATACATAGATTTGTGCTTGATAAAATATGCCTAAACTTTTCTTGAGTAATCATCAATGATGTCAACATGTAGCTTGCACCTCCAAGTGATGGAACGCGGGATTCTCCCCACAAATCAGAGTGAACATAAACCAATATGCCTTTTGTAGAGTGAGTCGCAGTACTGAATTTCACCATCGTTTGCTTGCCAAAGACGCAATGTTCACAAAACTTCAACTTGTCTATGCTTTGGCCATCAAGAAATCATCTTCTGCATAATTCCATCATTCTAGCTTCACTCATATGCTCTAGATGCACATACCAAAGATTAGTAGCATCAGAATCAGATGATTTATTTGAGGCAACAATAGCATTACCTAGAATTGTAGTGCCTTGCAGATGATATAAGTCGGCAGCCTTCATATCACCCTTCATCACAACAAGAGAACCTTTGGTGACTTTTAGAACTCCACCTCCACCTGAATAATTGTACCCTTTTAGCATCAAGAGTATTCAACGAGATAAGATTTCTCTTCAAATTTGGAATATGACGAATATCTGACAAAATTCTGATGGTGCCATCAAATATCTTGATCTGGATAGAACCAATGCCAGCAACCTTACATGGTGTATTATCACCCATCAACACTGATCCACTTGGTGTAGCTTCATAAGTAACGAACCACTCACGGTTCGGGCTCGTGTGGAACGTACAAGATGAATCAAGAATCCATTCATCATCGATTTTGCAATTACCGGCGAAGGCGATGAGAACATCTCCATCAGAAGCTTCTTTGATGACAACGGTGGCTCTAGGTTCATCCTCTTGTTGATCCTTATTGAAATTGTTATTGCTCTTTTCCTTGTTTTGCAACTTCCAGCACTCGGATATGTCATGACCATCCTTCTTGCAATACCTGCATGACTTTTTGTTTCTGGATTTAGATCTGTCTCTGTATCTGCTTTTGCTTCTACCTTTTGAATTGCCGTTTGATCCCTTCTTATATTGCCCGTCACAGACAGACAAATCTTCTGCATGCGGACTTAAATTTTCACCCGAAATCATTTGTTTCATCTTTTTCTTTAGCATACAAAATTTCATAAACTTCTCTAAGAGTAAGAGTATCTCAGCTATATAGAATAGTATATCTAAAAGTAGAGTACGAACTGGGCAGAGAACATAGCAAAATAAGACCCAAATCTTCATCATCATATTTTACCCCTATTGCTTCGAGGTCTACAACAACATTTTTGAAAGCTGTCAGGTGGTTTAACAATGAGGCACCCTTCGTCATATCGTGGGAATAAAACTTCTGCTTCTGATGCATCTTGCTGGTCAGATCTTTGGTCATGCAAATCTGCTCCAGCTTCAGCTATAATGCGGCGGCAGATGTCTCCTTCATAAACTCATGTAAAATATTATTTGATATATGAAGATGAATTTGAGATAAGACCTTACGATCTTTACGTTGCTTTTTATCAGCGGACAATGTGACTGACATCTTACCGATCCCCAGAAGTGCATCATCCAAATCAAGCTGTGATAAAATAGATCACATCTTGACTTGTCATAGAGAAAACCTTGTGTCACGTTCCAACAGCGGAAGATCGTACTTCAGAGTCACCATTGGAAGAAAATCAAATTTTGCTGGGACGAATTTGTGTGTACCTAGCAAAATTCTCGCAATTAAAAATTCCTGGTACAATTCCTGTGTGCACGTAGCAATTTCACCAAAAACAATTTGCACCAAACAAAGCCACGGACGCTGCCCTCTGTTATCTCTCTCTAGCCTCCTTTTGCGTGCCACTTTTTGCTTTGCTTCTGATTGCTTTTTCTCCGTCCGGTTGCTGCTACACTCTCTGCTGCCTTCTTTTGCCTTGAATGGCTTGTTGCTGTTGCTGCAGTAGACTATCGCGGCGGCGGCTTTTTTCTCTCTCTTTCTCTCCGCGCTGCGAGACGCCTTCCTTTTGAATTCGCGCTAGTACTGGAGGCGTCGCTGTGCGAGAAACTTTATTTGCGCTGCAGAAGACCGGTTCGGAGGCGAAGACGTCTTGGATTCGGCGACGACGTTGGATTGGTTTTTTTCGCCAGAATCTTGACTCTTTTCTCTGTTCTGATACCACTTGTTGTAAATAATACATAAAAAAATAAAGACAAGAAACATGAATTTTTATGTGAAAAATCCTTGCGGAAAAAACCACAGGCGTTCAAAGGCAAATCACTGTAATGAGCAGAGTTTACAATAGAGCGCTTGCTCTTCCTATGAGCTACTGAGATACATATTTATAGCGTGAGGAAAAAGAGTCCTACACGGAGAGGAAACCGAATCAGAGTCGGTTGCTACAGATTGACATCACGTTTGATACAACCTATGCATGCACCTGCCATGCCACGTCTGACATGAGGCGATGAAGTGTCCTACATAGACACGGCACGAATTCGGATCAACTTTAACACGAACAAATACCCATTATTGTGCATACTTTCGATCGGTAGATAATTCGAACCTAATAAGATAGCGCAACTTAATTACTTTGTCGAGAAGAATTTATGTGACATCTCGGTCCCTGTAGAATTAAGCCCCATGATAGCTCATTTGTGTGTGTGCACGTGAGGGTGATGATTAGTACTATCTTGCTAGTTTAGCTTGAGATGCATTAACATATAAATCTAGGGCTTTCAATGGTAGCAACATCCGATTAACCGTTTTACGCGGAGCAAGGACGAATGTGTAAGCATGTTGCTACATGTGCATGGCCTATCCAGAATGGGGTTAGACCTGAACCGGTTTGGACCTTAGAGCGTAACAAATGGTATTAGAGCTGACCCTCGCGGATACATGAGGGTGTGCGGGTCAGGGACGCAGGCACATGGCGCATGGCACGTGTGGGTCGGGAGTGGACATATGGCATGACATATGTGCTGGCACTGAACACACGAATATGTGTCAAGACGGGAGATCTTGATCATTTGCTCCAATGTGGGTATGTTGGGCTGACGAAGACGTCGGGTCCTTTGAGAGGGTGTATGTGATACCTCGGTCCCTGTAGAATTAGGCTCCATGATGGTCCATATATGTGTGTACATGAGAGTGAGGATTAGTCTCATCTTGTTAGTTTAGTTTGAGAAGCACTAACATATAAATCTAGGGCTTTCAATGGTAACAACCTCTAGTTAACTATTTTACACGAAGCGAGAACAAAAGTACAAGCAGGTTGCTACGTGTGCATGATCTATCCAGAATAAGATTAGACTTGAGCCAATTTAGACTCTATAGCGTTACAATTTAACTCTGAAGTGTTTTTTCTTTCCCCAAAACTTCCAGAACCAAGAATTATTTCCTCTGATCAGCATGCTTGCATGCACTAGGCGCAACAGACGGGGGTTCTGGTTCTTTTGCAATTTATGCATGTCTAGTACTGCCCTGCTTCGGCTTACATATTCCCATGAAAACATCGAGATCGATGACAGCCTTATATGCTCGTCCGTCATCAACAAGACTGCATTTTCCTCTGAAGGAAAAAATAAAATATACTTGTAAAGGACAGCTGACCATGCTTTGACGTAAGAGAATGGCTTGCATGTCCCGCCGGCGCCTTGGCTCATTGAGTGGCCAGGTTAATTTGGACTTAGTTTATACTCATACTATATATAATAATTAATTTTTAAATAATATGTTTTTTAAAACAGAGTTAATAGAAAAATTATAGTAAAAAATGTACTGAGTTCAGCTATACCGGTCAAAATCGCATTCGACTATTTTCCTCTGCGTACTGTCTCTCACGAATAGCTAGAATTTAAATATTTAAATCATAAGCTATAAGCCATCATCCCAAAAGAACCCACTCACTAGTATCTTTTCATTCATAACCGAAAATGGATTTGCTATTTCATGGGCGCATTAAATTTTACAAAATCATTGTCATTTTCTCACATTTAGATCAGCGTAAAGATTTGTGCTCTGGCGAAGTTGTCTTCCTTTTCTACGTTGGGCGACAAGGGTGGTGGTAGCAAGTGGATTAGAGTTAGAGTTCACCCGGTTCGGGTTCACCGGCCCCCATAGGCTTAGAGGGAGGCCAGGGCAACAGTGGACCGATGATGGGCGGCGGTGACAACAACCCATGTTGATGTGTGCACGTGCATCAGAGCTGAAAAACTAAAGGAACTTGCCCCCGCAACTGGAGTGAGCGGTGAGCAAGTAGAGGCATTAGAAGAATCAACCCATGATGAAATAGATATAAACTATGTGTACACGGGAGAATCCATGAATATGACAACAACCAATGTTGATATTTATTTTGTAAAGAAAAATACCATAATCATTGATCTTGATCTAAAGCCCGCATCACTTGCTGAATGTAAAAAAAGATCAGATTGGGAGGATTGGAATAATATAATAGAAACTAAATTATTATGTCTGAATAAAAGAGAGGTGTTGGGCCTGTAAGCCGCACGCCTCCCCATGTGCACCCCGTAGGGCATAAGTGGGTATTTGTTCGAAAGAGAAATGGTAAAAATAAAGTTGTAAGATATAAAGTAAGATTTGTTGCACAAGATTTCACTCAACGTCTAGGAGTTTATTAAGAAGAAACATATTCCCCAGTCATGGGTGGTATTATCTTTAGATACTTAATCTCAATGGCAGTAAACTTGAATTTGGAAATGAAATTGATAGATGTGATAATGGCATACCATTATAGAAACATGAATTCGGATATTTATATGAAGGTACCTAAAGGTATCTCTGTCCCAAACTAAGACAGAGAAAATAGAAACTTGCACAGTGTGAAACTCAAGAAATCATTGTACGGATTTAAGCAATCAAGTGGTATGTGGTATAATCACTTAAGCGACTTTCTTTCGAAGAAAGTCTATACGAACAATGAGGATTGTCCCTGTGTATTTATATGACGATCCTAGAATGAATTTTGTATAATCTCAGTATATGTAGATGATCTTAATATCATCGAAACCTTGGAAGATATAAATGAGGCGAGTTCTGACCTGGAGTCAGAATTCGAAATAAAAGATTTGGGTAAAACCAAATATTGCCTAGGTTTGCAGCTTGAGCATGTCCCTGAAGAAATATTATTACATCAATTCACATATATTCAAAAGGTGTTAGAAAGGTTCGGCTTTAGAAAGGCGTACCCATCAAAAGTACTGATGATCGATAGATCTTTACAGCAAAATAAGGATGCGTACCGACCTAGAGAAGAGGTGGGAAGTCCTAGGACTGGAATTCATGTACTTAAGTGCACTATAAGCACTTATGTATTTACCAAACTGCATTGCACAGGACATTGCATTTGCCGTAAATCTATTAACAAGGTATAGTGCAGAACCTAACAAAAAACATTGATAGGGAATACAGGACATCTTCTAATACCTTCAACAAAGCAAAGATCTTGGACTGTTCTATAGAAAGAACCAAGATCTGAATATGGCTGGCTATGCAGATGCAAGGTATCTGTCAGACTCATATACAGCTAGGTCACAAACAAACTATGTATTCTTGTGTGATGGAACTACATTTTCATAAAAATCATCTAAGCAAAGTCTTGTATTGACTTCAATGAACCACTCGAAAATCATAGCATTGTACGAAGCCTCATGAGAATGTGCTTTACTTCAACGAATGATTAACTACATCCAGCAGTCATGTGGATTGAATATCATGCAAACTTTCACAATTATCTATGAAGATAATGCAGTTTGTGTTGCACAAGTGCAGACATATTATGTGAAGAGTCATCTTACAAAGCATATCAACCTTAAATTCTTCTATGCTCATGAATTGCAAAAGATGGACGGAATTAAGATACCGCATATTAAGTCATATGAAAATCTTGCAGAGTTATTCACTAAGTCACTTTCAGCATCTAAATTTTAAAAGTGTATACATGAAATTGGAATGATGAGAATTAGAGAAGTGCAGGACTCAGGAGGAGATTATTCTCGAGCTCACTATTAAAACTTGATCAAAAAGATCGAGTACCCAAAGAATAAATCCTGTAGATTAAATTAAATTGGGTGGATTATACTCTTTTTCCTTACGAGTTTTCGAGAAGTTTCTTGGTCAAGATTTTTAATGAGGCAATTCGTGCAATACAACGTAACTGTATCATGCACTCTTTCTCGAAATTTTTTTCCCACTGAATGTTTATAGAGTTTTTTTAGGTATGAACATGTTGGATGAGTGACCAAGGGGAAGTGTTGGGAAACATGGATCTGGGCCTGCAAATCTGGCCCATTGATGAGCACCTTCCACTTAGTCGATAAATAGGTATCTCAATAATTGTAAAGTGTACTAGGAAGGAGAAAGTAATAAATAAAGGAGTATAGGTTCTCCATATCTTATGTTTAGTTTATTATTTCTTGTATTATTTGTATTGGATTTATCTCTCTTATTTAGGAGAAGTCGATCAAACTGAAGTTGTCAGCAACAGTTACTCAACACCAACAACTAAAGCTTCTCTCTTTATTCTCGTTCTAACACCAACTAGTTTTGCTTTGCATAACCACTTGTTCGGCTTATAAATGTCCAACCATACATTTTGCAAAAGTACATGAGAAATTTAACAAGTCTGGAGGATATAAATAAACTTTCATCGTCCAAAGTACACATGAATACAGCATGTCTTCCACTTCTACAATTTTTCCACCGTAGATGGAAGAAACTCCTGAAGTTCTAAGGATGAACTTTGAATCACACACACCCACACATCTTTAATTACCTACTCATACAAAGTAAATTTTTTTCACCAGTACGTGCCAAAGAATTACTACATGCCAAATTATCTCCCATCTCTTGGCTATGTGAATTGTAATGTTCTTTAGAGTCATGCATTTCCACTTTCGCATACTTTACTACCTGACATGAACAATATAAATAGCATTACTCCTATATTTCTTTTTGTTTTTTTATGTAACAACGATGCAAATGCAATAACATGTACACCTAGGTGCTAGAGCAACGCTTTATCCCTTTTCATCGACCTTCTGTGATGTATTCATCCACATGCATGATGAAGAACTGTAAGGAGATCGTGTGGTCAAATCAAACTGATGAGTTCAGAAACCGGATAGCAAATGCATTGCCCATTTACCCAAGTTCGTGCATGCGCGCAAGCACCTTCTCATCTGCAGCCGCCGGCGGCGAACCCGATCCTGTTACTCTTGACGTCGTAGACGACGCTGAACGTCTGCTGCTGCGTGTTCCCGATGATGGCGGCGCTCCTGGCGGGCGCGAACGCCAGGCACGTCGTGGAGCCGTCCACATCCACGAGCAGGTTTCGCGCCGACAGCTTCAGCACCGCGCCGCCCGCGAAGGCCATGCTGACCGCTGGCACGCGCAGCTGCGATGCCCGGCCCTGGAAGCACGTGTCGAGGATGGAGTACGCGGACGCGCGCGGCGTCCCCTTCATGGCCCCGGCCACCGCCTTGCTCAGCGCCGAGTACACTCTCGTGGGCAGGCGCGTGATCACCGTGCCCGAGTCGATGATGGTCGGCAGGCTGGAGTACTCCGACGACGACACGGCCAGCGACTTCCCGGCGACCGTTATCCCGGCCAGCTTGATGAAGTAGAGCGAGTCGTCGAGCGAGCTCTTCACCATGGGCGTGTACGAGTACTGCCCCGGGTTGTACGACCCGAGGGACAGGTACCCGGAGGACGAAGACGTCGGGAGGCAGTAGGAGAAGGAGTACCCGAGGCTCGGCGCGAGCTGGTACAACAGCGACAGCTTGTTACGCGCCAGGCCGATGAGCCCCGCCGAGCTCCCGAAGAGCCCCTCGTTGTCCTGCCCACAGCCGTAGTAGAAGTTGGGCATGTTGTTCGAGCCGAACGACACTGTGTCCTTGCTCAGGTACCCGACGGAGAAGGAGCTGTCGCCGTAGCTGGCCTGGTAGATGCAGACGTTGGAGGAGGAGCAGGCGGTGGGGTTGAGCGTGGCGGAGGTGAGGTCGTTGCACTGCGACGAGGAGCACGACACGGAGGTGTAGGTGCTCGACGTCTTGGGGTTGAACACCACGCCGACCTGGGGGTGGCACGACACCATGCAGGGGGAGCACTGGAGCCAGGTGAGCGAGGACCCCGTGTCGACGACCATGACGTGCGACGTGGCCGGCGTGCCGAGGCCCATGCGGGTCACGTAGTTGCCCACGCCCACCGACTTGCCCGGGTTGAGCGGCACGGACGCGAGGGAGTCGGCAAGGCCCGCGTCGGCGAGGCAGGTGGGGCGCGCGGACGGCGTCTTGGCGAGGCGCGCGGCGAAGGACGCGATGCGCGCATCGTCGTGGGTGAGCACGGCCGAGAAGGGGAGGTCGGCCGGGAGCGGCGCCGGCGAGCAGGGGCTCCGCGGGTGGTGCAGCTCGAGGTGCAGGCCGGAGCTGTTCAGATGCTGGAAATCTGCAGTTCAGTAGCACACAGTGTTTACCCACGTCAGTTCGTCCGAAGTTACCGCAACCGTCACAAAATTATACTACTCTGTTTTACCGCTGCCAAGCAAGGCCTTTCTTACTTCAGTTCCAGTGCATCGCCGTCACCAACGGCAACCACTCAGCCTACCGCACCAGCCCTTGTCGCCGAACTTTTAGCAGTCTCGTGATTAGACAGTGATGTATAATGTTTTGATGCCTCACCCAACATGGCAAGTGGCAACGCTGCCAATATTAACGGCCAATATAACGCCTATTTTTTTATGATTTTTAAAAACGGTTTTTGGTTTTTGCTATAGTATCTAACTTTTAAATAAAGTATTTTTGTAAGATGAGATCTATAAATTAATTATAGTACACGTTAAAAGCCTAACATCTGTATCAACCAAAATCGCAAGCGAGTATTTCTCTCCGTAATCTGTGTCACAAACAGTCTAAATTCAAAATTTTCATCAAAAAATCATAAACCGCAGCATAAAAAAAAGCCCTATGGCAGTGCCATGTACTGCCAGTGACAGTGAGCACATGATATCAGATTTGGTGGCATCTGGGTAAAGAAACCTGACATCAGGTTATTCCTGCCGCTCATTTCCTTTCCCAAGGGGCTTTGGATCATCTCATTCATGATCCAACCACACATGCAAGTGGATATACTTTTTTTTACAGGTAGGATGTGGCGTACAGGGACGATATGTACGTACTACGACCTGAGCACCCCAAGATTGAGGGCACATGTCGATCAGCTGGTCATAACTCATAACCGTATTAAATCGCGTCCGAAATGCTGTTAGAAGTAGGTGGCAGAGAGGCTACTGCAACGTGTAACTAACCAACGAGTGTAACATTGGCTTGATGACAAATTAAGCACGGTACGTACTTCTTGAGACATTCAGACTAGACCACATGCATGTAGCACTTCTAGGCAAAACCGAGGAATCAAGCGGAAACTTTATGTTAAGACTAGGCACATGCATGTTCGATTTGTCTATCTCATTATCCTTTTACCAAAGGGGCAGATTGGATCTAGTATCTATACAAAGCCATGCATGCCATTTTTTACGCTAGCTCACTTGGTCAGAAACACTGAAAGCTAAGTTTTTGTCGTGCTGAAGTTAGGCCGGCTTGCGCTAGCAAAAACCCAACATAAGAGAGAACACGTCAAAAAGGCACTGAAGTAGACGCTTTTGGTTGGTAGTTAATATAACTCTGCTCAACACGATATAATGGATGATTGGAGTGGTTGTCATAAGCAAGGTCGACCGCCAGTTCAACATGCCTTCCATGACTTTTGTGCCTAAGTACATACCATACAACAAGGTATGAGAAACACCCATAGATATTTTCTCAAGGAGAAGAACCAAGACTGTACTAGTGCGTTGGATGATTGGAGAGAACTACTTTCTCTTTGGACCACTACCACCCAGATGCGGCTATATGGGCAAATCATTTACGACGTAACCACATTTCTGGTGTGGGCACAGTGCCGTGCGGGTACAATGCTTGATTGATTCATGTCACGGCAAAGGGAGGGAGAAAAAGGAAGCGAATGGCGTCCTCATCGATCGACGATCAGCATTGAAAAGTTCGCGTATCCGGCGACGTTTTCGACGAGGCACCTGCTGCCCATCTCGACGGCCATCCTGTGCTCGCGATAGATACGGTGGTTGGCGGTGGGAAACGATTGATTTCACGGGGGGAAAAGTACAGTACGTTTGAGCTTCATGTTATCGGAGTCTAGCTTTGATCGCACTGGGTGCAGTTTAAGTGGCAATTACCAAATAATCAGCCTCGAAGAAGTTTTTAGTACCCATAATATGGACGGTAAGGTTAAAGTAAAAGGCGAAACTAGTACTGAGGTTCTCTCGAGATGTGTCCTACCAGGATATGTGTTTGCGTTTGTAATTTTCTTTTCCTCTCTGAAATGAAATGAATGGGCAATGCTCCTACCATCTGTTGAGAGAGAGAGAGAGAGAGAGAGAGAGAGAGAGAGAGAGAGAGACGAAATTGGGACCTCCTTGCATGTCGGGAGAAGTATCTAGTGCAAACCGCAAAATTTGTTTTAGAATGGCACCAGATTATGTTCTGGCCAGACTGTTAGCACAACGTTAAAGCGCCAATTGGCCATCGACAAAATACATATCTAACAAGACGCTTTTGTTCTGGTGGTGATGGAACATTGAAAAGTATGCATAATCTATCGATCATACGTACCTAACGTACTTATACTATTGCCTGGCCTATGTATTTCCTGGTGGCGAAAAGAGTTAATAAAACTAAGCGAGTCGAAAAGATCCGATCTAGATTGTGCTCAGGTTCCCACCCTAGCTGTCAACTTTCATACAGTTATACTTGACATCGACAAAGACGCTTTAATTAGCCGCTGATACATATCCAACACAAATTTGAGTTCAATCTGTCACATTCGTCAGGCCATTCTTTCCACCCCTTGGCCAATTCAGAAACACACCTCCAGGTTAATTAATCGTAAGCAATGATTTTACACCCCGCTAAAAAAATAAAGAAACGACAGTGCAAATCCCCAAAAAATTATGAAGTTACCAATAGCTGCAAATTGGGTCCTCGAATGCTCTACTTAAGCGCTTTTCTCTTCCTACTGAAATATGTAATGCTATCTAAGTTTGGCACTGTTATAGATATGTCAAGAAAGTACATACGTAACGGCAAGTACGCGAAACATAAGCTGACAGAAGTAACATATATAGGTTAGGACTTACGAGCAATACCCTTTACTTCTGACGAGCAAGCATCAGTGAGGTCCCTGATAGGAGTCGCCACTGCGAAGAGCAGGGAGAAGGCAAGCAGAAGAGGCAACGCCATCTTATCTGAAACCTTCCTCTCCTTGAGGTGGCTCAGTGGCTGCATAACAATAAGCCCACCCCCCTTGTGGCCTTTTATAGAGATTCCGTGCGCATGGGCGCGCGCCCGTCGCGCTCGGGAATCTCACGACCAGCTTTCATCAGCTGAAATAATCTTTTTATCCATGGCATTTCCAAGCACCTGATTACTACTGCTACTATAACTGACTGAGTACGTTTTGAGTACTGAATGGTACTTTACTTCTGGTCAGGCTGTGCCGGGATTCAGGCATCTAAATTTAAGGGCTGTGATATTAGTTCTTCTGTTATTTTCGCGTTTCTTCTCTTTGAAGCTTCTTCTGTCTCTTGTACTGTATTGTTGCCAAAAGAATGCATCATATAAGCAAAAGCTGCTTTTCTGCAGCTCAAAGTCAGGTTAGGTGCACAATTATGAACTCAGCTCAATTAAGCTGGCATTTAAGCGCACCTATCTAACCAAATGAACTCCATCTTACAATAATACGCCTATCTATTAACCATCAATGGAGTCCAACACTGGTAGTACCAATTTTGACAAGCTGGAGACTGCCGTGGTTAGCGAACGCTAATAGCAGCTTGAGCCGCCATCATAATAATTACGATAGGCTCATAGCACATGCCTCAGGTGTAGCAACTTCAGTCTGAGCTAGCAGCTACCATGCAACTATATCTTCTCAAAACTCTACTAGCTAGTGGCAGCATCTCTCGCTTCAAAATCATAGGAAAAGGAGAAAGGGACCTGCAGCTAATTGAGAGAGATCTCATGGTATCATATCACCGTGTTCCTTGGTGGGGATTTCAGTTAACCGGAGAAACGGAACCTTGCATGTGATTAGCGGGTGGTCATGTTCTTTTAGCTTTTTTTTGTGGCTTTTAACTTCGGCTTCTTTAAAAGACGAAACAAGCAGATGTCTTCTTCAAACATTTTTCAAAGTCATTTCACTAAATGGTTTTCTAAGTCTAAAACCGTATGCATTGTTTACATCGACGTCTCCACTGCCTGTCACTGTCTCAAAAACCGAAGATAAAAATTATCAGCCATAATAAAAAACCATTAGTCACAGAATAAAATAACAGAACCGATGAAACTTTTCATCAGATGCTAGCTGGCTTCAGCCCGAAGCGTCTGATGGGAAGGCAGCTGCCTGCCTGCTACTGAGAGGAGAGAAAAATCGATCTCAGGCACGCACCAACCGATGACACGATCACCAGCAAGAAAATGACCGTCTTACCAACCACGTGAGGTGTCCCGGCCGATCGGTGGTGCGTGCACCAAGAAATCACGCCCATTAAGGTTCCCAGGACACAAAGAAAAATACATGGCATCCACGTACAGGTACTGTATTAGGTAGTGCAATACCGCGATGGTGCGGACACTTATTGTACTAGCTAGCGGCTACTTGCAAACTGCGAGTTGCACTTCCTTCCGGGAAGTAGGAGTGGGTACTATTGGATTGGTTGGCACAGTGATAAGGATAAGACAACGCGATTCCCCTTGCAGCGGTGAAGCCAGATTTTTTTTTTTTAGCCTAGACATACCACGGTGGTGCTCACCCTACGGCCCAACGCCCGGGCGCAGTGTGCCGCTCTTTACCACCTCTCTCCAATCCCATCGGCCCACTGCGACAGTTGTCTGCCCAGGCTAGCTCGCTCGCATGGTATCTGCCGGCCACAGAATAACCTGGAAGTTTTGGCATTGTTCCCAATGAAGAGGAAATAAACGTGTAAAAGAAAGTTCTAGTGGATCGGGCCACCCCATTATTCCAGCCATCGTCGAGCCCATTTTCAAGGCAACCAAATTTTTGGTACTGTTCGTTACCTATTTGGGCTATTCCCTTGCGTAGATGCGCTTCGTCAGGCCTATTTTTTGGTTTTGCTGGCCTAATATATCTACAAGAACGCCGAATTCAGCCTGTTATGTGCTAGGCCGTTTTAGCAGAGCCCATTTCGGTAAATTGCTTTCGGTCTGCGTTTGCAGGGTCGTCGCTTGGTATGGTGGAGGTGGCCCAAAGCAGTCTGGATCAGTTGGCGACCGAATCGGTTGGGCTCGACTGATGCACCCCGTTTGAGCATTCAGGTCCATTGTCTTAGCCCGTACGTCCAGATCGATGACTTGATTGCTTGGTGTAGGAATGTCCTTTCACACCCTCGTATGGCATCTTAAAAGTTGACATTTCGAAATACCTGCTTTCCAATGGCATCCACACGAGACGACTCCTTACGTGAACTTCATCCGTGGTGCATAGCGTACACACATACGTAGAGAACCACCATTAGGACCCGGGAAATTTTTTCATATAGAAATTAAAGTATATTTCGTGTTCTAGTTGTAGATGACATCTTAAACTTTTGTTGAGCCAGAATGTTACAGTTGGTACATTCCAGCGTTCCAATCTTGTCCTAACTAAGCTAGCAATCTAGAACAAAAGGAATTCTCAATGGAAATCCGTTAACAAGGCGTTTGGCTCCCGAGAATTGAGTCCGGAATCTTGGAAGTGGAGCTGGATTACAGGAATCGGGGTGTTTGGCTGCCACTGGAATTAGAATCATTGATTCCATCCCGATTTCCAGCACTTATCCCATGCCTAAAGCCAACTAGATAGGGTCGCGCGCTACACTGCGCCGGCTGATTTTGAGTATACGCTCGGAAGGGAAACTACATCTAAATGACGTGAAGACATTTTTTTTTACATATTTGAATCTATCTCATATCAGAGATAAATAGATAGAAACAACAAAGAAAAAAATGTCTATGCCGTAGTAGTAAACCCCTCATATCATTTATGGTATGGATACTACATGATGGTTAATTTAACGCTAAAGAATGGTAAAGAAATTGTACCTGGATATTTCAGTTGAATGTTTTGGTTCCATTACCGCAAAAAAAAAAATTGATATTGCTTCCTGCAAATGACATTGTCTATGAGACGACCATTTGAAACCAAGCTAGACACGGTTTATAAGACAAATATGTCAAGTAAAGCTAGAAATGTACCTCCATCTGTTGAGCATGGTGAGTAAAGAACCAACCAGAGCCATCACAAGTCCTGTGAAAGCTCAAAAAACAGAGGTTGATGGATGGCGACCAGCATGATTGAATCCTATGCTACTATTTAAGATGTCGCTGACCAGTATTCCAACTTACCAAAGGATGGAACAAATAGGGCAATGAGGAGGGTTGAGACCACCAGGGCTGATCTAAGCATAATTATGTTCAAGTACTTCTGCTGATTTCGTGGCAGCAACCCTTCCAAACTCATAGCCAATGGAGTTATGGTTAACGCATATGTGATTATTTGTTGAGGACATTGTAGAAGAACAATATTGACAATAGATTGGGAACGTCATAAAACATGTACTAAAAAATAAAGAAGCAGTGTGAATTTCAGAGTAGGTTAGACAAGATGTTCAGCTGAGATTACATCAATTTCTAGTCCATCCTTGTTTTGATACAGGCAACTATAGCTGCTTTGAAACTTGTGCTCAATTTACTGTGCGAATAGCTACAGGAGCACAATTCCTCTATGTTTCATTTTGAGATTAATCACTTCTCAAGAAAATAACTGATGCACCAAGGATATTTGGTTATTGGATTTGCCACCGGCAGCAAAATTTAAGAGCTAAGTTGCCACCTGCAGCAAAATTTAAGAGCTACGTATTATCAACAGGACTAAGTATGAAAGTACCAAAAGTGCCGGCCGGCAAGCACCGGCCGCACTTTGCCAGGTGCGGCGGGACGGGGAAGGGTTCGTCGAGGAAGGCGGTCAGCCCACGCTTCCGGCTTTCCAGGACGGTCGCCGCCATGGGGATAGAGCTAGAGCTAGGGTTTCGGCGAGGATCAAGGCGAGCCTCGCGGTTTCCTCGGAGCAGACGAAGAGAGCAGAGGCGGACTGTGAATCACGGTGAGGCGTGTGGGTTGATGATAATAAGACCGAAGACAACCTGGAGAGCAGAGCACGATGGGCCAAAGAGGCAGAGGCAAAAAAAATCAAACAATCGGGACGGAAACGAAGCCGAATGACAGCGGCGCGACAAGGGGCAAAGGGGAAACGGAGACTCCGACCGGCACCGGAGCGGACGAAGACGATCCAGAAGCACCGAGACACAACCGAGGAAGGGAGGAATCGAAGGGAGTAGGTGAAACAGCGAGGCAAAGGGCGACGCACCAAGCAGGCCGAGGCGACGAGCAGGGCACTGCGTAAGTAGCATCGGCACAACACAGGGAGGCCCGTGCAGGGCACTCAGCGAGGCCAGCACGGCCCATACCGAAGCGGACGGGCCAAGACGCGCCGTGCGGACAGGAACCACGGGCATTGTACGGCAGCGCGGAGAGGCGAGGAATTCCTTCACCTTTGACGTCAGGGCGATGAGTTCTTCTGGACACATGACACATGTCTGTTTTTTCTTTCAAGAAAAAAGAGTTGCCAGAGCCACGACTTAGAAACTGAGCTTAAAGTCTCCGTAGAAAATCCACTTCCACTTCAATTCTCAGCGTTCCTATGATAATCCAACCCCAATACTGTGGTCAACCTTGTCTCGAGCACAGACATGATGTATATAGGCTCCATTTTTAGGGAGAGCTAATAATTTTTAGGTGGGGCTTTTAGTTTTGAAATAGAAAATTTGCTATATTGTATTTGAGTGTTTTTTTAGTTTATGAGTACTTAATTTTTTATCTATTAGATGTTAGTTTGTTTGTGTTTTATGATTTTTCTCTGTAACAACAATATGATAAGAAAGTAAGCAATTTATTTAGTATCGTCAGGAGCCACAATATAAAAAATCAAATATGTTTTTTTATAGTTTTTTTTGTATTCCTCTTTTTTATAAATTGTCACATCATTTTTTACATGATTTAATTTATATAAAGCTAGAGTATAATTGATGTAAGAATGTCATAAATAAAAAAATAATATGTATTAAGTATTTCTCAATGTGTCACATCATATTCTAATAACTAATGAGCAAACTAGTGGATGGAGGTAGATATGCATCTAACATCTAAAAAATTGAGTACTCCTTAACAAAATAGTAGATATAGATTTAAAGGCTCAAAATTTAAGTGCTATTTAATAAGAAAATATTTAAATTTTCTCTAGACACCACCTTGAAATAGTAGTTGTTGAAAGTAGATGTCATTTGATTCGACTGGATCTTTTGTCTTTTGACTGAGCTAAGGAGGAGGACGCCTATGCCGTGACGATGGAGACGGAGCTTGTGGCGGCGACGTTGGTCCTGGCTGAATCTGATGTGGAGGCCCCCGAATCTAGTTCAGAGGATCGTAACGGCGCCGTCTCACATCACCAGATTCACAAAGTTGCGCTCTCCGTCTCTGCTCGCTAGTGACTAGTGAGGCACAGGCGCGCGAGTCGCAACCGCGGAACCCGCTGGCCCGTGTCTCTCTCCCCTCCTCCCTCCTCCTCCTTCCCGCGTCGCCTGCCGCCTCCTATAAGAAGGCCCCGCCCGTCTCTGCTCGTCAACCTTTCCGCTTTGCCTCCCTCGCTCGCATTCGCATCCCGCCTCCAGATCTGGATGCGGCCTTCCTGACACCTGACGCCATCGCGCCACCACGATGTCCGCCTGCGACGACGACCACGCCTCGCTCCTCAGATCCCACCCTGCCGCCGGCGCCGGCGCATCGTCGTCGTCTCCGTCCCCTCGCCGCGCTCGGCGGCCGGCCACCACCACGCCGACATCGAGGCGGTGGACGAGGCCACCGTCACCGCCTCCCTGAGGCGTGGTGGGGGCGTGCCGGGCCTCCTGCGCCACCTCGACCGCCGCATCTCCGCCCGCGGATCTGGTCGTCGCCACCACCACCAGCGGCAGCTCGATCGCTCCGCCGCGGCCCCCGAACAGCCGTCCCTGCCTCCGTCGCAGCAGCAGAGGGAGAGGGCGGGGGAGGAGCTCGGGGACGGGGCGCCCCCCGAGTGGGCGCTGCTGCTCATCGGCTGCCTCCTCGGGCTCGCCACCGGCATCTGCGTCGCCGCGTTCAACCGCGGGGTGAGTGGTTCTGGTTGGAAACTTGGATATCCGTGTGCAATTGAAGTGGGTTTTGTTGCTGCATCGTGCTCTATATGGCTGGAATTGATGTTAAGATGTAGTTGTTGGAATGATCTCTCCCCGATTAGCCCAACGGCTAATCGGGCCCTTGACCCGCGCCCTGATCGGGGCGCCCAGCCCACTTTTGGTGACGGGCCCTGTCATACTGCGCTATAAATAGAGGGTGGGGGGCCGGGGCTCTAGTCACGAGGTTGATCGCAGCCGCCAACCCCACCAATATTCCCAGACCGATCTGAGGACGCGCAGTCTGCGACGGGAAGCTCGTCGCCGTCGACCTCGCCGGAGCATCGCCGTCGACGGCCGTCATCCTTCTTCCCCGACCGTCGCTGCCCGTGCGCAGACTTCACCGACGAACCCGTGATGGCAAGCTCCTCCTCCGCGCAATCCGATGGTAACGCTTCTCCCTCTACCTCTCCCTCAGATCCGTGAAAAAAAAACAAGAAAGAGCTGGGACCAACAATGGTATCGAGCAAGTACCGTCTTAATCGGCCGCCGCTGCCCGCCGCCGCCGCCGCCGCCTTGCCGCGCGCCGCCATTGCCGCCCATTTGCCGCATGCTGCATTACTGGCCGTCCATTCTTGCATTGCGCCGCCGCCGCCGCCCGGCCGTCGTCGCCGCCGCCTTCTTCTGCCGTCTGCCGCCGGCCGCCGCGCGCCTTGCGGCCGCACGCCCACCCACGCGCGCCCGGCGCCGCCGCCGTGCGTACGGCCGGCTGGCTCGCCCAAAGATGCGCCTCCTTTTTTTTTTGGTGAGATCCGGTTTTTGCGGGTAATGGGAGCCAGGCTCCACGCTCCAAAAATCAGTTTTTTTTTTAGGGGGTGGATGAGTGGAGAGAGAGAGGTAATGTCCAGAGGTTTTTGAGTGGTGGAAATTTTTTTGACAAGTCAAAGAAGTGAGTGGGTGGAGTAGCAATACAGCACTTTTCAGCCATGATGGACGTGGCATACATAGCCATCACTCTTTGCATTCTTGTATTTTTTTTTTTGCTGCTCGAGATTTTTTCCCAGAGGCTAAAGTTTTGGTTGAGCCTCTTTTTGACTGGTCAAAAGAAATGAATCTACAGTTAAAAGATACAACAATTAATCTCTGTTTTAAATTTGCACCAACGTGTTAATTTTCAGAAATTAGATGAGTACAGAAAGAATTATTATTTTAGAATAATTACAATTTCCGCTGTAAAAGTTAATGACTGTTTAATTTTCATTATTAAATTCGAACCAACGGGAGAATTTAATTTTGAGAAGATAATTATGATATTGTTATTTTCTGACCAACGTTGATAATAACATTATTGTAATCTTAATTGATGATTTTATGCATTATTTCTATTTCTGCCCAACGGTGATGTAGATTTAATGTATAAATAAAATTGTATGTCGAATTTTTGACCAACGTTAAAATAAGGCATATAATTTTGCTGTTAAAAGTATAATAATTTTAATTGATGATTTTATGCATTATTTCTATTTCTGCCCAACGGTGATATAGATTTAATGTGTAAACAACTGTATGTTTTAATTTTAACCAACGTTGAAAACAAGGCATGCAGTTGTTGTTATTGTTGTTATTATAAATGTTCTCACTATATATATGAATTGTGTTTTCAGGAGGATACTCTTTGATGGGCTACATCAGAGATATCCCTGTTCTCAAAGGAGACAACTATGGTGAATGGAAGAAAAAGATTGATCTTGCATTCATCCTAGCTGAGGTGGACTGGGTAGTCACCACACCGTGTCCCACGGAGCCTATGGCACCGGTGAGGATGCAAATGAGGTCGTCTTGCTTGGCGCACTGACGAGGGACTTTGCTCCCATAAAGATGTCATATGATCTTGATCATAAAAAGTGGGTCACAACCAACAAGAAATATTTTGCTGTGATAAAGAACACGATTGAGCCTGCAATTGTGGGCTCAATCGCAGAGTGTGACATTGTCACAGAGTACCTTGATAAAATAAAGAGTCAGTTTACTGGCTCTTCAAAGACTTATGCTACACAGCTGATTAAGCAGTTTGTGACAGAAAGGTACTCTGGTGGTGGCAGTGGCATAAGAGAGCACATACTAAGGATGAGTAACTTGGCATCCAAGCTTAAACCAATGGATTTGGCTCTCAAGGATGAGTTCCTTATTCATTTGTTTTTGCTTCTTTCTTGAAAGAGTTTGACACTTTTGTTGTCAACTACAATATGCGACAGAAATGGGACTTAGAAAAGTGCATAGCTATGTGTGTGCAAGAGGAGGAAAGATTTAAATCCTCACATGGTGGTTCTATCAACTATGTGAAGGATAACAAGAAAAAGAACTTCAACAGTAACTTCTCCTCAAAGAACAAGGGAAAAGCCTTTGTTTTTCAGCCTCAACAGAATAATTTCACAGTGGAGAAAGATCAGTGTCTTCACCAAGAAGAAGACGGACACTACAAGAAAGATTGTCCCGATTTCTTGAAGATGATTATGTCAAAGAAAGGTGAGAACATTATTACGTTCATAAATGAATCCTCGTCTCACGAATGTAAACAGAAACGAAGAGAACTCTAGATGCGTCGTCGAAATTATGGCACTGTCGTTTAGGCCATATTTCGAGGGGGAGAATAGAAAGACTAGTTAAGAATGATATTCTTCCTCCATTAGAGTTCTCAGACTTAGAACAATGCAGAGAATGCATTAAAGGAAAATATGTAAAGAAAATTAAGAAAGACGCTAAAAGAAGCACAGGAGTTCTACAAATTATTCACACGACATTTGTGGTCCTTTTCCGTGAAAAGTGTGGATGGATATGACTCGTTCATAACATTCACGGATGATTACTCCGTTATGGATATATTTATCCAATCAAAGAAAGAAATGAAGCCTTGGATAAAATTCAAGATATTTAAGGTCAAGTTGAAAATCAACACGATTTAAAGATTAAGATAGTCCGATCTGATCGTGGTGGGAGTACTACGGTCGACATACCCCATATGGACAAGTTCCTGGACCTTTTGCAAGGTTTTTACAGGAAAATGGCATAGTAGCCCAGTATTCTACACCGGGCGAACCTCAGCAAAATGGAGTAGCTGAAAGACGCAACCGTACCCTGATGGATATGGTGCGAAGCATGATGAGCTACCACACCGCCGTTGAGTTTATGGATGGGCGTTGAAAACCGCCATTCATATACTCAACAGAGTGCCTAGTAAGTCGGTGCCCAAAACACCGCACGAGATGTGGACGGAAGAGTTCCTCACTAAACCACTTACGTGTGTGGGGAGTCTGCCGAGGCTAAAGTATTTAACCCAAACCTTGGGAAACTTGATCCCAAAGCGATGAAGTTGCCATTTCATTGGCTACCCGAAAAGTCAAAGGTTTTCATTTCTCTTGTCCGACGGATATACAAAGTTTGTAGAAACGAGACACTGTCTTCTTAGAGGATGAAATGATGAGGGGAGCATGGTAGCTCGAAGATTGACCTTGAAGAGAAGCGGGCGTGCGCCCACTCCGATGATTCAAGAGCCATTCTTCGCACTACTGCTGTCGCTACACCGACCAGACAAGACAACGTGGTGCCAAGACTGTTATTGTTCCTCCTGTGGCAACAATGAATGAGAATGAAGAACACATTCTTCAGGATCATATAGAACCAATTGCCACAGATGAGGGGAGCAACAAAGACCTCAAACAGAAGATGTACCAAATGTGGAGGCCCAGAAGGTCTCAAAGAGTAAGAAGATCGACTATTTCGATGATTATCAGATTTATCATACAGAGGAATTTCAAATGGAGGATGATCCCACCTCATTTGAAGAAGCCATGAGAAGCGAAAATTCCTCAAAATGGCTTGAGGCCATGGAAGAGGAAATGAGGTCCATGAAGGCTAATAAAGTCGGGACTTGGAAATTATTCCTAAAGGAGCCAAAACAAGAGGGTCAAATGGGTCTACAAGACAAAGCTTGACTCCCAAAGGAATGTAGAAAGATACAAAGCGCGACTTGTGGCAAAAGGCTTTACGCAAAGAGAAGGATTGATTACAATGAGACATTTTCTCCGGTCTCATGTAAAGATTCTTCGTAATCATAATGGCATTAGTTGCACATTATGATTTAGAGTTACATCAAATGGATGTAAAGACGGCATTTCTTAATGGGGATTTGGAGGAAAATGTTTACATGGCACAACCGAAAGGTTTTGTCGTGGAAGGAAATGAAAGAATGGGATGCCGCCTAAAGAAATCGATTTATGGTTTAAAACAAGCTTCAAGACAGTGGTACTTGAAGTTTGACAGTACAATAAGAAAATTTGGGTTTAAAGAGAATGTAGAGGACAACGTGTTTATGCAAAGTTTAAAGATGGGAAGTTTATCTTCCTAATCACGTATGTGGATGATATTCTACTAGCTAGTAGTGACGTCGATCACTCGGAGACAAAGAAGTTTTGTCCTCAAACTTTGATATGAAAGATCTTGGTGAAGTTTCGTTCGTTCTAGGGATCGAAATTCACCGGATAGAAACAAGGGGTATTGGGACTGTCACAAAAGGCATACATAGAGAGTATTAAAGAAATTTGGTATGCATAAATGTAGTCCTTCACCGCACCTATAGTCAAGGCGACAGATATGGGATTTTCAATGCCCGGGAACCATATGAGATCGATCAAATGAAAGCGGTTCCATATGCTTCACCGTCGGAAGCTTGCGGTATGCTCAAGTGTGTACGCATACGACTTAGCGTTTGTTACCGGGTTACTTGGCGATTCGAGCAATCTCGGAATAGAACATTGGAAATTGATAAAGAAAGTCTTGCGTTATTTACAAGGCACAAAAGGCCTCATGATGACATCGAAAATCGATACACTCCATATAGTGGGTATCTGATTCGATTTTGCGGAGATGATAGAAAGTCTACATCCGGATATGTATTCACTCGCGGAGGAGCTATATCGTGGAAAAGCTCAAAGCAAACCGTCACTACATCGTCCACAATGTATGCCGAGTTTGTAGCATGTTATGAGGCTCTTGGGCGGTGAACGGCTTAAGAAGTTCATACCGGTTTAAAAGTGGTTGACGACATCAATAGAACACTTAAGTTGTCTTGCGATAATGAACCCGATGTGTATGCCCACAACAATAAGTCAAGTGGTGTTGCCAAACACATTGACATAAAGTATTATGTTGTGAAAGATAAAGTTCGGGATCAAATTATAAGTCTTGAGCATATAAGTACCGCAAAGATGTTAGCGGATCCGCTACCAAAGGCTTACCACCCAACGTGTTCGAGAGAACATGTAGCCGCATGGGTTTAAGGAAAGCCTATGATTCTGGACTAAAAGATGGCCCAAAAGATCAAAGTAACTATTTCGAGCAGAGGTGTATTGTAGTCATTGAATCTATCGGCGATTGACCGTGACGATGAGACATGTTCTATGCACTAACTGTGATGGAATGTAAAGGCAAAAGTAATTAAAGATAAAGTATGAGAGGAGATCAAGGGGAGAATGTTGAATGATCTCTCCCGATTAGCCTAACGGCTAATCGGCCCTTGACCCGCATACGATCGGGCGCCACCCACTTTGGTCGACGGGCCCTGTCACACAAGCTATAAATAGAGGGGGGGGCGGGGCTCTAGTCACGAGGTTGATCGCAGCCGCCAACCCCACCAATATTCCCAGACCGATCTGAGGACGCGCAGTCTGCGACGGGAAGCTCGTCGCCGTCGACCTCGCCGGAGCATCGCCGTCGACGGCCGTCATCCTTCTTCCCCGACCGTCGCTGCCCGTGCGCAGACTTCACCGACGAACCCGTGATGGCAAGCTCCTCCTCCGCGCAATCCGATGGTAACGCTTCTCCCTCTACCTCTCCCTCAGATCCGTGAAAAAAAAACAAGAAAGAGCTGGGACCAACAGTAGTAGTACTAAGCCTTTTATAGGATCTACGCATAGTTTTGGAATGTGTAAGTGCTTTATGGGAAATGTGAATCCAAGAGCCTACGCAAATGCTATGGAAAAAAAGTAGTGGACTAAATTCATGCCATGCCATGCTGCAAACTTGGTCCCATTTATGTGTGCAAAACAAAACCTGTGTATGCTAAGCAGTACACGAAAGCAGGACCTTAAATGCGCCTTACCACATTGGGTTACTTGTGACTATTATGAAATTAAGTGACTGATGTTAGATTGAAATGCCAAAAGCACAACAAATCCCCGCGTTATGCTAATGTAGAACTTTTATTGGTGCATTATTGTCTGGAATCCAAACACTCCAATTTGAAATAAAAGAAAGGTAGCTGTAATTAAATTGAGATTTTGTGGTTGCATCTTGCACGACTGATTCTATATACAGCTCTCGTTATGGCTTTGCTAGGTTCATGTCATCCATGAATGGGCATGGGCAGGTACCCCCAATGAAGGTGCAGCTTGGCTCCGCCTGCAGAGGCTAGCTGATACCTGGCACAGGATACTGCTGATCCCTGTGACAGGAGGCGTGGTCGTAGGAATGATGCATGGGTTGCTCGAGATATTTGAGCAGCTGAAAATTGTGAAACCTCCTCAGAGGCAAGGAATAAACATCCTTGCAGCCATCTTTCCGACCATAAAGGCTGTCCAGGCTGCCGTGACTCTAGGTACTGGTTGCTCATTGGGGCCTGAAGGTCCTAGTGTGGATATTGGCAAATCATGTGCAAATGGGTGCTCGGAAATGATGGAGAATAACAGGGAAAGGCGGATTGCTCTTGTAGCTGCTGGTGCTGCTGCTGGAATTGCTTCAGGTATAGCATTGATGATAAGATGCCTGTTTTCTTAGTATGAAAGATCATGATGCTGATAGCATTTGATATTTCATTTAGTAACATATCACAAAATGGCAATGTCATGTTTGATGGATATGGGAAAAGAGTCAGATGGTGTTGACATGTCTACATCTCCACTTTCTATCACTAGATACAGCATTTAGTAGTTCAAGTATTAATTTGCATATCTTTTTCAAAGAACCTGAAATGTCATAATTAATAACTATCACAATGCTGCCCCTACGACCCTAAGTTTTAACTTCTAGGTTGTGTTGTTACCCTTTTTGATGTAATGTCTTTTGCTAATATACTTTTTCTTGTGTTGTGGGTTTTCACTTTTCAGGCTTCAATGCAGCAGTTGCTGGGTGCTTCTTTGCCATTGAAACTGTACTGAGGCCGCTTAAAGCAGAAAATTCACCTCCTTTTACAACTGCTATGATAATATTGGCATCTGTCATATCATCTACTGTATCAAATGTTTTGCTTGGAGAAAGACCAGCTTTTATAGTGCCGGCATATGAGCTAAAATCTGCTGCTGGTACCTGCCCTACTTTTTTATCTTTAAGAATGGAGGTTCATCTATTAATTGCGGTTAGGACATATTACAATCACCATTTTTTATTATGTTGTGGGGCACCACTTGCATATTGGGGTTTGCTATTTGTGGCAATTCATCAAGCCCCAATATGTGATTCCCGTTTTGTTGAGCCTTACGGTTATAAGGTCCAGAGCTGATTTTCTCATAAAGTTTAGTACTTGGCCTATTCTATATAAAATTCCTCACAGAAGCCTCATTTTTTTATGATCTTGACATGGGTTCTCGAATCTCGACTAAATAATATTTTTCTCCTTTTGTATCGCTGTATAAGCGTATATGAACAGTTGTATTCTGAACGATATCCTCGTCTCTGATTTTTGTGTTTGTAGAGCTGCCTCTATACCTCATCTTAGGAATGCTCTGTGGAGCAGTCAGTGTGGTATTTGGCCGGTTGGTCGTATGGTTTTCAAGCTTTTTTGGATACATAAAAGAGAGATTTGATTTTCCTATTGTAGTGTACCCTGCTTTGGGTGGGCTGGGAGCTGGCCTCATAGCTCTCAAATATCCAGGGATTTTATACTGGGGTTTCACTAATGTTGAAGAAATATTGCATACTGGGAAAAGTGCTTCTGCTCCTGGTATTTGGTTGTTAGCTCAACTTGCAGCTGCAAAGGTAGTTGCAACTGCCCTTTGCAAGGGCTCTGGTCTTGTGGGTGGGCTATATGCTCCAAGCCTGATGATTGGGGCTGCTGTTGGAGCTGTTTTTGGAGGGTCAGCTGCATATTTAATAAACTCAGCTATACCTGGTAATGCTGCTGTTGCACAGCCACAAGCTTATGCTCTCGTAAGTTGCTTTGCAATCCACTTTCCTTATTGCTTGAAGCAATTATGTGCTATGGAACTAATTGTCTGAACTGTAGGTTGGAATGGCTGCTACATTAGCTTCAGTTTGTTCAGTTCCACTGACTTCAGTATTGCTTCTCTTTGAGTTGACAAAGGATTACAGGATTTTGCTTCCTCTCATGGTAAGTGACTATTAATGTGGTCCTCCCATCTTTTTGTTTGTATCTAGTCTATGTTTCCTGTTTTGCCATTGCATTTTCAAAACTAACACACATTTGCCTTTTTTGTTCTCTTCTAATAGGGAGCAGTTGGGTTGGCAATATGGGTTCCTTCTGTAGTAAACCAACCAAATGATGTTGAACCTTATGGGTTTAGAACACTCAGACAGGGTTACTCTTCAATTTCATCAGAAGATAGAAATAGTAGTAGCTGGAGGCGAGGTGACGGCTTAGATGATCTTGAGCTCACTATCTTACAAACTGATATTCACAACTATGGTACCCACAACGAGGAAGTGCTTCTAGATGATTTGAAGGTTTGGCAACCTCTGTAATTCTAGTTAGCTGATATGTAGTATGCTGAATTATCTTAGTTGTTAGTTCTAGAGAAGTACATGTTGTAAATTTGTAATTGTGATGTAGTTTATCTTAATTTTCCATTTGAACTTTTTTACCAGGTCTCCCAGGCCATGTCAAAGAGCTATGTTAAAGTTCCACCATCTGCCACAGTGACAGAAGCTCTCAAGCTATTGCATGATAAGCAGCAAACTTGTGCCCTTGTTGTGGATCATGAAGATTTTCTTGAAGGGATTATTACATTAGGGGATATTCGCCGTATGGAATTTGAATTTCATGGGGAAAGTTTCATAAATGGAGACCAGCTGAAGTCTGATGTACGTTCACATGGTGAAAAAAGTATCTTTCCATTAACATACATCTATGTCAATAAGTAATGAGTTAGTGTATGCCGTTTTCACATGGTGTAGGCTGGATACTGATTTTTCAAACCATTGATATTCAAGGCAATAGCTAAAAAGCAACTCAAAATTTTATATCTAAAAAAACAATTTTTAACGTGCATTCATTCTAGCTCTGAAAGGTAAAGATAAGGAAACAGTTTTCACACTGCCTGGTGGGAAGCATGAATTAACTCAGAGAAGATTTGCAGGAAACCTCTTCTACCATTTCGTCGTGTCTTACTCGAGGATTCCAGTACCAGGGGAGTGTACGTGGATTGTTAACGTGCTTTCCGGATACTGATTTGACCACTGCAAAAAACCTTATGGAGGCCAGAGGAATAAAGCAGTTGCCTGTTGTTAAGCGTGGTGTTGGCCATAGAACTGAAGGAAAGCGCAAGCTTATAGCCCTTCTCCATTACGATTCTATTGGTCACTGCTTACGGTTAGTCATAAGCTTATGTTTTGTCTCAACCCTTTTATTTTTCTTGGTTTATTGAACTTTGTCAAATGATTGAATTGGTCTCTTGGTTTATTTGCTTGGTTTGAATCTATGCTAACATGTCGATTCATTTGCTTGTCAAGGGAGGAAATTGAGAGCTGGAAGACAATTTATCAAAGAAAAGAAGATTTTCATCTTATAGCAAATGGGCACTGAAACAAGAGTGGGCTATGATATACCACAACAGTGAGCGTCTAAGTGATATCCTTGAGACATTTCTGTCAAATGGGGATACATGCAATTCAACCTGTATATAGTTTGGAGGCTGTCCTCACCAAAGAACACGAGCTGTCATCTGAGAACCACGCAGACAAGCCTGACCAATTTTGCAATGGCGGTTTATCAACAAACTTGCATTCCCTTCTTGTATTATTTATTCTCGTTGCGAGGCAACTTTTACTTTACACGGGAGAGGGGTGGAGTACGGATGTAGAGTAGGAAGGCGGTATTGTAATGTACACTCGTACCTTTGTACCATTTGTATCAGCCTCCTTTACCAGAGAAGCAGCCTACGCACCAGAGTGGAAAGTGTGATCACACGAGAAACTCGTGTAAAATGTGCAGTAATCATTTTTGTCAAAGCCGAGGTTGTAATTTGTAACACCACACTGTATGTAACATTTATCGGCACTTCAATTTGTCTCCTTTCTTGGAGAACATAAAGTTTCCATGGTGGTTTTGTTTTCCTTTTCTTGATTTGTAGGCTGTAGCATCCAATTTTACATCGACGTCGTCGCGTTGCCCTGTGATGTGTGCTATGGTACTGATGGCAGCAGCAAGCTACCTAATCCTCCGTCCTCGGACGTGAGAGAAGGAGCAACCCGCGCCGTCTCCCCTCGCCCCATGCATCCCAATCGCCTCCCATCTTGCCGGCCCCGCCGCGCCGGCCGTGCCAATCCGGCTGGTCCTCTGGTCCACACCGGCTCAACATTTCGGCACGCTTGAGCTCGTCCGGACAGGAGCGGACGCGCCACGCCACGCCACGCCAGCACTGGCGCATTCGCCGCGGACTACTTAATTTTCTGTACCAAATGTTGTGCAGGCGACCATAGAAGGCTTGCCATTTCCAAGCCAATTCTGTAACATCACAGGTCGCAAACCGAAGCGACAACGTAAGACGCACGTCGCTCTTGCAGGGACGCACGGGCGCCACCGCACACGAGTCCCAGAAGGCTGACTCGGCCAACCAAGCCGCTCAGGCGAAAGCTCAGTACAGATACTTTCCACAGATTAGCAACGCGTTTCCCAAGACAGGGCAAGAGAAGCTCTAATCTAAATCCGAAATAAATTGGATTCGACAGTATATTCATCCCACCCGGTAACGTGCATTGGCGCAACAAGTCCGTCCCGTTTCACGTTGCATACGCAACCGCACGCAAGAAGCAAAAGAGAGGAGAGCATCAGATAACGGTTTTGCTATTGCAAAGACGACTGAAATTTTTTTATCTCTTAGTCACTTAAAATTGCACTCTCAATCAATTGAAATTGCAACCCTCTAAAAAAACAACTGTAACTTTATGTGATTCAGAGTGCAACTAAAGTTACACTTAGTTGCACTCTTAATCAACTGAAGTTGCAGTCTCCTTCCAGAAAAATCATCTGCAAATTTAGGTAATTGAAAGTGTAACTTTAGATGACTGAAAGATAAAAAAATTTCAATCACTTGTACAATAGTCACTCCCTCGTGTAATTATGCCGGGCTTGAACTTACGCGGGGAAAGTCCGGGTACCTCCGTTGGCTGCCACTGCACCGAAGGCGTCGTCAAGCGCAGGACAGACGGAGCTGGTGGCAGAAACTGGCCAAGAATGCCGAAAGCAACTATACTGTACGAGCTAGTGTGCATTGGTCCATCTAGAAGAGAGAGAGAGAGAGAGAGAGAGAGAGAGAAAAGAAACACTACTTTGCACAACCAAACCACATAGATAAGCACTTTTCTAGTCTCATGGACAAATTCTAGCTTTAGGCTTATCTGGGTGGAAAACAAGATATCTATGGGAGGTAGGTTGACAGTGGAGAATGGGAGGTAGATTAACAATGAAGAATGGTGTTTTTTCTTCTCTACCTGCTTTATTTATGTGTACCTTACTTCTTCCTTCTAGGATGATTTGAGTCATTGGAGAAAATCAAACATGCTTTTCTCTGCAGGGGCATGCCATTCAGACAGGGGGTTCATGCTTAGTAGCTTGGGAGATCGTTTGCTTACCTAAGAAGCTTGGTGGATTAGTCGTGATTAATCAAAAGAGACAGAATAAGATGTTACTGATGAAATTCCTCGAAAATTTCTACAATGATAAAAATATTCCTTGGGTGAGCTGATGTTACTATCAGAATATAACTCTGAATGCTCGGACTAGACAAGGTTCATTTTGGTGGAACCGTGGAAGGATGTTCTCAAGCAGTTGCGATTTTGCAGAGCAATAAATGGTCAATATATATCATTTTGATCTGATCTATAGCTTTCCTCTGTGCTGCAGCATGTCTATCAACAGCTGTATAGTTATTCTATAAAGAACAACAGTCATGTTCCTACAAGCTCCTTTCTTCCATTGGGATATTCATGAGATCCCATAGATCATAGAGTTGAGTGGCAAGCTCTTGAAGTTGACATAAGATTTAAATGATGCATTCATGAGATCGTGGATGCAGGAATAGAATAGCTGTTGGTAAGTGTAGAACTGGAAGATCCGTGTTGCCTTCTTTAGCCTCAACTTTTTTGTGCCCGTTAAGGGTCGCTATTAGTCCTATCAAGTTTTGACAGCGTATCATTGCTAATCCTCTTCCGGTCCTGACCAATAGAGTCGTCTAGACCTTTATAAACCTCGGTTATTGTGCTAAAAAATTCCATCCCCAATACAGTACAGAATTCTCTCACCGTACTTATATGCTCAAGAACCTTCTCCGGCGAGGGTGAGGGATCGAGGTGGGGGAGAAACGGGGGAGGGGGCGGTGCATGGGGTATTCGGGATCGAGGGGACTGGGCTGTGCGCGAGAGGAACAAAAGGCCCATCTGGGGCGTCGAAGTGATGAGAAGTAACGGCAGCGAGCTATCCCCGTTCTACTGCTAACGAACGGTGTAACGTGAGAACGTTACGCACGAGCGAATGAAACTGAGCCTGTTGGCCGGATCCATCAACCTGTTGGAAACCTGGTTATGGATCTGCAAAGCGTAATCTATTAGTGGACACCCGTCATTTAATATACAAAAAGTGATCTCAATTATCATTATATATGCCTTGTAAAAAGAGAAAGTAATAAAGAAATAAGCTCCCCTCTCATCTCTTGTGTTCAATCTATTATTCTATGTTTAATTTACTTCTTTTACATAGGAGAAATCGATCGGACTGGATTCGCCCGCGACGGTTCCTCAACACGTTATCAACACAAATCGCTCCGGTAGATCGCAAGGTAATCATTCGCAGATTAAATTGCCTATCTAGATCACTTTCAATTTCACAAATTTCGCTTTCTAGATTATTTTCTCTGAAGCAAATCCGCTTTAATCTACCGAGAATAGACTTGAAGTCGCTGGCACAATGTCGATCGGTAGATTACATAAAAGAGTAGATATTGATTGCACTGTAGATTGAAAAAAAGGAGACGAAAAGCAACACCGTTCGGTCGACGGCTCCCCCTGCTGAACGACACGCCAATGTCGGCACGATGCCGTGCCACCGCTCGACGCGCCACCCGACGCCACCGCAAGCGGCCGTGCCCTGCGCCTCCTGCATGAGATCACGCCCCGTGCGCGCCGATGCATCGACCGCACGCGGCCGCGCCGAGCCACCCGCCGCCCAAAGTCGTGCTCTGCGAGGAGCGCTGCCTCCCACACAAGGCATCATCGATGTGGCGATGCCGCCGCTGCGCCCGCATGGCGTGCCGCCACCGCTCTGCCTTCCCTACGTGCCATCGCCGGCCCAAAGCCGCGCCCGCCGCCCCACACGGGCTCCCGCCGGCGTCGCTTAGCACGAAGCCGCACCGCGCCACCCCGCATGGACTCGCGTCGAGCCGCGCCTTCCGCCGTGTCATTGTTCGGCCCGGCTCCGGACTGTCGTCGCACCGGCTGCTGGCCTCGGGCCGCGCCGCCACCCGATGAACAAGGGGTAGGGAAACCCTACCCTCTCCTTTTGAGCCAACCACAATGGGCCAAGGGACATAGGCCACATTGGCCCGGGTAAAGGAAAGGCCCGGTTGAAGGGAAAGAAAAAAGGGGGGAAAGAAAAAAGGGGGGAAAGAAAAAACGGGGCCGGCCCCTAAAATTTTTGCAAAAGACCCTTTGAAATCGAAAAATTGCGCGAAAAATTTTCTCAGAATTGAAAATTAGCGAGTAAGCCGTCGAACAATGCAGAATTCACTAAAAATTCATACTCCAACAAAGACCTCAGGAATTCAAATTTTGAATTATTTTTAGCATTTTAAGTATGTTTAACACTGTTGTTATTATTTTCTATATTTTTGTATTTATTTACTGTTTTGATTAATCGTAATTATTTAAATTGCCTTTAATAACAGAAATTAACAATAAAATTATAGAAAATACATAGAAAATTTTGGAACATTTTGAGAACCTTTTTGTACCAATTGCAAGCTTATTCCATGCAGTATTTACCTGTAGTAAATTTATATATATTTCTTTCATGCACATGTAGATGACATGCATCACGAACTGGGAGTTCGAGGAGCTGGCCCAACATGGTCAAAACTACTTGACTTGAGCTTCTGATGTTGAGATCGTACTTGGAGCCAAGAAGCTCCGTGCTGCCATCGAGATTGGTGCACCACAGGATGCCAAACCCACACCTAAGGAAAATGATCAAGCACTTCACTTACTCAGGCATCACCTCCGCCCCACTCTCAAGAATAAGTACACGGCAGAGAAGAGTGCGCTAGCATTATGGACTGCACTAAAGAAGCGGTTCGAGAAACTAAAATACACAATTCTTCCTCAGATAGAACAAGAATGGATCCGATTGAGCTTTGCTGACTTCAAGACGGTTGGAGAGTACAACTCTGCCCTACACAAAATTTATACCAACCTTTAACTTTGTGGCAGGCAGTTCACAGATGAGTAGAAGATTGATAAGATCCTCTCCACCTTCCACCTCAATGCAGTGCAGTCTGCGCGCAATTATCGTCAAGACGGCTACAAGGAGTATGCTGAATTGATTGATATTATGCAGGTTGCAGAGGCTCAGGATGAAGTTCTCCGTAAGAACTTTATCGCACAGCCACTTGGAAGCTCCGCTGGCCGTGATGCCAACGCTGGGAGCTACAATGTGCGAAAGCCTATAATGAAAAAAGGGGAAGGAAAGGCAAAGCCACATCTAGTAAACCAAAGCGGGATGACAAGCCCTATGGTCAACAAGACCAAACCTGCTACAAGTGTGGCAAGTGGGGACACTGATCGCGGATATGTAAAGAGCCGCAACACGTCGTTGATGCATTCTAGGCTAAGAAGAAGGGTGGCAAAGGACAGCATGAAATCCACTTTGCCTTTGTTGAGAGGGAGAGTTCTTAGTAGCTGCCTGCACCAATGGAGATTGACTCCACTCCTGCAATAGCAACCCCTCTTGACATTGCAGTTGCTGCCGCCATGATTTCCCAAGAAGAGCATCTCACCCTTGAGAAGATAGCAACCGAAGTCTCTAGCTTTTTAGCAGATTCAATCTAATGCACATAATACATTTAGACCTTAATTGTCATTTATTTCGTGTGTGCAAGAAATACAGAAAGAACCAAGACTTGAATATGACAGGCTATGCAGATGCCGGGTACCTGTCGGACCCGCATACTGCTAGGTCACAAACATACTATGTATTCATGTATGGTGAAACTGCAATTTCATAAAATCGTCTAAGTAAAGTCTTGTATCGACTTCGATAAACCACTCAAAAATAATAGCACTATACGAAGCCGCACGAGAATGTGCTTGGCTTCGACGAATGATTCACCACATCTAGTAGTCATGTGGGTTGAATATCGTACAAGCTCTCACAATTATCTATGAAGATAATACAGTTTGTGTTGCACAATTGTAGACAGTCTACGTGAAGAGTCATCTCACAAAACATATCAACCCCAAGTTCTTCTATACTCATGAATTGCAAAAGATAGATGAAATTAAGGTATTGCATACTAAGTCATATGAAAATCTTGTATTTATTCACGAAGTCACTTTCAGCATTTAGTTTTGAAAGATATGTATGTGAAATTGGAATGATGAGACTTAGCGAAGTGCATAATTCAGATGGAGATTCTTCTCAAGCTTATTATTAAAACTTGATCACGAAGATCGAGTACCTAAAGTATAAATCATGTAGATTGATGGAATTGGGTGGATTATACTCCTTTTTCCTTAATGAGTTTTCCGGAAGTTTCTCGACTAAGATTTTTAACGAGACAATTCGTGCAACACAATATAACATGTATCATGTATTTTTTCTCTAAACTTTTCCCACTAGGTTTTTATGGAGTTTTGATGAGGCATGATCATGTCGGATGAGTGTCCAAGGAGGAGTGTTGGGAAACAAGGGTCTGAGTCTGCAAGCCCAGCTCATTGGTGGGCACCCTCCACTTAATCTATAAATAGGGGTCATAATTATCATTATGTGTACCTTATAAAAAGAGAAAGCAATAAAGAAAGGAGATCCCCTCTCATCTCTTATGTTCAAATCTATTGTTCTATTGTATTATTCTGTATTTGATTTATATCTTTTATATAGAAAAAGTTAATCGGACTACATTCACCAGCGACAGTTTCCCAACATAATCTACCATTCTCATGCGGAGGACCGGTAGTTTCTACAACCAACCAAAAGCGGCACTCCTCGACATACGAAACAGCAGTTACAGGCTTACACCATACCCTCTGGCTTCCCTCAATGCGGCATGGCTACCGTGTCCGTTAGAAAACATGGCGTGGCAGCCGTCGTAATCAGCGTTCTGTTTCTGGTCGTGGTCGCCATGCATCAACATGTTGTCGCTGGAGCTGCTGTTGCTGTTTATCACCATGTCGTCGGCGGTGACCCTGGATGGGACGTGGCTTCCGACGTTCCTGCTTGGTCGCTGGGTCTATTCTTTTTTTGACTGTGGTTTGTGGTTTTTCGTTGCGGCTTATGATTTTTAGACTGTTCGTGCGAGAGATTACAGAGTAACATAAATTCACATGTGACTTTTGTCGATATAAATGAAGTCAGTACAGTATGTACTATAATTAACTGTAGATCCTATCTTAAAACGATACTCTGTTTAGAAGCTAATTACTGTAGAAAATTCAAAAAGCAGTTTTTAAAAGCTGAAATGAAGAGGGCTATATCCACCGGTACGCGCGTCACGTACTCTCGTGCATCTCTTGGTTCTACCATCTTTCAGAGTCGAATAGCATTTTTGCATGCTCTGTGACGTACGGAAGCCTAAACTGTGTGGGACGTGCTGCTTGTTCGATCTCAGGGTTCGCGTACTCGGCGGCGGACGGCGGCGTCGCGGAGGTCGGAGGCAAGGCGAAGTTCGACTCGTGCGAGGTCGGTAACCTCATCGGGATGTATACGGAAGGGCTCAGCACGGTAGGCCTCGACGACGAAGGCTCGAGGTACTTCGTCAGTGCCGACCCGGCGAAGCGCAAGAGCGAGCTGAAGCTGCAAGCCGACGTGCGTGCTCCAGTGCTGGTACGTCGCCGCGGGTGGAGGACCGTGCTGCCGCTCCGGCCCCCGCGCCGTCGGCATCGAGAGGCATCCGAGGAGTTGCATCGCCGATGTGTGTTCTGCTGTCCTTGGTCTGTGTGTGGTGCTTCCTGTTCCTGGGTATATGAACATGATGATGCACTTAATTCGGGTCAGATGATGTGTGAATTGTGATGGTAGGTATATGGCTTTGTAGCCTATATATGCCCGTCTTCTTTCGTGAATAATAAATGTATTAACTTGCTATATCTCATAGGAGACTGTCAGACGAATCGTAACAATATGTCAATATGCATGGTGTTTTCACTTTGTTTCATTACCTTGGTATGGATGATATATTTCGTGACATGCAGGCAGGCATGCAGCGAGTATTGTAAGAATGATGACAACAAGGCAGGTGCAACATAAGACTTAAGAGCACAAAATTCAAATTGCGCAATGTGTTATTGTATCCGTCTTGTCCCTGCATGCCTGCAAGGGCTGAGCCAGGCAGACTAACTCAGTGCATGGAGCCTACTAAAATAAACCGACTTATGACTAAAATTACACTGTAGTTGATTAAAATTGTACTGTAACTGATAGTGGTTTATTTGATATAATTAAATTTAAAAATAGAAAAAAACAGATTAACTTATTACGGATAATGCAAACGAATACGAGAGAAAAAAAAAGCCAAAAAAGCAAAAAAATGAAATCAAGAAATAGTGAACTAGAAACCAGAACGTATAAGCTGAAACCGAAACGAGCAGTGCCAAAGCTTATGATTTCTGGCTTCTAGTTCAATATTACTTGATTTCGTCTTTTTCTAACTTTTTGGCCTTTTAGGGCTTTTTTGTCTTTTCTTTTTTCCCGTATTCGTTTGCAATGTCCATGATGGGAAAATCTATTTTTCTATTTTTATTTTTTTGAAATTTTATCATGCCAAATAAGTCACTATATGTAAAATAATCAACTATAATGCAATTTCAGTCATAAGTCAGCTTATTTTAGCTGAACTGAGCGGCTTTCAGCTTATGGATTACAGCTTCCCTCAAATAAATAAATAGAACAATTTTTCTGTTGTCGTTTCATTGCGATTTATCATAACAACAATTTCGAAGCGGCTTACCGACTTAACAGTATTCGGTTTATTCACACAAATGATCACACTAGGTCAAAAGTCATCAGCCGTAGCCAAAAACTATAAGTCGCAGCAAAAAAGAACACACCGTACAAGTTGCCAAAAAAATCATCCCAAGTAGGGGTGGCAACAAGGCCGAAGGATCTCGGGGAGGCCCCTGCGGCCCCGCCCCGATCCCTAGCAACATAACTCCGTCAGTCTTACCAAGAGGACTCGGCCCCTCAGCCCTCGTAACCGTGGAATTAAAAATTAGGATAAACTATTTAATAATAATATGACTTTATTAATTAATTTATAATTATGTAGGCATTTTTTTCAAAAATATAGTTTCAAAATATATATTCTAACATATAGATTCAAGTTTTAGTCTAACTATAAAAAAATAATAGAATCTCTTATATTAAATAATTATAATATATTATTTACAAATATATTTTTATTTTACCAGGTCTCCGTAAGCCCCGGCGGAAACAGGACAACCCGTCCCTCGCCCCACTAAGCCTAGCGGGCCTCCGCCCCCCTTTCCCCCGCGTGGGGAGACCGTGGGAAAATTCTCGCGGGGAAATTGGCACCCATAATCCCCAAGATTGACGGGTATTATTTTCAAACAATCGCGAACACTCGGTAGCACTTGCCCCAAGGTGATGGTGTAGGCAAATATCATATTCTGACATAATAATCCAATCCCCACTCAGTCAAACCCTATCTAATTACAGAATCAGAGATTAGCACAGAGCGACAGAAGAAAAAAGAATTGAATAACTAGGAGCTGCAAACTGAAAGAAACAACATAAAGTACACACCAAGGGGCTCAATTTCCTGTGTTCTAGGCTAATGTAGCTGCTCCAGGAGGCAGTGCGTGCGCACCTGCACAAATTCAAAGTAAACCTCAATACCTCATGTCAACAGAAATGCAGAAGGAAAAAAAAAACTGGGTCAAATGAATAAAATAGTGAACTGAGTCTGGTGAAATAGATGGGGCCAACAGCCCATATCAAAGGGTTTTAAGAGAGGTAGGTGCATAGTAAAAACCTCGAGGGAAAATGGTTGGCGATGACTGAATGTATGATAAGTGATAGAAAAGAATGTAGACAGCATGGTTAATCACTGATGCTAGCCAAACTACTGGTGAATTCACAATAACTCCATCTGTTAAAAATTAAAGATAAGGTCAGAAACAAATAGCTGAATCTGAGCCTGCATAAGGGTTTAGCACTAGAATTTGAGCTCAAACTTGAAACATTGCAAGAAATATTGGTCGCACAAGGTCTCAAAACACATATTCAACCATGATGGTTCAAATAGGCTGTCATTAAGTTATGAATGACACAGTTGCACAGGAAGAACCAATTTCCAAATATACTACTCTTAATAGTTAGAATTAACCCTAAATATTTCGAATATATAAGGTAACAACCAATTTTCTTTACAGAGTAAAATCGCCGACGTGACTAGCATCATCTATGTAACAACCAATTAGATTAGAAGCACACCTGCAAATGAAACTTGGATGCAACCTAATATCTGAATCTAGTTGGCTTCTTGTCTTGGTGCTGCCCTGCAACCCGCAACTTCACCCTCCTGACTGCATAAATCTTCACCCTTAGGATGTAACACTCCATTTGAAATTACCTGATGGGTGCTATGACGATCTGACATTGCATTACAGTCAGATTTGTCTTTATATGCTTCTCCATTGGGAGGCTCTCTTACTCCATTTTCAGTCGATCCATTTGCTTGCAGCGTTTGATCTGTTGGTATTCCAGCGTTGGTGATCAGCTCCGCATCTTTGACTGCAGATGTTAGTTCAGACTGGGGCTTTTCTTCAGTAGCAACACTGCTTTGATCTATTGTTGTTGCAGTGTTGGCAGTATTTTCCGTATCTTCCATAGTATGCGACTCAGAGGTTGCATCAGTCCGGATCTTCTGTTCAGTAGCAACATTGCTGCCTTCATATATTGGTGTTCCAGTGTTGGTAGTCATCTCCACATTTTTTATCATATGTGGCTCAGAGGTTGCTTCAGTGTGGACCTTCTCTTCAGTAGCAACATTGCTGTCTTCATCTATTGGTGTTCCAGTGTTGGTAGTCATCTCCACATCTTTCATTGTATCTGGCTCAGAGGTTGCTCGAGTCCCGGTCTTTTCTTCAGTAGAAATATTGCTGGTTTGATCCATCGGTGTTCCACTATTATCAACCATTTCCACATCTCTACTCAGAAGAGCTTCAGAGTGTGCTTTGGACTTGATCCTTGCTTCAGCAGAATCAGGAAAAGAATTATCTGAAAAATTCACCCCAGAAATTACTGTAGATTGCTGCCCATGCATGGTGTCATTTGCTGAATCCACAGAGTGCAAAGATAATCCACTGCTTGCTTTTTCATTAGAAGATTTCTCTGAGTGAGTTCCAGTAATACTGCCAGCAGCCGATTCACTACTTTGAAGGTCATCAGGGGACTTCACATTATGCCATGCTGTACTACTGCACGGTTGCCCATTTCCTTCCTTTTCATTAGAGGAGGTTTCAGCATTATTCACACTTTCCTTTGCAGGTCTGGAGATAGAAATTGATTGTGATTGTAAACCAGCAGTAGCCACATCTGGAGGCAATAAAGTATTGTTGCGTACAGTGCTGCCAGCTTGCATGGATTTTGGCTTGATAAGATTTCCATTTGCAGCCACCTTTTGGTGATTTTCCTTTGCAGCCCTATTTTCTGCCACTCCCTGACCAGAAAGCTGTGTACCACCACCAGGTGGACCAACCTTGGGTGCTACAACAGTTCTTGTAACCTTGCCATATTTCGGTGGCAGTGGTTTGCCCTTATTCTGTGCCAGGCATGTTGGACAATGCCACTCAGCTTTAGGAACACCTTTGTTACCATAATGCTGAAGGCATTTCAAGTGTGCTCCCCTCTCACAAGCATCACAAACAAGTAAACTGTCCACATCCATGATAGCATTTTTGCATATTTGGCAGTCCAAGCAAGCATGCATGTACTCAGTTGAGGGTGGAGTCCAGCTAGGATGATTAGCAGGTTGATGCAGAATGTGTTGAACATTTTTTGCTATTTCATTGTGGTTGGCAAAAATAGGTTTTGAAGGAACAAATGCTGTTCCTATAACAGGGTTGCCTGTCGCAGCTTGAACTGACACTAACTTTGTGTCCTGATTTTTCACCACCAGACTGGAATTCTGTACAGAATTTAGATTGGACCTAGCAGGTGTGTCATGAAGTGATTTGTTCAGGTGACCAACGGTCACTGCAGCAGTGGGTAACATGACCAAATTAGTTTCTGAGATAGGAGAATCAGAAGGAATACAACATTTTTCATAATAGGGATTATACACATAAGGAAAAAAAATAGACACAAGAGAGAGAGCGACATGCAAAGAAGTAAGCATAAATGCACCTTAAGGGATTGTTCAGATAAAAGATATAAATGTTACATGAGGAACATTTTGAGGATTTTATTAACCATACTAGCAGTTATACAAACTGTAAAATTCATGTCTGCGATTTCTGCACCTCTAATAATCAACTCCATGAAAGGGTGTATTTTTCTTGGTTTGAAAAGTGTGTCCATCATGTTTGTGCAGTGAACGGTACAAAGCATTTATATGTGAGATCATATGCAAAGGCCTTAGACATTCTTCCAGAGCCAAGCAAGCATCTTATTTACGCTAAGCTAAAATAAGAAATGTTTAATGTTTACTAAAAAAATGCAAAAATAAATGAATAATGGATGCTGCAAACAAGAATATAGAGAAGCACCTCCGCCGCGTGTTAAATTCAGAGGACCATTAACACCTTTGTCCAATTTAAGATGTGGTTGACCAGTATAGGGTAGTGCAACAACTGAAGGGTTCGTAACTGGCTTTACAGGAGATGATCCAGGCGGTTTCAAGATCACTAGGGAGGCTGAAGAGGCTGGAACAGCTGGTGGATTCCTATGAGCTCCAACAGCGAACACGGGAGGCCCATGGAAACCTTGGAATTCAGCCGTTCCACTTGAGACAGTTGTTTGAGGTCCGCTAGTTGTTGGTTGCACTGGAGCTTCCTTGACTTCTTCCATCTATAAAATGATAGAAGATAACCAAAATAGTCAATTGACAGATATACAATAAGTTTTGCATAGACCATAGGTTATAGGTAACCATGGTGAAGTCACCAGCTCACAACTAGATTATAGTTAGATAACTACATAACAGTTAGCTAATGAAGCAATAGATCATTAATTGACAAGAAGTAATCGTACTGCATAACCGAAAGACCAAGTGAAACCACAAAATGCGGAGAAGAACAATTGCATCCATGCAGTAATAAATAAACTCTCAATCTCAAAAAATAAAATAAAAAAGAATTCAACAAGATCCACCATACAGATAATAAGTTTAACTGAAGGTCGGAAGCAAACCCACAAAGACACTAAATTCACAGAAAATTACAAACCCACAAAGACACTAAATTCACAGACATACTAATTTTACAATCATGAAACCAGAAGCTACCGCATAATGTAAAGCTAAATATTTACTCAGAAACATGTGCATGACAGACAGAATTAAATCTATCCTAGGAGGCAACGACTGCAACTCTATGAGGGCAAATAATCTCCCCAAATAAAACGCATCGAACTAAACTACAACAGGAGTAAATGAAGCATACCGAAATATGAGCAGTTTTCCGAGAAATCCCTCAGTACGAACTAGTAAATAAAGTAGCATCCACATGATATAGCTTGTGCTTTACGAGCAGCAGTGTCACACTAACTAACGAAGTTCTATAATACCACGAGCATTCTCACATCGCAATCATCACCAAATTGCTCCAATTTTCCTCACTGGTACCGCTTCACCACAAGGCTATTAAACTGGTGGAAGCGAAAATAGAGAATTGCCAAACCTTGCGCTTAGTAAGCATCAGCCTGTCGGCGATGGAGGCCTTGGGCGGGCGGAATCCCATGGTGGCGGGGTCCCTGGCCCTGTTGAGCCCGAGATCCTCAACGACGGCGCGCACCGCCTCCCCGGGGAACAGATCCCTCGGCCGAACCGCCTCGTCAGCGACGGCGGCGGCCAGCCTCTCCCTTGCCTCCGCCGCGAGCGCCCTCTCCGCCGCCGTCGGCTCCCTTCCTCCCCTCACCTCCCCGGCCGCGGCCAGCACCATCACGATCTCCGCCACCCGCCTCATCCCCGAGCCGTCCCCTCCGCGCCGCCGCTTCCCCGGTGCCGCCTGGGGCGACGCCGCGGCGTCCCCCATGGCCGCGCGAGGGAGGGGGGAGGCGGAACGAAACCCTAGGGGAGAGAGGGGCTCGAGAAGGTTCGAGAAGGCGCTCGAAGTGGAGGCCGTGGTCAATTCAAATGCCCCCCGTTTGGCGCTTAATTAGAATAGAGAGGAGAGAAGAGGGAGTCGAGAGTGAGATGGCGGTGAGATGGGCGAAGCGGAGGCGAGTTTTTGGGGGAGGACTAGAGGCGGGGGCGATGAGAGAGAGACAGATTAGTAGTAGCACTAGAACACAGCAGAGCACGGGAAAGTGTTTTCTCTTTTTTTTTTCCTTTTCTCTCGGCGATTTATGAGCGGTGGGAGTAAAGAGCTGGGTTGGTGGGTGGAGCCCGGACCCGGGTTAGATGGACGGCGTGGATGAGAGTCGCAGGACAGGATGCCGTCTGGATGACGTTTGTTAATTGGTTCTTCGGTGCGTACCGCGCGGCTAGAGATTGGGCCGGGTAGCTGGATGGACTGGGCCGGTGTACCGTGGGCTCAATCGGGCCGCAGGTCCTGCCTGATTCCTTTCTCATTTGCAGCTTGTGTAGCTGTGTTACATGGGTTTATTTTCTGCTCATATCTGTCAGAAAATTACTCAACAAAGCATCTGCTGCTTCTTAATGATGCTTGCAGATAGGAGTGTTAACCTTTGGAGTGCAAGAGGAGTTTTTAATATCCTTGTAAAAACTAGAAATTGCACCTTATAATGTCCTTGTAAAAACTAGAAATTGCACCTTATAATATCCTTGTAAAAACTAGAAAGTGCACCTTATCGGTGAAGAACTTTCCTTTTTGGCGAGAGTTGTTTTGTGAGAACTCTGAACCTCAAGCGCCCCCAGATATCAGTCCATGCAATCCTTATAAAAAAGGAAATTCCATTTCCCCCAAACTGGAGCTGGCGGTTGTGGATCAATTGCTGTGCGAAAACTCCACATATACATTAACATGAGCACCGATATCAACTCACCAATCGGTGGATTGATATGCTAAAAAGATAATAGGTGAATTATCATACCCTTCTGAAGTCAAGGTCTCGCTTATGATCACGTTAATAGCTTTCTTCTTTAGTTGTTCACCATCTCTGCTCTTACAGAAATGACAGTCTTTTGCCATATGACCGTGTTTTCCGCACACAAAGCAGGTAATGTCTCTCAAATCCTTCTTCTCAATTATTTTCTTCTTAAAACTAGTTGTCTTGTATAATGTATTGTATATTTATCTTATATTCTTTTATTGTAATATAATATGGAGCTTTGTCTAATTATCTATGCTCTTTCTCTGCATGTACTCATGTCTGCTTCAATGAACTTTCGTCATGCCTGCTTTAATGAGCTTTCTTTCTCATATGGTTGCATGTGTAGCTTAGTATATTGCATGACTAGCTTTATAAAATTTCTCAACTGGAACTAAAATAGGTAAGGTTGAATCACTTTAATAGTTTAGTTTTAGTGATCATTTTCTGATTCTTGCTATAGCAAAGTGCTTAGTTGAATTTTGAGTCCGAGTCTAAGTTGGGTAGCGCATTTTAGTTTCATTATAAAGCAATTAATAGCTTCTACCATTTCATTGCTTTAGATGCTCTCAATTGTGCCTATAATTACATCTTGGTATTTTTTTCTCATAAGACTGTTTACCATTGCACTTGGTATGAACTCAAGAAAGTTATGTATAACCAAGACAATTTTTTAAGCTTTTTGCTTGATGTGGTCGATATTGGCTTGAGATCAATCAAATTGGACAAATGAAATTAATTCAAGTTGGTTGAAACTTAGGGGGTAGTTGTAGATGGATTCTAGTTTAGGATTTGCTTTACTGAGATAGATCGTACAAATATAAGTTATAATTTGGTTGAAGTTCAAGAGGCCATTGTAGACGGCGTGTAGTCTCGGACTTGCTTTAGTGAGATAGACCATACAAATATAAGTTACAATTTGAACTAAAGTTTGAGGTCGGTTGTAGATGGCTTTTAGTCTAAGATTTTCTCTACCAACATAAATCATTGACCCAGTCAATTACAAAGTTCAAATAGGTTTTTAGTTCAAGTGGGTAATTTTGGAATTCTTTAGTATATTCTTTATCTGACTTAGAATCTTAGCTCTTCTAGTACTTTGCCTAGACATGACTATACTTGTGTTTGACATAGCCTAACATGTTTTAAATTTCCAGCAAAGGTGCAAGACACATATCATTTCTTTTATCCCAATTAATCTCCTTAATATTAAGTTTTTCTATGTTGACAATCAAATTATCATGTTACGACATTACTAGAGGAATCTTTGATGCTATCCAAAGTTTTTCCTGACAATTTTTTGTCAACGCATCAAACTTTCCAGCAAAGGTGTAAGACACATATTTCATTTCTTTTATCCCAATCACATCATACAAGTACAATACTCAATACATCATCAACACATGGAACTGTCCCATCATATATTGCTTCCATCTAAGGAGATTTTAATCCTACTTTCACTATTTTTTTTAGTTTTACTGACTAGTGCACAGCTATCTTATATAACTCGAAACGATAGCTACTTGATATGGTAATACATTTAATTTGCGGTACTTATTTCTTCGTTGGATATACAGTTACACATAAGCTAATTATGCATGAGACTTGTTAAAACTTTGCTCAGGAGAAAACGCACACATCGCAAATAAACTAAGAGAACACCGGAGAATTTTTGAATTTCTCTATTCTCTTATTTGCTCCCCTTTTTCTTTGTTTTTTCTCACTTACAAAACTAGGTACAAGCCTCCTCAATATATAGACTAATAATCTTTTACTTGCATACGTATTCGGACTTGAAGTTGGACACAACTTCAACTTGAGTTACATACGGAGACGGACTCTACTACGTCTTGAACTCTAAGTCAAGATTATTTCTAACAATCCCCCCTTAATCTTGACTTGACATACTCTAGTTTTAGTCTCAATGCATTATGACCTACCAGTCACGTCTTCACATAAAGCGTTCTACATACAAGCTACATGTAGGGACTCAACTCAACTGGTACGGGTCCATCCAGTGCAAAGATTCTAAAACATTGAGACAGTCGGACTCAACTATGACTTACCAAACCCATACTTGACACAGAACGGTGACACATCTCCTCAACGTTCCGATCTCAACTCTGCTTACTTGAGTTTGGACAGCGAACACATCTTCTCAACGTCAACACTCCTTGAGCCTTCATGCATACCTTCATCTTTGCCCATGCTGCATAATTGCTCGTCGTCAGCATCGGATAATACATCGAGACAGCGGAACTCTCCTTCGCCATCATACTGGATGATGCCTCGTCACCGGTGACACCACTTTCCGAAGAAAGCGACATGATCTTGAGCACGGATCAAGAAATCGGGCTATTTGAAGCGGCTCTTGGACCGATGAAATGAAAGAAAAAATTGTACTATTTTTTTTCTTTTTCCTTGTTGGACTTGCTCTTGCTGATTTCCGCGCTCTCTATTGCCTTCGCTTGGACTTGCTCTGAATAAGGACGCACATACTACCTTTTATTTCGCTGCACCGGGACGTGTCTCCGCCTTGGAGAACCAAAACCGAATGACTTGCACTCGAATTCATTTTCTATCTCATGCACAGCAGTGTGCCGTCTTTTCCTTCTGAGGGATGCGTGCCGCTGGACACGTCCTCCTATGGATACTCCACCTGCGTGACGTGCAGCCTGGAGCCTTCCTTTGCTGAGATTTGGACACATCTAGCACTGTGGCAACGCAAAATTCCAAATCTGGCTCTCGGTGCAAAAAAATTTCAAAACTAGCCCCCTTCCCAACCGCGCGTTTACCCGGTGCTGACAGCTGGCCGATCGTGCGGTCCCGGATCGCACGATCAAGATCGTTCATCGGTCGTGCGGTCCGCAGACATGCGACTCAACGGTCGTCTTGTCCGGACCGCACGATCGCACCTGCACCGCCCGACCGCATGACCTCCTCCCCGACCGCACGTTTGACTGATCACGACAAGTTTTTTTTAGGGTTTGGTATGTGTATTTAGTATAAGAATTTATATGTATTATTAAGTTATTTACAATAAAAGTAAATTTGGATATAAGTAATGGTGTTTGAAAAAAATTGAATTTGATGTAGAGTCCAGTTTGCAGCTTGTGTTTTTTTTTTTTTGCATTTTTGAAAATTTAAAATATTGTTTGGTAGAGTACGAACGAAATATGTGTGAAGTAATGATTGATGTATTTGTGATTTTTGTACATTGCTGACCGTGAAAAATATGTTGAACTGACAATAACATTTTTCGATCATGTTAGGTTGTTTTATTGTAGGAAATTTAATGAAAATTTTTTTGAGGACAACTGTGATAGGAACAATTGGACGAAAGGAAGGAAAGTGATATTTAACAAGTGGGAAAAATGAATGCAAAAAGATGAGAAGATTTTATGCTATCTGAATCAATGAATGCGAAAGACGAGATAATAAGCTTATCTGAATAGAAATAAACTTCATAATACAGTTGGGAGTAACATGCCGCGTACATTTTCATTACATGCATAACATATTGCATGATATGCAACTAACGTATCCAACTGCTCGTACGACCTACTGTGTGGACCGGGGCCACTTTCCCTTCCTTGCCCGCTCGACGTTGAACTCCTCAACGGCCTCTTTTGCCTTAGCCGCCATTTTCCTTTTTCTCTCGCGCTCCCTCTCGCGAGCCTCCCGCTCCATACGCGTGCTCGCTTCGAGATGAGCTTGCGTCTCGTGTTGTATACGCAGGGTGTGCTCGTTCTTGCGGCGCTCCTCCTCCAGCAACTCCTTCTCCGTGTGACATTCCACTCCTCGAAGTCGAGGGTCCATTGGTCCGCAGGGTGGATCTTAAGATCGATCCATTTGCGGTAGCCACATGGGGGCTCTGGAGACTGCAAATACAGGGGAGAGATTGTTAGCATGTGCTGTGAAGGAGAACAAAGTTCGTTCTCTTTTGTGGTGAAAATATAATGTCGAAAGCCGATGGGCCAGTCGAATTTGGGTCACCGAAGGAAGACCTTCCCTTCCAAAGGAGGGAGATCTTCGATTCACAGTACCGCTTGATACCAAGGCGGCGTGCTCAACCAGTGTGGCCGAAATGCAGACACAACGAGTACACTGTCGTGCAGGTGCTGGATGGCCCGTTCGATGGCGGATGACGTTTCTTCTGATGCCCACGCTCCGGGGTACAAAGTAGTGATAGTACATATTTTGTTTTTGCTTATGGACCCTCCTTGTTTACCGTCCTTTCCCGCAGATGGCAAAATGCGACTTCTCCCGGTGGATCGACCCTCCTCATGAACGATATATTGTCTGTTATGTGGATACATTATGGCATCGAATATTGGAGTTGGATGACCGAATCGAGACTCTCGATGAGGATAACAACGACCTCCGCCAACAGGTGCAACGTGAGAGGGGCAACGAGGAGGTCGAGAATATAGGAAGCTCTTATGATCCCACATGTTGCTGCGCGAAGCCTAGTTGCGTATATGCGTGCCACTTCCACGACGGCCAGCCACGTCCGAGGCGGCCGCCTCAGCAATACTCCATGTGGGTGCCACGAGGCTCGTTTGATATGTAGGCAACGAGCTGTATGGTTATACATTCTACCAGTACGCACACTTTCTATGATATGGAGTAGAGAGAGTGACTAAGTTAGTAATGTGTCGTATGTAATTTGTTGTGTCCATTGTTGTGTTGATGGTGCGGCGCTGAGCATGTTGTTCTGATTTATTTTCTTGCCTGTAGTACTGTACATATTTTCTGTACGTGCAATGTATGTGTTATTTCATGTTGGCATTGCGTCACGCATTCTTATTGTGTGGACTCTATGACTGAGGCCCCCCGAGCCTATAAGAGGGAGTCATTCCTCACCTAGCCCCCCGCATTGTTCTCCCTCAGCTCCTGAATTAGTTTTTCCCATTCTGTGTACTTTTCATTCCTGCTCACTCCCCCGGACGCCGATATGAGTCATCTCAGCACCTCGTCGTCGGCACCCACGGTGATTTGCCCAAAATGCAACATGGTTGTTAGACGTAAGACCTCACACACGGCCGCGAATCCTGGACGGTACTACTACAAGTGCCCCTTTCACTCGGTGAGTACGATTGTTTCGGGTTCATTCAAATCGTGCAGGCATGTTTGAAAATATTATTCTCCTGAAACGCAGGAAACCCTCGGCGGTTGCCGATTCTGGCTGTGGGAAGATGAAATGGGCAGTAGGACTGATATTGCGAGGCATGAGACAGTTGTCGTGGGGGGTAGCGACCCCGTCGAGATGCGCCATCGTTTTGATAGACTGGAGTGAAAGATTAATTTAATGATGTGTGCTATTTTCTTTCTTGTGTTTATTGTTATCGTCAAGGTGTAGTGCTGGAGTTTATTGTGTTTATTGTTATCGTGTGTCTTAGTGTTAGAGGGTTAATGTATGTTTGTGTGAAGCAAGCTGTAAATAAATAATTTGCAAAACATGCCATGGATATGTATTACACATACGTACATTTCATAAATAGTTACAGCAAACCATGAGACGTTATAAAATCAGAATTACAAAAACTCATTATGGATCTCGTCGTCGCCTACTCGGATGGCATATGTGCTCCTCGGAGAAGGTGAACCTGCTAGGGGAGTGCGGTGCATCTCGAAGGTAATACTGCGAGGCCTGCGTCCGAGGTGGTGCTGCGTACGACTCCGTGGGGAGTTCCATCGGATGGCCGAAAATAGAGCTCAGCCAATCGGTCGACGAGGGGTCTATGTCCTGCTGAGATGTTATATCTGAATTACGCCATGCACAGCGTTGTTAGTAATAAATAGTAATATCACAAGGCATTTACCTGCGTAGGCTGAAATGCCGATGACCCACCGTACTCCTGTGCCGTGTAATCTTCGTAGGTCTGGCCAAACCACTCGTGCCGCTCCTGCAGGCTGGACTGACCACCATGAGCGAACGCGGGCAACGACACCTCCAACTGCTGTGCCGAGTTAGGGTCACTGTCTGGAGATCGAGCCCGTTGGCCAGGCGAGAATGTTCGCTCCCACGGCGACCTCCGTGATGACGATGGCTGCAGCAGGGTGCTATCCTGTCGCAAATGCTGCAAGAAAAAGATGGGGTTAGAGATAAATGGCAAAAGAGTGCATGAACAAATAGGTGGCAAATGCCGTACCGCCGGTCCGAACCGCGTGGACGACGAGCGAGCGAAGCTGGGTCGACTGCTGGACTGCGATAGATGTGACAATGATGGACGTGCTGATGGCACTGCTGACGGCGGCGTGGAGGGGGGTGGTGGTGGTCGCCCCCGTCCGCGACCGCGTCGTGCAACAGCGTCATCTCTGTGGTGACCACAACTGATGGTCTGTATCGCAAACATGGCGTCATCATAGATGTTGCGCATCGAAGTGAGCAGGCGATCAATCAAATTTGCCCTCCCACGGTGGAGAGCCTGAGTTGCCTCGTCGTGGATACGATGCAATCGGTCGAACTGCAGTTACACAAGTAACCAGTTAAAACATAATCCTGCACATGTTAATTACATACTAATCTCTTACCGTCTCGTCGTGCCGTGCCGCTCGATGACGGTCTGGACCTACCGGTATAGCAGCCTCGTGTATGATCTCAACTGGACGCTGTGGCGGCGCCCCAGTAAGCCTACTGCGGGTGCGTGGAACGTACCACTCGAGGTATGTGCTATACGAGTCGAGGTCGTACGGCCGGGTCTACTCCACAACCATCGTGTCCGCGTGGTCACGCCACATGTCTGTCCATGCCCGCTGTACGCCTCTCCAGTCTTCGTTCGCTCTAAAAAAAATATGTACTTTCTCACCGTCTACACATCTACAAGTTCATATTTTCTCACAACATGAAACTACATTACAATATGTATGTTCTAAAAAACAGAGAACAACATTACATACACTACAATACATCATGCCTAACATATGTAAGATTTGCTACAAATACATAGCGTATCAAAGATTGACCTAAAATAACATTAAACAAAGATGGTTTCCTTAATTATAAACTAATGACATACATAGAATATTAGTTGCACGGGTACAAAACTTACCTCTTCTTGAAGCTCACGAGACGATCGATAAATTTTCTATTTGCCAAATCCGCTGATTCCAAACGAAATCAAATCAAATCTTCCTTCTTTCGCTCCTCAGTTTCTTTACTGCCTCCCTCGCTCTCGCTTGGTCTTCACTCCCAAATGCAAATGAGCTTCCTGTATATGCATTTGTTGTTTGAGCCATATAAATGTGCGCAGGGAGATGTGTTGCAAGGGGCCATGCAACCGGGCTGCAAACGCTTGTGCAACGCCTGTGAAAAAAATGCAACCCGTGGTGCTGCTTTCGGCGGAGGGATTGGACAACACTAGACGTGCGGTCGGCAGCGAATCTCGCGGTCGGCAGCGAGGTCGTGCGGTCGGCACGCGGGGTTGTGCGGTCGGGCGCGAAGACGAGGCGATCGTCGGTCCCGCACCGCATGACCCATGAACGATCGCGGTCGTGCGGTCCCGCACGCACGACCGCCACCGTCGCCTCCGGGTAAACGCGCGATCGGGAAGAAGATCAGTTTTGAAAAATTTTGCGCGGAAACTAGGTTTAGAATTTTGGGTTGCCACAGTGTGGTCCTAATCTCTCCTTTGCTCAGACTGCTTCGGTCCTCGCTCGACGTGACCAGCCACAGTGCCTTGACTTGATGGATAGAGCAGTGCCCCTGCTCTTGGTTCCTGTATACAATGGACAGCGCCTCTGCCTTCTCTGTCTTTGCATGATGCTTTCACGTGATAATTTTGCTAACTTCTCTCTCCAGCCACTTGCTTCAGCCACTTGCTTTGATGTGGCGTCTTTGGAGACTTGCTACCGCTTGACGCCCTGCATTTTTCTTCACGGCTTTGCTTGCGGATCGTATACCCAAGAACGGAGAGACACCGCGAAGACGCGTCCGATGGTGGCACGCCGACCGATAGAAGAGAGGAGACATGAAACGGAATCGTCAACATGATTTTTCAGCGACTCAGTTCTCATCTAAACTCTGATATCACTTATTAAAATTTTACACCAGGAGAAAACGCACATATCGCAAATAAAGTGAGAACACCGGAGAATTTCTGAATTTCTCTATTCTCTTTTTTGCTCCATTTTTCTTTGCTTTTTTCTCGCTTATAAAACTGGATATATATGCTAATAATCTTTTACTTGCATACGTATTCGAATTTCATGTTGGACACAATTTTAACTTGAGTTATATACAAAGATGAACTCTACTACATCTTAAACTCTAACTCAAGATTATTTCCAACAAGACTCAAAACATAGCAACTAGTAGGAACTGAGCCTAGCTCAGCTCAGTTGGTGGGAGAACGATGACAGGGTACTCGGTCTTCAAATATGTGGACGTTGGGGTTAGCTCCGCACCGTGCCTTCAAGGAAAGGACAATGACAGGGTACTTGGTCTTCACTTTCTCGAGGTGCTTTGCAACATTTTGCGCGTATATCTCAAAGAGATTGTCGAGTATATACATGCCAAAATGGTGTGCAATCAGGGGCTCAACCACAGCCCTTATGCTCTTGGCGACGTTGAGGCCGCTCTGAATGCTGTCGAGCACCAGATCACCGTCCAAGTCATCATGGGGGTCCCAGTTCGACTCGAAGAGCTCGATGTGGTTGATGTCAAATAACTCGCTCTGCTTGATCACAGCCTTCACTTCGTCGACCGAAGGTGAGTAGAATGGCAGGTTGAAGGAGTTCAGCTTCTCCTTCTCCACACGTCCCTGCCACGCGTCAGAAACAACAACTGAGTTCAGTTCACAGTTCGTGAGTTGAATTCAGTTAAGCTCTGCCACTAAATTAGCCCTATCTTTCGAAGTTATCTAAGTATACGATGCTAGATTGGCCCCTTTTATGTTTTCATTCAAGCTCTGACGCTGCGTTGATGTGTATATGTACCTCTTGGACTAGGGAATGAAGAGCTTCGGCAAGCAGCCCCCACACGTAGCTCACTTCGCCGCGCGACACATCTTTGTTCTTCCTGCCCAGGAATGTCAGGACCATCTGGCCGTTGGCGACGAGCTCATTGTAACGCAGCTTGAGGAACAGCGAGAAGTCCTTCTGGAACTGCTGCTGGTATAGCTGGACTACCGCCGGCTGCGTGGTCTCCCAGATGTAGATGTTGTCCTCGTTCCGGATCGTGCCTCTCGCGAGCTCCTCAGGCACCTGGACACGTACGTCACAAATCACAGTGCATGTGCTCGGGTTGGTGAGAAAGTCTGCCCTAATTGACACAACGTGCATGTGCTGCCTCCGCTTGCAGTACCGCATGCTGATGGTCGTTTACATGCATATATACCATGTATACCAACGTGTTCCTCGGTTTGTGCGTACCTTGGAGCGCCACATGAGGCAGAAGGAGGAGTGGAAGAGGTGAACGCAGCGGTCAGGGAAGAGCTTGGTGTAGAAGGAGCCTGGCAATCCGGCAATGTAGTACGGAGGCAGTGCCTCCCCCTTCTCCTTCGCTGCAAGCTCGTTGAACAGCTCCAGTGACTGGAAGATGAGGTTGAAGTCGTTGCCGGGGAGGTCGTTGAGGAAGAACTGGACGTCCACCGGCGGCTGGCCCTGCCTCTCGCAGCGGTCGGCGACCGCGCCGAGCACCTCGGAGACGACGAGGAGCGTGTTGGGCCCCGACGAGCAGCCGAGGTCGGCCACGACCATCACGCCCGGGCGGGAGAGCGACGCCTGCGCTTCCTCCACGGTCTTGTGAAGCAGTGGCCTCGTCTTCAGTATGGCCTTTTCCTACAAGGAACATGTCAAGAACGCGCGCATGCATGTTACCGTCAGTAGTGCACTGTTATCTATGCAACAGCAACAGCGTTGCATGCAGTGTGTTGATACACAGAGAGGACATGTAATAATGCAGATGTACAGACTTGAATCCGGGAGTTGTTGGCGTAGCTGGTCTCGCTGTCGCCGCTGCTCATGTGTAGCTCACGCTCTACCTTCATGGCTGCAAGCGTGCTGTAGTAAACAGCCTAGCTTGTTCTGAGGACTCAGCTAACTAGCTCTAGTGGCTTGGCTTCTTTGTTCGCTGTGTGGTACGTTGCAGCTGCAGAGCATGGGAGCTCCTCAATTTATAGGGCCAGCTGGGGAGGGCAGGCTGCTGGCCGGAGAAGCTCAGTGAATCCAATGTTAGTGTGTAACGGTTTTAGCGGCTCGATCGGTCGTCGTCGTCGTCGTCCAAATTATATTACAGAGTTGCCACGTGTTTCAGTCCAATGTCGAACTGTAACGTCTGGTTGGTCTTTGGTCCTTGCACCCTTTGCATGGATCCTGCTTATTGGTCCGTGCGTTAATTAGTTGTCTACGTACGAAGCATTCAAGAACCACAGAACCTCAAAAATATCATGAAACGCGAACAAGATCGATGTAGTGTAACTAGTGCATGCATCACCTTGAAAAAAACTAGAAAAAAAGTCCTTATAACACACTTAAGTTTTGCTTGAAGTCTGTCTTGCATCCTAAATTAAAAAACCGGATATCGATGCCAAACTTTATAATTCAATTTAAATAACACCTGATTTCGAATAATTGTATTGACTGTGTGACACAATGAGGAAATAGTTTTACCACGTAGAATAACATGTTGATCAAATTTAGCTGAATGACAGGTGTAACTCATAAAGTACTCTCTCCCAAATCAAAATAGAAAGGGAGAGAGCTACAAGAGACGGGGATGGTGGTTATAGAAGCACGGCTACAAACTCGGTAGAGGAGAAGCCCTTGTGGACCTTACATGTTTTTGACCTAATTTAACCAGCATATCATCTTAATAGCAAAATCGCTCATTCATCGTGCCACACGTACAATACCATAATACGAAACTAAGTCAATGTGTTATTTAAATCGGATTGCAAAGTTTAGAGGTCAAATATTTGGTTTATAGTTTGGGACTTTGGACAGAATTTTAGGGTGTTTAGTGGACTTATTCCAAAAAACTAGTCATATGTATGGCAACATGAGTTTCACAATTCTTCTCGTTTTTTTTAACACGCATGAGAACTTTATGTTTTTAAGATCGACCATCCATTCCAGATATGAGCCAATCATGCATGTCAATTTATCCGTAACAAATTTTGCATATAACGCACTAGCATAGCCAAAAACATACTCCATGAACCATGCAAAGTTTTAACGGGATAATTGACTAAATGCCATCGCAATCGTTTTAACTTTGAGAAATACTACTACAATTGTATTCCTTTAAAAAATACTACTGCAATCATGAAATACTCCTAGAAATACTATTATAGTCAAGCTAGCCGATTTAACATGAATACATCTTCCGTATTTCGATTGTTTTTGTATAGACAACATACATATCGATATAAGAGAGATGTATTCATATAAAATGGGCTTTTATTGATGCCGTTATGATCAATAAAAGCCGATTTTACATTAATACACCTTCTGTATTTCGATTTTGTATCTCTCTTTAGATAAATGCCACCCCAATCATCTCATACTCATATAAATACCATTATAATCAATAAAAACCTATTTTATATCAATAAAAATCAGCTAGTATTGATCATAATGGTATTTCTAGGAGTATTTCATTATTGGAGTGATATTTTTCAAAAGAACACAATTACAATGGTATTTCTCAAAACTAAGACGATTACAGTAGCATTTAGTTAATTATCCCAAGTTAACGGGCAGGACTTTGCAGCTTAATTTGTTTGGTCTTTTCCTATTTTTGCATGCATTTAGTTTTGCAAACTTTGCAGCTGTTGCTCAAATACGAAATTAAACAGTCCGGTTGAAGTTGATCTCAACTAACTTCCTTTGCAACCACAACAATTTCGATAATCAAGTGGTGAGCAAATTAATCCCATTTGTGGCTAGAACAGAAGCCGTGCTGCTCCATGAGGAAGATTTTTTTTTGCTGTTTGAATACTCTCTCTCTCTCTCTCACCAACCGTACTGCCAAGTAGGGATAGTGATAGCTGTCGCTTTGGAATTTTTTTTACGAATAATCTATTTTTTATTTAAAATTACGAAAATATACCTGCGAGATTTTTTTTTGCAAAAATAGGCTCCAGTCGTCCAATAGAGAGGCGATGGAGCCAGCCGCCAACCAAGCGGCGACAGAGGTCGATCGCCTACCATCGGCGACAGTCGATCACCCCCCATTGGGCGACTTGCAGGGTACAACCCTCGTGATTTTTTAATTTTTGTCAATTTTGTAGTTTTTAATTGGGAAAATCTGATAGAGTTGTAAAAAAAAGTTTATGGTCATTGTATGCTGTAGGTGAGTAAAAAATTTTTGAATTTTTTTTAGGAACGATTGACCGTAGAACGATCGGTACGTACGATGGTAAGTGATATTTTGATGTTATTGACAATTCGTGTACGAGAAAACCGGTATATTAATATTGTTAGATGACTTGCTATATAAATCATTGAATGCGAAAAGATGAGATAATATGTTTGTTTAGATTTAAATAAACTTTATAATACAGTTGGGAGTAACATGCCGCGTACTTTTTGATTACATGCATAACATATAGCATCATATACGACTAACCCACCCAACTGCTCGTACGACCTACTGTGTGGATCGGGGTCATTTTCACTTACTTGCCCGCTCGGTATTGAACTCCTTGGCGGCCTCTTTTGCCTTTGTCGTCATTTCCCTCTTTCTCTCGTGCTCCCTCTCGCGAGCTTCCCGCTCCCTACGCGTGCACGCTTCAAGATGAGCTTTCGTCTCGCGTTGTATACGTAGGGTTTGCTCATTCTTGCAGCGTTCCTCCTCCTGCATCTCCGATGACCTTGCGACATTCCACTCCTCGAAGTCGAGGTCCCATTGGTCCGCAGGGTGGATCTCAAGATCGATCCATTTGCGGTAGCCACAGAGGGGTTCCGGGGACTGTAAATACTGGGGAGAGATTGTTAGTGCGTGCTGTGAAGGAGAAAAGGTAGGGGAAAATGGTGTACCTGGTCCTTACCGGTTGTCGATAGGTTGCGATGTCTAGACGACGGTCGGGGTAGTCACTAGAATAGTTTGCGCAACCCCAGTAAGGCATACCTAGGCTGATGCGGTGCTTACACTTGAAGAACGTGCACGTGTCCCCGCACCAACAAAGGGGGTGTCTACCCCTCGGATGGGAGTTGTGGCGAACACTCGGTGGGAACGTTCGGGATGGGGTTGTTGCTGCGAGGCCCCTCATTGCGGGGAGCTGACCTCGTAGCACGCTGGGCTTGTTCTACCAGGGCCACAATAGCCATTAATTTCTCACCGCGGGCGGCAGCTGACCGTGCTATGTCGCGGGTCTCCTCCCATTGCTTCACCATCTTGTCCCATTGCTTCTTCTGCCTTTTGTCCATCCAGGTGCGGTAAAGGAAGCGCGGTGTAGTGTGAGGTTTGGTCGTGTAGTGTTCGCTGCGAAATAGAACGCACCCCAATTTATAGGGTCCATTTTTCCTCTACGCGTATGTGTAAAGCTGGTGCGCGTGCTCCTGGCACTGAGTAAAGCAGGGGCATGTTGTCATGTCACTGCGAAAAGCTACGTCGTCATGCCATGTGACTTCTGCAAAGCTGGCTCTTTTGTCATGTCTCTGTGCAAAGCTGACCTCTTTTGGCTTGTCTCTGTGCAAAGATGTCCTGTTTTGTCATGTCACTGCGCAAATGTGCCCCCTTTTGTCATGTCACTGCGCAAAGCTGCCCCCTTTTGTCATGTCACTGCGCAAAGCTGACCTTTTTGTCATATCACTGCGCAAAGCTGCCCCCTTTTGTCATGTCTCTGTGCAAAGCTGATCTCTTTTGTCATGTGACTACGCAAAGTTGCCCTCTGTTGTCATATCACTGCGCAAAGCTGTCCTCTTTTGTCAAGTCTCTGCCCAAAGGTGCCCTCTTTCGTCATGTGGTCACTGCACTAAGTTCTCTCATTTTATATAAAAAGCACGGTTGGGGTCCCATGACAGTAGGACCAGAGAACCCTGTAAATCGAACGAAGAAGTGCCTTCTCCATCGCGCCGATACATGCCATGGCGGACGCCGAGGGGCCAGTCGGAGCGGGGTCACCAAAGGAAGACCTTCCCGTGGAAAGGAGGGAGGACTTCGGTCCTAACTACCGCTTGATACCCAGCAGGCGTGCTCAACCAGTGTAGCCGAAATACAGACACAATTAGGACGCTGTCGTGCAGGTCGTGGAAGGCCATTTCAATGGCGGGCGACGTTTCTTCCGATGCTCACACTCCGGGGTACAAATTGCTAGTAGTACTTTTTTCGTTACTGCTTATAGAGCCTCCATGTTTATAGTACTTCGCTCGCTGGATCGACCCTCCTCATGAATGTTATATTGTAAGGTACGTGGATACATTATGGGATTGAATCGTTGAGTTGGAAGAGTGAATCGACACTTTCAGCAAGGAGAACAATGACATCCGCCAACAGATGCAATGCGAAAGGGGCAACGAGGAGGTCATGAACATAGCAAGCTCGTATGATCCCACATGTTGCTGTGCGAATTCTAGCTGCATATGTGCGTGCCACTACAACGACGGCCAACCACGTCCGAGGTGGCCCCCTACGGAACATTCCATGTGGGTAGCGTGAGGCTCCTTCTATCAGTAGGCACGCTTTCTATGATATAGACTGGAGAGAGTGATTAACATAGTAGTGTATGGTATTTTTTTCTTGTGTTCGTTGTTGTGTTGATGGTGTGGCGCTGGGACTGTTGTTTTGAATTATTTTGTTACCTATAGTACTTTCTATGTTTTATGTGCGTGCAATGTATGTATTGTTTCGTGTTGTCAGTGCATGACGCCTTGTTATTTTGTGGTCTTAGTGCATCAGGCTGCCCCCCATTGAGCCTATAAGAGGAGGCCATTCCTCACCTAGTCCCCTGCATTGTTCTCCCTCACGTCTTGAATTAGTTGTTCCCAATCTGTGTAACTCTCTTTCGTGCTCACTCCCGTCGACACCGATATGAGTCAACTCAGCACCTCTTTATCGGCACCCACGGTGATTTGCCCAAAATGCAACACGGTTGTTAGACGTAAGACCTCACACACGGCCGTGAATCCTGGGCGGCACTACTACAAGTGCCCCTTTCACTCGGTGAGTAAGATTGTTTCGGGTTCGTTTGAATCGTGCAAGTATGTTACAAAATTTTCTTCTCATGAAATTGCAAGAAGCCCCCGGCGGTTACCGATTCTGGGTATAGGAGGATGAAATGGGCACTAGGACCGACATTGTTCGACATGAGAGAGTTGTCGTGGGGGGTAGCGATCCCGTCGAGATGCAACATCGTTTCGATAGACTGGAGTGGAAGATTAATTTAATGTTGTGTGCTATTTTCTTTCTTGTGTTTATTGTTATCATCAAGTTGTAGTGCTGGAGGTTGTTGTCGTCTATGTTGGTAATGTTTTATGCTATGTTCTGTCTTGTGTTTATTGTTATTGTGAGTTGTAGTGTTGGAGGGTTGATCTATGTATGTGTAATACAAACTGTTACCTATAGTGGCCACATTCGTACGTACTTGTCATATTAGAATGATGCCTTAATTGTAGGTAAAATAATTTCAGAAGCACATTACAGTACGAACATTATTATTTGCACAACATGGCGTGGATATGTATTACACGTACATATGTCGTACAAATGATTACGAGTAATAGGTAGACATTACCAAAGTTGAAATACATGAAGGCATTATGCATCTGGCCGCCGCTTCCTCTGACGGCGTATGTGATCCTCAGAGAAGATGAACCTATCAGGAGAATGTGGTGCGCCTCGAAGGTCGTACTGCGAGGTCTGCGTCCGAGGCGGTGCTGCGAAGAACTCTGTGGTGGGTTGCGACGGATGGCCAAAAATGGAGCTCAGCTAAATGGAACTACAAAATTGACAAAATTTAAAATTTTCACGGGGGACTGAGTGCAATCGCCCAATGGGGTTCAGCTTTGGCCTTTCCACATGTTGTGCGACAACCTATGTTTTTCCATTGCATGCGTCTAGTAAGAAAAGCCAAAGGCTAGGTCCTTCCCGGTTTAAAATTGACTTACTCTCGTATTGTCCATAATAACTAACTTTTAAACGATGTGTTTTTTAAGACAGAGTGAATAAAAAGATTATATTAAAAAGTATACCGAGTTCAGCTGTACTGGCTCAAATCGTATGTGACTGTTTTTTTTGTACGTACTACCTCTCACAAACAGGTAGCATTTAAATATTTAAACAATAAGCCATCAGCCCAAAAGAACCCACCTAAAACCTATCGAGGCGGATTGGCGTGTCCTATACCGATATTATAGCGGTTCCTACATGCTAACTAGTACTGTTCCTTACGATTGAAAATATGGGCAATATTTTAATTCTAAATTTTACTAGAAGATAAATATAACAAAAAAAACTAGTGATGGAAAATACATAACTAACAGCAGGCTACTCATTGTACTTCAGAAAATATGCAAAGAAAATACAATGTCAAAGTCGATCGAACGCACGAACGACTTACTGTTGGGCTTGATGAAGACTAGGAAGCGGTGTAGGCTCGATGCAATGTAGGTTCGATGCAGTGCAGGACGTAAATAAAGCAGAGTAGGAGCGGTCGCGCAAATGCGCTGCCCAGAAACTTTATTGCTGCCCCATGCAGATTATCTCTGTGACAATGGTTCGGAAATCCCGCTCTCCTCTCTTATTGGTGTACACTAAGAAGAAAGGTCGATGATGTTCGATTACTCAACACTTAGTACGAATTCACTAGAGAGGAAGAAGACAATGGGAGAAAGAATTGGAGGAGTTCAGTTTATAAGCCTGGACGTCTCCAGGCCTTGTTATAGACATGCTAATTACTCTCTAGTAACTGACACCATTAAACTGAAATAATACTCTCAAGTAACTGACTCCATTACTCACTGGTAACTGCTAATATTTAAGCCAAATAATGATAATTAATCAGTCTCATGACCAGTGAAAAAGAAGAGAGATGATATATGGTTCAGCAATAATAAGGTGAACTTGGTCTGTCAGGTAGCGCGTCACGCAGCAGCGCGTAGCAAGTCACGCGATTTTCACGTGAAAATACGCAAATACAGGCGCGCATTAGGCAGTGAGCGGTGAGCTAACCACAGGAAAAGGGCTGGTGGCACATGTACGTGCACATGTTCAGTAGGAAATACAAGATTTTCCACTATAAAACATGTGTATTTGTGAATTTGTCAGTCATATCTTCCTAACATGTGGTCTTAGATCTCACATATCACTAAGACATCATCATGTTTTGAGAATTTATTAGTCATATCTTACTGAGATATGATCATAGGGTCCACATATTAGTAGGGTATTGGATAACGAATTTTCAAATACACGTTTTTATAGTGGTAAACTCTCAATTATTTCTGTGGCACACGATGCCGTAAGCGCGGTTGCGGCAGCATGTGACGCAGCGGAGCCATCGTAGGCACGCTGACGAGTCATGCGGCGTTTAATTGCTGTGTACAACTGTACAACTCATGTTGGGCAGTCTTTGCTCCTGTGTTGGGTAATGCAGTGTTGCACCTGTTGCTCTAGCACGATAAGACGCTTAGACAGTACGTGCCACGTGCGTGGTTGAGGTTTTGTCTCCAACTAATCAATAAATTAGTTTATAACTAAAATTATATTATAGCAGATTAAAACTATACTGTAGCTGATGATGACTTATTTAGCGTAACTAAATTTAAAAATTAAAAATAAAAAACGGGTTAACCTATTACGGACAATGCAAGTAAATATTGGAAAAAAAACCAGTAAAAAGTTAAAAAAGGCAAGAAAAATTAAAAAGATGAATTTTAAAAATAATAAAAAATAGGTTAGAAACTGAAAGTTTAAACTAAAATAAGCGAGGCCAAGTAGGGCCAAATGCTCCGGCCTGTTGTTACCTATAGTAACTACTCTGTGTTATACGTGTTACGCATGCGTCGTGTTCCGCTTGCATATCTCAAGAGTATTACTCCAGGAAGGATTCGCGGGTGCGGAGGCCGGCCACGTCGCCCGCGCGGGCGCTCCGTCCGGCGCGTGGCGACGGAATCTTCGTACGGTCGGGGGCGACGTTTTACGAAAAAACTCCCGTATTTTCCCGAATGACATACAGGGCTGGACGCCTCGTACTTCTGATATTGTCCTGACACGTGGCAACTGATAAGCGACTCTGCATGATGAGCCCCTGGAATCTTCGAGAAACTTTAGGTTGCACATATGAACGGCATAAGCAAGGCTTTCCTTAATTTATGCAGGTCAAAATGGTGCGAAGCTCCGAACGCGCCTGCAGCTTACGGTCGGTGTGTTTGGTTGACGTGCAAACCAGTCTTACCAAATTTTGGCCCGGCAAAATTTTGATTAGGATTTTGAGTGTCCATAATTTAGCTAAAAATTAGCAAAAAAATATATAAGGGATCACTATAGAGCTATTGACTTGCTAAAAATTTAGCAACTATCCAAACAAGTGCTAAATTATTAGGGCTAGCTAAATTTTTGGCAATGTTAGTTTGGGCACCAACCAAACACACCCTTAGTATATGGCCTACTAAGCATTTCACCTGTTGTTCTAGACTTGTTCTATCTTGCGACATCATTTCTGAGACTGTTGGGTTTCCTGTAACTGCTCAGTAAGATCATTTACGGATTGTTATAGATGAGTGTGTATCAAATTTGCTCATACTTTAATCATAAAAACCAAACTCTTTATTATAAAAGAGTACAACTTAGTAGCCGAGTTTTATAATATTAAAGGCAACAAAGCCTAAAGTTTATATTAGACCACAAAAGATCTTTCAAATGAACCATAGGCATGCCCAAGCGTATACGAGGCCTAAAACCAATAATTATCACCTTCTAAGGAGTCATCGAAGTCTTCCTCAAAAGGTTCATCAGTGTCTTCCCAACCCTTTTCTATTGATGATTAAGATAGTATGAGTACAACCGTACTCAACAAGTCACATGTGAATATCTAATTAACTAATCGCTAGTATGTCAATAGAATGGGGTATGAATGTTTTGTCATTATAATTATAGATGCATGTTTATTTGTAAATGTTTATATACTTGAGAAGCCAAACATTAACTTATTAAGACAAAATGAGATTTAATCAACTCTTTTATCATCTTAAAATTATTCCAAACCTACTTATATCTTGTTGTTGGATTCATCTATTAAACACAGCTCCATTTACCAGAAATATGGTGTATCCGAATACTATATGTCATACTCTGCAGAGTTATTCAACTTTACCTATAAGATTTTTCAAACTCATAATACCAAGTAATAGACACGCAACATGATAGCGTGCGACTGAGTTGAAATAACAATGTCGTTCACTGCTATATTCGTTCTAGCTTCTACCCGATAGGCTCGGGACTATTCAACATTTATCAGGAATCCACTGGCCACTATGGAAATCGCGACTCAACGTTGAGTGGACATACTGTTGTGAAAAACCAATGGTCACATCAATTTTTCTGAAAGTTTTTGAAACCGATCCTGTTACAACTTTGATCCCAAGAGAAAACGCACTCATCGCAAATAAATTGAGAAAACACGGAAGAAATTTCTGAATTTCTTTATTCTCTTACTTGCTCCCCCTCTTTCTTACTTTTCTTTCTCTCGCTTACAAAATTAGGTACAAGCCTCCTCAATATAAAGGCTAAACTCTTCTACTAGCATACGTACTCGGACTTCAAGTTGGATTTAATTTCAACTTTAGTTACACACGGAGACGGACTCTACTACGTCTTGAACTCTAAGTCAAGATTATTTCTAACAGATCCAAATAAAATGCATTCTTTACGAAATCAAATATATAAAATTTACAATATTTTATCACAATACTATCCCAAATCTTCTCACATTGTCCTTCTGGATTGCTGATGTGCTAGCCTAAAGGACTACAGAATGTGAACATGACCGGCCTGGCCTTCCTTTTTACTACTGGACTTTTTACGCATGGTGCTGTCATCTGGTGATATGGTATCTGTTAACATTGAGAGATCAAATCTATTTACTTCCATTATGCTGGATTAATGAAATGATCTGGTAGTTGTTTCTAGTTGTAGATATGTTTGTGATCTGGTCATGTGGTATCTGTTAGCATTGAGAGATCAAATCTATTTACTGCCATTATGCTGGATTAATGAAATGATCTGGTAGTTGTTTCTAGTTGTAGATATGTTTGTGATCTGGTGATGTGGTATCTGTTACCATTGAGAGATCAAAACTATTTACTACCATTATGCTGGATTAATGAAATGGTCTGGTAGTTGTTTCTAGTTGTAGATATGCTTGTGATCTGGTGATCTGTTAGCATTGAGAGATCAAACCTATTTACTGACATCATGCTGGATTAATGAAATGATCTGGTAGTTGTTTCTAGTTGTAGATATGCTTGTGCTTTGGTGATCTGCTATCTGTTAGCAATGATAGATCAAAACTGTTAAGTGCAATTATGCTGCATTATACCTCCTTGTTAACAAGGCTCAGGAACTCTTGACGCTCCTTGCTAACTGACTGCAATATAAGTTAGAAAAGTAAGTTAGAAAAAGGTCTATTGAATGGTGCTACTGGTGTTCTATACTCTAGAAAAACATTGTGATTTTCAAGAATTGTAGTGCTGCTAATGTCAGTATGTACAGTTATTAAAAGAAAATACATATTGGCTAGGATCATACTGACGCAGATGCTCGCACAGCCAATGCTTTACTGATATTACAGAGCTGTTCCTTGTCATGCTGTTTTGCTTTTATCAGTGTTGTGGTTATAGACCAAACAGTAGATAATAAGGGTTATGGAGAGGCCACAAAGGGGTTGTCTAGAGCCTGAAACCAGCAGTAGGGAGTGGATGTAGAAGATGTATATTATGCATGTACTACTGTTTAATCCTTTCTCTAAAAAAAATCTCCTTCCTTCATGGTGCCCTAGGGGGCATATTTATAGTCATATGGAGGTTATTTATACAAATACCCCACTGGGGTTATACTCGTAAGGGCAAATATCTTTTTTTTTGGCATAGTCATTTTGGGCTTGCCATAGTAAGGGTTATACATAATGGGACTTTGGCATAGTGGATCGATTGGACCAAGGTGAGTGACACTCTCCAACAGTAGCCTCTCATAGTAAAGGTTTCATTATCGGTAGGCCAAAACTATGTTGCTTGTTCCTTGGCTGTAACATCTTAAATTTCAAGTGTTCAAAAATATGGAATTTTGAAAACTTCAAAAATATGGCATTCAAATTTCTTCTGAATATTTATTTGAAATCTTTTTGAGTTTTGTGGCATGCAAACTAGTAATCAAGAATAATCCCAAGTGCAAATAATGATCATGTAAATAATAAGAATGAAAAATAACATTGCAAATCATGAATTCAAAATACCAAAATCTTGAATTCAAATTCAAGTCAATAAAATGAAACCAAAAAGAATATTAGAATATATCTCTAAATGATTAAACCAAAAATTCCTTCTTATAATTTAATTAGCATACAAAACCCAACGTTGGATATTCAAAATTTTATATATACAATTCAGAACAAAATAATATCAAAATCGAAATCCAAGGGCAAACTAAATAAAATCAAAAATAGAGGGATATTAGATTTTGTATCTAGATATTTGAACCAAGATTTGAATTAAAATCCAAAATTCAAGATTTGCTAAAGCCGCTCATTTTTCTCTCATTCTTTTCCCATTTCTCTCTCTTTTACATGTGGGCCCAACCTTTTCCTTTTTTTTCCTCTCCTCTCCCCCTCTCTCTCTTTCTCTCGTTTTCCCTTTCCTGCACGTGGGCTCGACACCCCCCTCCTTTTCCTTCTTCTCCCTCCTCCTCGTTGCTTCTTCTTCTTCCGTGCGTCTGCCCAGCCGGCCCCGCTACTCCTGTTCATCCGTCACTGCGCCTGAGCTAGCACGTCGCCCGTCGCGTCCCGCTCCGGTCCTCCCGCACTGGACCCTGCTCTTCTCCCTGTTCCAGCGTTAGCCGACCTACTCGCCGTCATGCGCATGTCGCGTCGCGCGTCGCCCGGCCATGCTTTGCCCTGAGCTTTGGTTGACCCCAACAGAACCAGCACAGTGCCTCTCCTTCGGCTATAAAGAGACCCAGGCTCCTCCCATTGCTCCCCGCGTCTCTCCCCTCTTCCCCCTTGAGCAGGCTGAGCACGCCCGAGCATCGGCCTCCGCCGTCTCACACTGCCCCGACCCCTCCGGCGAAGCCCCTCCAATCCAACCGCGTCATAGCGTGCCTCCAAAAGCCTTCTACCTCCTCCCTCATTTAATCGAACTCTGGTGCCCCCAGCTCACCGCACGGCCGATCTTCCTCGCCTTCGGCTAAAGTCGACTCCGCCGCCACCATTTCTTCCTCGGAGCGCCACCGCCTAATACCTCGCCTTGGGAACACCTTCTCGGCACCCTCGAGCTCCCCCAACCATCGCCTGGACCTCCCTTCGCCTAAGCTCCTCCCTCCACGTGAGCCTCCCCGTGCTGCCCACGGCTTCCGATGCCGGCTTGCCTAGGTGCCTCCCCAGCCAAGCCATCCCCATCCTATTTTACTCCCTCGTCCTCTCCGGCGCCATCGCCCCGTGACCACCTCGACGCCGGCCGCTCCGGGCTATCACTTGTCCACCTCACCGCCGCCCAGACCAATGCGTCGCCCCCAGAGTTCCCTCACCTTCCCCACAACCTATTTTGGCGGTTGCCACTCCCTCCCCAGCCACCGCCTGCTGCCGGCGAACCTAGGACCGAACGTCGGCTGCTTCCTCTGTTCTGCGCCAGCCACCGCTCACCTCATCTAATTTATCCCCTCCATTCATTCACGAATGGGCAAACACCCAGTTGGTCAGCCGAGTCAAGCCAAACGTGCAAACGCATAGGTCTTCGGTTCGATTCCCATCTCCCACCCTTTTTCTTTTTATTTTCCTTTAATCCATTTCAATTTTTCTTTAATCCATTTCAATTAAGGAAAGTTAGAAATTTATTCATGGAAGCTAATAAATTTAATTAGCATGAAAATGAGATTATTTCAGATTTAATATCATATATGAGTAATTAATGTGGGTTGAATATTTATCTAAAGTCTAGTTATTAATAAAGGGACATTAATAATGGCTTTGAATGAATGTCCAAATTTAATAAAGCTCCCAATTAAAAAGTCATCCAAGTTAAAGTTAAGGGAAGTAAATTGGATATTATGCTTAACTATAAAAGCAAGGCATTAAATTAAAGATTACCCTTAATTAAAAATATATGCACTAACCTTTAACGTGCCATCATTAAATAAATCTCAGTAATTGATTTAATTATATAACAATATTGAAATATGACCCTGTAGAGCAAGCTCGATCCTATGTAAATAAAATTTGATTAAGTTAACATTTTGCCCGATGCTAAGAAAAAGGATAAAATATCAATGTTAGTTGATTTTCATAGTGCCTTCAATTAAAAGATCATAATTCGGTATTAAAATATAATGGTCTTGGATCATCGGACATTGGAAAAATTTTGCCAATGAATAATCTGAAGAACAATGTAAAATTTATGACCAATAGTCGCAGATGAGTAGTAAATAAATATACTAAAATTTACTATTAAACATCAATGAGATAATTAAATACTCGCGTGCTTCAATGAATTACTAAAACTAATCATTAGGTGAATATCTCGAATAATTGGTAAATCGAACCCCGTAAAATACCACACCTTAAGTTGCTAGGAATACAGATTCTAAAGATTAATTTAATAAACTAAACACATACGTTTGTCCGTAAGTCTAACTTAACTCATGGAACTTCCTTAATTAATATAAAAATAATAAAAGAAGCTATTAAATAAAAGAACGATCCATGGTATTCTGTTGTCGACTATACCCAGCCATCCTTGAACCGAAAGAGGAATATTTCTGTGAATATCCCTTCACTATAAACCTTCATTGGCACCTGTCTCGACATATTTTCCTTAGCCATTTATCACTTCGCTCTAACCCCGTTTGACTCCTTCAATACTCTATGTCCAATCAACCCAACCTCAAATTACCCATTTAATCATAATAAAAATTAATCAACTTCAATTGAATTTATTTGGATCTTTTGAGTTATTTGCATTTATTTGGATTCAGTTGTTTATTGCGTAACTAGAAATTGGAGTCCTGAAGATTCAATGGACCAAGCGAGATCAAGATCTAGATGAAGATAAAGGCCAGAAACTCAAGACCAACGATTGAGAAAGCTTTAAGTGAACTCAAAACCGCAGTAAACCGCGCCAAGCGAGTCAATACTTTGATCATGTTGAACCTATATTTTCTGTAAATTACTTCTGTTTAAATTATCAAATTGCATGCTATTAATTCATATGCAAATATATGTTTGTTTTAACACTTTAGTTATATGCCCATTACTTGATTTGTTAGTATTACACCTCCTTTGAAATGGTTGAACATTTGAGCCTTGTCACCCTAGGAAAATTATAATGGTAACCTTTCAAAAATAAGTCTACATTTATTCGTCATGCTTAGTACTGCTTAGATACTCGGGGACACCAAAATACCCCAAGCATCATTTTTAATCATGAGAAACCGATTTGGGAAGTCATAGTGAAAATGGCTGGTATATTTTGACCTGGATATTTTATACTCCCAAAAGTCCCAACTTGCTTAAATATCTAGACGGATGGTTCGGGGGTGTGGTGCAGTGGTGCATGAGAGTATGGTTAGTGATAGAACCGCCCAGATAAGCTTAAGGACCGAATCTTGTGATGACCTCTCAGTGTACAACAGTACAACCACAAGCTAGCAAATTATAGGCAGGGCTAATTAATTTGCATTGCCCTAGCGTGGTTACGTGAAGGTGTGCACACGTGCAAAGGGAAGGATGGTCTCATCCCCGCCTCTGCCCGTGATAGCTCAAGAGGGACCCTTCTCAAGGGATGGTCGCATCCTATAGAAGATAGACCTTAGTGAGCATAACCACATTAGAACAATGCGTTGTTACAGCCTTGTGATGATCTACTCAACCGCATGACTAAGGAATCGTGTGGAGCAACGAGTGGATAGTCTCTTGTGGGTAAAGTGTACAAACTCTGCAGAGTAAAAACTATTCGAATAGCAGTATCCATAGTCAAGGGCGGACATAGGAACGCAACTAGATATAGTTCTATTTCAAAACTTTGTGGGTGGAATTGGAAAAGTGGAGGGCAGAGAAAGGTCCTGATTTGTGTTGCCCTGTGTGTCGCCCCAGTGATAAGGTAAGTAGATAATACGCTGAAAGGTTAGCATATGGTGCAGAAACCATGTAACGATAGATGGAATCTAGATCGCTATTATTATTGCATTCTTTCACACATTATGTTTTAGTTCAAACTGCTAGGTCTCAGGAAATTTCTATGTATCATATTTTAAAAATAATTTATGGCAAATAAAATAACCCGACCCTTCCCTTGATAAGCCATACATGTTATCTATTTGTATCCTGTATATTAGCTTGCAGAGCATGGTGTTTTGTGCTCACCCTCACTCACTCAATTAATCCAGAATTAGGAGTCAGATCTCTACGCTTCAGCAATACGCCTGGTCATGATGGTGAAGAGGATGAAGAGATCAAGAACTAGGTCGCGTACCCCAGTTGGCTGTCTGTGGGCACGTCCTGAGGTTTCCACCAGTGTGCTTCATTTCCGCTGCTGCATTTTATTGATTTCGGCCTAATCGACCCATGAGTAAGTCTACTATTATATTTATGCTTTCATATGATATGTATTTGATGTTTAGTACTGTATCTGTGAGCACTATCTACTGATCCAGGGAATAGTGCGATGGAATCACATATGATTTTGGGTTGAAAAATCCGGGTCCGACATTGTCCCTCTCCGTCCCTTTGGCTCACTGGTTGCTTGCCCGTTCGGTGTCCTCACCTTTTTCTATCGATGTCGTGGGCGCGCGTGACGTGCAAGACCAAGGTACACGTGGCTATTGTGTCATTCTTGATCATGCAACGTGGGCCAACGCACCGGTTACGGGGGCACAAACGTCCCTTAAAAAGGTGTGCCTGCTCTACCGGCATTAATTGAAACTGTCACATTGGTACTTAAGCGTCTTGGTGCTTGGGTTTTGGTTATTTTCCTCTTCCTTCTTGCACTTGCTCGTCGCCGCTTGTGGTTCCTTCTTGCACTTTCGCTGTTTAGGATGGGTTGTGGTAGTGAGCGCGCCAGTCGTGGTGGCATATCGTTGCGTCCAACAATCGTGGTGTGAAGATGAGCAGTCTAAGCCCTACATCGACAAGCGATGGATGGCGTCGGAGAAGGTGGTCAGTGTGTGCATGAATACTCTTAGTCGATCGATTGCGACGGACGAACTCCTTGATACACTCACGCGCAACGGGAAGGATCCCCGACTACGAGCTTGTTCGCCTTCCCGCGAATGATGAGGTCATCTCCCAGCCGTAGGAGTTCAAAACGCTGATCTTTGCGACCTACTTCAATGCCAGGCTTTGCATCCTTGCCGCGCGCTTTGTGGATGACCTTCTCTGTATGTACGAACTGGAGCTCCCATAGCTTACGTCGAATGCCATCACGCATCTTACGGTCTTCTCTTGGACGACCTGTTCGAAGGGCTTGTTCGGTATTTGGCATGTAGAGGAATACTACTTGGTCAACTTGGGGTATCCTAACAGGAAAGGGTACCTTGCATCGTTCAAGAATAGTTGGTACCATGTAGGCGGGTTCGCGAATGGCGGTCGATCACGGAGGCACAAGGAGATGTTTAACTACCTGCATTCCTCATTGTGCAACATGCCTTCGGTCTGTGGAAGAATAAGTGGCGCATCCTCAAACGCATATCTAGTTTCCACGTAGAAACGCAGAGGAAAATAATTTCTGCTACCATGGCGTTGCATAACTTCATAATTGACGCTAGGCGGGGCGATGTGGATTTCGACAATCCTCATCTAGGCACTGATTATGGCACCTCAGGAGTAAATGCCACTTTGGACACCGGTGATGTACACACGGATCAGGTATGCGATGTGATAGTGGATGCTCTAGTCGTGTGCTGCACGTATGCTTGTATGGTTATGTATGCCTCAGTATTATGTATCTCTTAATTTGAACACGTGAAATGTGTATGCTCCTGTTGTTCATGTATTGCTTAAATACTATTGTTTAATGCTCATGTTGTTTATGTATGGCACACATTTTTCGTAACACTTGGGCTGAGTTCTTTTCACCTTTCAGCTGACTTATGCTTGTACTGTCTACAGTAACGAGCTTTTAAACGGTGTGTTTTTTCAAAACGAGATCAACAGGAAGATTATAGTAAAAAGTGTATTGAGTTCAGCTGTATCGGTCAAAATCACATACGACTATCTTTCTGTGTGTACTACTTCTCGCGAACAGTCAGAATTTAAATATTTAAGTTATAAGCCATAATTCCAAAAAAAATCCATCGTTGTTCTCTGTTTGCAGTGCAATGCGTCTGTTAAAACAGAAAGTTTGCAATGGAGGAAGAAGCAGTGCAGGGAAGACAGAGGGGCTGCTATGGAGTCCCGGCAGCAAGGGAGCGAGGCAGCTGCGTCTTCAGAAAGAGTAGAAATGACATGGAGCCCTGTCAGCCTCTGGTGGCTTTGGCCCTGTATGTATTTATGTAGCCTGCTGAGAGCAGCAATTTGTAAAGCGCACAAGCAGCATAGCAGCTCATCATCTCGCTTTCATGTTCTGGTGTTCAATCTTATTTGGAGAAATAGCAGCCCATTCTCATTTCTAAGCAGATTAAAAAAGAGCGTACCAAACAATATGCACAGGAATTCCTGGAGACCAGAAATCTCTTTAATATGTTATGTACAGCTCATGCATGGTCCAGAGCAGCAGCAAATTACAACGATAATGGCCAGCCAGTACAAGTTTACTGGTCCGGAAAAAAAAGTGAAACACATTGGCCGACAAGATACAAAAGAGTAAAGGAGCTATGACACCAAGGTATACCAGAGAATACAGGAACATGAACCGAAGTTAATGCTAGCAGCAAATTGTAACTGCGGCTGTTTCTGTAGGGTCCAATACATAATGCTAGCAGTAAGTGCTAGGAGCATCTTCTGATTCACCTGTTGATGCTAGCAGTAAGTGCTAGGATCATCTTCTGATTCACCTGTTGAAACGTCAAGCACGTAAGAACATGAACCGATAATAAAATTAGCATGACTTACTATCAATTCTCAACTGAAAATCACCATCATTGCTTTGAAAAAAATGGGATTTGTAACAGCACATAATGAGGATAGTATAGTTTTTAGGTCAGAACCCAGATAAACTGCTGTAAGTGCCACAACAACTAATGCTGCGTACTACGCATTAATTCATCTTTGATGTTAAAATTACAGTGCAGATTCCTATTTCCGAGCAATGGCCCTTTACCTCTATGATGTCCTCTGGCAGCAGAAACACAGAACATCCAAGCTTCCTTGCAACACTAATGATGTAGGTAGCATTTAGCTTCTTTTCCTCATCTGCAAAAGAAATTGTCCGACAGCTAATGCTATGGCTCATTTTTTAAAATTACTTGTAAAGAAAACGTATATGATTAGTCAGAAATCAGGTCATCAAATATTGAATTGAATGCAAATATGGGCCAAGAACAGACAATCTTCCCCCTTTGTAACAACTTTCCAGTTCACAACCCTCGGCTGTACCGCACTAAGAAGTTGAAGGAAGAACAATCCGTTTGATAAGCTATTGTCCTGAAGGGGTGAAAAAGGAAAAATGAGCAACTGGAGTTTTCTGTTAAGAAACGAAAACTGAAAGCTATGGAAATTAAAAGCTCCTTGAAGCTTTCCATTCAAGAAGTTCTTCCTGACTCTTTCACTTTGCTGTTGGCCCAGTTTAGTATATCAGCATCAGTAATTTCTTTTCCTTGGGAACCTTGGGAGTGAAATCTCAGTCTATTTAACAATTGAAGGATATTAAATCTCATCAATTGCCACAGAAGTGCTGAAAGACAACACCAAAAACTTAAATTATGTGCTGAACAAATTTTGAACGACAGTCCATTAGCAATCACTAAAAAGAATAGATGCAGTCAGACTCACCAACAAATAATTTCTTGTTTCCCTGAACAATATCATTCCCAGCTAAATTTACTAATGAAAACTTCAATTCCTTCCCAATTTTTACAACTTGATTGCAATTCTCCAGTTTCCTAAATGGCAATTTAATTGGAGGTTTTGATGCCAGCTTCCAATTTACCGATCCTAGAGAGACTTTGTCAAGTACTTCAAGAAGTACCCATCTGCATGAGAATATATATTACTTATCAACTCATTTAGAGATAAACACAAGACTCTTTCAAGTAATCTTGTTACCCGTTGCGAACATCTTCGATAACATTGTTCACATATGATTCGACCCAAGGCTGTTCATCCGAAAGGCCTCATCACGTGTTGCTGCCTGTGTGAGTGTAACCTGTTTGGTGTCACTAGTTAGACCATTCCTGCGAATCATAGAACAATAGCATTCAAGTGATGATCGGATAAATTATCAAATCGTTACCAGCTAGGTAAGAACCATTAATGTGAGTGTGATGCAACATGGGGAAAATAGCTCACATGACTTTAATGATTCGATCGAAATTTTCGTACTTTTGGGGAACAAGAAAATCAGTACTTACGAATGCTGGAATATTTGTGCAACAAATGCAAGATTCAAATTGGCAGAGCCCTCAGTGATGTCCTTTGGAGTCAAGTATCTTTTGCAGTCCAACTTCTCTGCTTGTTCAAGTACCATTTTTGCCCTCTCACTGGGATCCTTGGTCTCCAATGTGGTTTCAGGGGAATGCTCTGGAGCAAGAGCTTTTAGAAGGTAAGCATAGGCTTCGCCATCCTGTACAGAACGAACATGTGTGACCATCGGAAGTTGAACAAAGTATACAAGCATGAAAAAGAAAGCAATTCTGATGGATGAAGTACAGCCCGACACATTTTTTCCTATAATACATGAGATGGGAAACGAATTTAGCTGGGGGATTTAGTCAAATAAAGTGGTTAGTAAATAATGCTGCAAAGCCAGCTATTGCTTTGCCAATAAAACTCAAATGCAACAATAAGATTTATCAAGATAAATGGGCAGCTTCTTGTATCAAAATTGCACATAAACAAGTGGTTAATAAATCTTGTGACATTTTTTGTTGTCATATGCACCTTCACATCTGAAGAAAAATTGTTAACAGTTTTCTTGTAGCCAGCTTTTTTTCAGGTGATGGTTCATCCATCTAAGTAGCATCTTTTCTGGTGACAAGCTCAACACTTCATCTATATCCTGCACAATAATAAGTCAAATGAATTTCGTCTAAGCAAAGGTGTACTAAAAAATAAAAGGATAAAATGCTTTTGTTTACCTTGCTGTCATCAAACAATTCGACCAGCTGGGGTGTCTTTTTGAGATTCAGATAAGCCAAAAGTTGAATCTGATGATAAATACAAACAACTATTTATTTGATGAAGCTGGAGTTCAACTATAATGTGTCCATTGAATCGCCCCAAAATGCAAAACACAGTTCAATTTTACCTTTATGATTTGAGATATCAATCCAAGAATTAAATGAGGCTGCCAACAAATAATATAAGTTTGTGTAAGTCACCACTTGACTTTATACAGAATTCCTTGAATTAAAAAGAAAATTGGAAGAAAAATTGAAGTCCATAAGGGAAGGTGGTTGAAAACATCCGTAACACATGGACAAGCAATAGGAGAAGAGCACATGCAGCAATCAGCAAATGAGCAAGGAAATATGAGATACAGCCTACTAAATACTACTAAGTGATTATAGTGAACAAGCATAGAAAGACAAGTAGCAAATTAGCAATGACATTGTGTTTGGTACCAACCAAGGTTGTCAGAATCTCGATTTTGTCATACGATCCTAAGATTTTATAATCCAAGATTGACTAGACCGATCCGATTCTATGGTGGAATCTTAATGTTTTTACGATTCTACTCAAACTTTTGTAGGATCATAATCAAAATCTTTATACGATCTTACCCGATTTTGTCGATTCTATTGTTTTACTATAAATAATTACTTGTATACTCCCTTTTAATTGAAATTTTTAACTTTTATCTCTTTATGCTCACTATAATTATCATATAATAAAACATAATTTGGCTACCAGACGGCAGGCCTAGTACCGCCAATGGTCAGACGGCAGGTCATTAGGCCCACCTCTATTAGTGCTTAATCATCCGATTTAATTATGTGTTGCTTAAATAATTTTTAGAGTTAGCAAAGTGGTGCAAAAAATTACGTAAAAATTACAAAATGTAACACACTATATATGAAAGCTCCACAAAAAAATTTTAGAGTGTCGCATAACTGTTTAATCGCCTAGTTAATTATGCGTCGTTTCAAGAATTTTTAGAGATAGCAAATGTCCTAAAAAAATTGCAAACAAATTACACAATATACCATGATTCCTTAGGAAGCTCCACAAAAACTGTCATAATTTTTTGAGCTTATTTTCTATATTTACAAATTTAAAAAATTATAAATTACGAATTAGGCAAGTAATTATGCCGGCTAATCTGCCATCCCGTGGGCGGGGCGGGCGCCTACCGTCTGGTGGGTGGGCAGCAGCCGTCTGTTGTCTGCTCATGAGACGACAGGTGCCACACGTCGTCTGATTTGCACTGCCGTCCGCCCACTGGACAGCACAAATGATATTTTTTGTCAATACGTTACATATACGGTTATTTTTATAAATACAATGCAAAAATATGCCAAAAGTAGCTTTGATTCCCAATCCATGCTCTGGCCACTCATCACGCGAACACGCGTGGCTCATTTCTGCGCGCACGTATTATATACGCAGCACATGTATCTGCAACGTAGATGGAGAAAGCTCGAAATATTCAGATTTGCAAGAATTCATGGCGAAAAGATAAGTATTCAACTCTAACTGGAACTGAACGAAAGCAATAAATCGTTAAGTGACATTCTTGTGTTTGCAGTAAGAGTCGCATGGTCGAACAGTTCAACAATGTCATGCACTATGCATGAACTGAAGACCCCTGGCGGAAATCGGGAGGTGACCGGTAAAACGAGCGCAGCCGAGTTGACGCCGGAGATCCTTCTGTCAAAATTGCCTAACAGTGTCGTTCCAGCGTCCGCATAGTGCATGCATTTTCCGAAACTCCAGGTCGCCAGTTTGCGCACCAAACAACAAGAACGGCTAAAATCAACATGTGAGGTCATTTTCCTTGATCCAAAACGATCTTGCTTACAACGGCTTCAGTTCTTGACTTCTTGATTTTGTCTTTTGATTTTTGATTTTTTTAATTTAATTATATATAAAAATTATATATATTTTTAATCGTTATAGTGTAAAGAATTACGTGATCTATTGAGCAGGGCAAAAGAAAGAAAGAGTAATTGCATTGCGCCGATCGACACAGCTGAATCGCCAGTACATCTGTTGGCTTATTTAACGTGGATCCTAACCCCAGCGGAATGTTATGGCATGTGATGTGACGGCAAGAGCGAGAGAAAGCAGGAGGTTTAGGGAGATGGAAAATTCCCTCCGTAAAATTTCTCGATGGTTTGCTCGTCCGATCACGTGCGACCGACGAGATGGAGGAGGATGCGGTCTGGACGTGCTCACGGTAGCGTGAGAATTTTAATCTGGTCACGTGAAGCCACATCTTAGGGTGTATTTATTTAAAAGGATGAGGTGGATGAGATAGGATGATTTAGGTTTGAGTGGGATGGGATAGGATGATTCAAATGTATGTTTGATTGGGTAGATTTGATAATATATATTATTGTTTGGTTGGTAGGATAAGAATGGATAGGATGAGTTGATTTTGTGTTTGATTGGATGGACAAAGTTGGATGAGATGGGTTAAGATAACATGGTGAGATTACCTTCCATGTAAAAGGTGTTCAAAGGCATTGAAACTATTCCACCACCAGAACAAACATAGCATTCACTGTGTCAAATACAAAAGTCAATTTGAATTTGAACAAACAAAGGTGATGTTTAACTGCTGACCATGCTTGGTGAGTGCTTTCTGTGCATCATGCCAACTCTAAAACATAAAGGAAAAAAACTTCCATAGTAGTTCATATATCTGAGTAATTGCAACAATACTAGATGTACACATATATCTCAACTTTACATTCTTCATAAATTGTGGTCAAGCTATTTGAGAAAGAGCTAATGCAGTTAGACATATGGCATGAATTTGAGAAATTCAATTAATTCCTTCATAGCAGAGAAAGTACAATAGAAACATAATAGAACTATAGCTTACATGTTTGCAACATAGAGAAATCTGATAACTTGAATGTCCGGTACAGTGAAATATGGTATCTCAAATTTCACTCGTATCGGCGCTTCTTTTCTAGGGATGTTTCTTTCGCAGTTATACTTGGAAGACTAAATTCCACTTCCCAATAGAAATGTAATTCCAGAATCAATTTGTAATGAATTGCAATGTTCAAATAGCACAGGCATCATCATGTTCAGATAGTTGAGTTGTTTATTGTACCCTACAATTTGTATAACTACATAAACAACAAGATGGTAGGCAATGACATGCTACAAATATATGATATGCTTTCGTGCATCGCTCCAGTCGACAAGAACAGATTCAATTAGGTGATCTTCCTCTGCTTGAGCTCTCTGCTCTCCCTGAGATCAGCCTCCATCTTCTTGTCCACATTCTTGTTGAATCCAAGGTACGGGTCATAGCCAAACTGCTTGTTGAGTGTCTGTGCACACAACAGCCAACTTGTACTTTACTGATCACAACTCCATGTCAATTCAATTCCTAATAGGTTTATACATTTTTTAGTTTCATATATGCAGATGATTCAAGGATTAATGCATGTTTATGTTTAATGTTTACCTGCAGTAAGATGACGAACGGCTCCATCAAGAACACCTTAGGAAGGTCACTCAAAGCTAGACTCTTTTCTGCAAGAACAAGCAGATTAAGCAAATATTCAGCAATGGCATCATAGCTAGGTTACCAAGAACTTGATGAGGAAGGCGAATTGAAGCTTGCCTCGAAGAGGCTATGGCCGAGGAACTGCCAGTGCTAGGTCCAGCAAAAGAGCTGTGTGGCCAGCACGACCTTCCAGGAGAGCACGAAGTCGAGGCGTGCGGCAAGGGCGCGGCTAGCGGTCCAGGCGGTGAAGGCGCCGACGTGGCAGTTGACGGCGAGGGAAAGGGCGAGGGCCGGGTCGAGCGGGAGGAGGGGGAACAGAAGGGCAGGAAGTAGGGGATGAGGAGGTTGGTGAAGAGGATGGGGCCGACGAGCAGCGCGTGCATGGCGGCGTTCACCGAGTGGCGGTGCTGCGAATGGAAGAAGGCGAACTGTGCCTCCAGGTCTAGCACCCTACGCCGCCTCTTCTTGGCCTCCATGGGCGACGACCTCCAAGAAATGGAGGAAGAAATGGAGGGATCCAAACTCCAGACACTACGGAGAGAGCCTCTACTCGCCAACGCCGTCGCCCGGAGTCCGCTCGGCAGCGCTGTCACCCAGCCTCCTCTTGTCCTTGTCGCCGCCTCCGCCACATGCGGATCTGGAGGAGAGACAGGGTTGGAAGGCAGGTGAGTGGAATGTATAGGGTCACGCGAGCGCACCTGAGTAGCATGGATGGCCTCGTCCGACGATTATGCCCGCATTGCGCCATCCAGGGCAGAATATTCGCTCCGGATGGATGGGTCGATCCGGGATAATTTCGTCCAATCCAATAAACCAAACACAAGGGCATACTAAAAAATTAGATGGGATCATTCCATCCGGTCTCCATTCAACCATCCAAACACACCCTTAACTCGGCTGCTCAAATGAGATTCTTTTATCGATCGATGGGCCTATCTAGGGCGGGCAAGTGCTTAGGCATCCCATTTATCCTCAGCTACATAAGCCACTTGTCTAGCACTCGGAACAAACTGGGCTAAGAGCGAACCAAGCCCCCGACCCATGCGCGAATGCGCCGAGCCGAGGAGAGGCGCAAGCGCAACGCAACCGAACAGGCCGCAAAAATCGTCTGTTTCCCATGCCGACTCCACGTCTCGGCACAACAGACTGGTGGCACCGCGCGCGCAGAGCCGCGGAGATGAAGCGTGGACGTGCTGGCACGCGTGAGCATGCTGAGCTCGCGTAGGCGCCATCCGTGCCTAGCTCGAGCGGTCGAGCGGGCGACGGATGGAACTGTGTGTCATAGCTGCGGCCGATGCCCGCGCAGGAGGAAATTTACGCAGCCCACGCGCACGGGGTGACTCGGCTGGCCCTAACGAACTTACTTCCACCAGCCAGACCGCCGCGCGGCTGCTTCCTAACTTCCTAGTGCGCCCAGCCCGCGTCACCTCCACCGCCAAGTTCCATTGTTGCAGGCTATATTGCCTAGATACACCGATACGGATACGGATACGCGATACCGCGATTCGTCATTTTCGTAAAAATACCGATACGGCGATAGAGTTGGCAATGGTTTTTAGGGTCTGTTCTTTAACAGCTTCTAAAAGCAGTCTTTGACTTTTGCTACAGTACCTAACTTTCAAACAGAGTATTTTCTCAAGACGAGGTCTACAAGTTAATTGTAGTACACGTTAAAAGCCCAACATCTGTATCAACCAAAATCGCAAGAGGATATCTCTCTCCGTAATCTTTCACAAATAGCTAAAATTCAAAAATTTCAGCCAAAACCCATAAACCGCAGCCATATCAAACATGCCCTCAAGGTGACGCTGAGATTATAGGGGTGTTGGTCTGTTGTATTGATTTCTACGTCTATTTGAAGAAATTAAAAGCTAATATGAACATCTAACTTTTTGAAATAGTTTATACACTTCTCTTACTTCGAGGATAAGACATTCACGGGCGTATCACATACTCCACTCCTGTCTCACGCACGTATCTCTCCCACATTTTAATACGAACACGCCTTTAGAATTTGCTCCAACGAAATGTTACAATAAGGCCTCGTTTGGCTACTAGGGATGACATTCCTTGAGAAATATATCCCGGGAGGGATTGTGGTGGTCAAATGCAATCCCTCTCTTTACCATGGAAAAAGAATCCCACTGGTGACAAAATCTCCATCATCATTTGGCAGAAAGAGAGATAGAAACCTTGGGGTCTAAAAATATCGAAAAATAAGAAATATTAGAAAAAGGGGGAAAGTTCAGGGAAAGACCACCTTCAGTCTCGAGAATTGCAACGGCGGAGCTCCATCGGGGATGGTAGTGGCCATGTATTGCACGACAATCAAAGGACCATGCCGCTACCTTGTCCCACACAGCCGGTGACTGACGTCATCGGAAAAGACACACCAATGCTATCGCTGCCAAGGAATGGTGCCGCACACCGCCTGAGACCACGATTCACGCTGTCGAATACCAGATTAGATGAGGGAGAAGCCGAAGTTCGTCACCACAACCGGGATTGAGCCACCGGAGGACCGAGTCGCTGTAAATCGGAGCTAGAGAGAGGAGCTACGCAGATGAGAGAGGAGAGCTCAGGGGGATAGAGCATGGAGGCGATGCGAGCGAACATATCGTGATTCTCGAGAGAGAAGCAGGGGAAATATCCACGACTCAGGAGGCAATTTTTTCCTCCCTGTGGAATGTCTAGGATGGGCTGGGATATATGGGCTCGTGCGGCCATCCAAATGTCCACTCAAGTTGGCCCGGGGTAAATTCTCACGTGGGTTTCTAGCCCTAGGAACCCACTAGTCCTAGGAATGGGCCGGGATCCTGGCCTTTTCCGGTGCTCCCAAACATACCCTAATATTAGAATAGTATACTGTGCGATGAGAAATGATTCTCTTTTTTCTTTAGAAAAAAGGAGGAAAGTGAGAGTTTACGGAGAGGATTATTGAACCAACACGGTTGAAACAAGTGTAACAAGATAAGTGAACTGAAACATTTCAGGTGAGCTCACGACGGAGTCCTAGACTAAGATGTTCTACATCTAGCACATGCTATATACTTGGACCCAACTAAATTTTTACTGCCTTCTCTATAAACATGTCACTGTTTTGCAGCATCGACCATATGCACCTACTGGGGACTTGGGAGTTGGGACCAGTTATTCTTCAGCTACTTGTACCCTGAATTATCCAGGAGTCTGAAAACTTCTGAATAAGGTCAAAAGAGCAATGTCAACATTGAAAAAGAAAAGGCTAGATATTTGATCCGAGTGCATTACATGAAATGCAGCTGCATTGCCCTGAACTAAACAGGCAGTTCAAAAACAAGAACCTGACAAAAGCTCAAACAGACACATGGACAGATTGATCGACTGACCTGACAAGTTTCTAGGACGGTGTTAACAAACAACCGAACAAGGCAACAATATACACACACGCACACGTGATACGAACCCTAGGGGCAACCAAACAGAAGAGAAAAGGTAGAACGCAAACGAAACAAAGCCCACTCTGCTCCCACGGTAACAGTAACCCAAGCAGCAGGTCTCACTGCCAATTCGGACCGGAAAAGGCTCTGCTCGACGGCCACTCCCGGCGTATGTCGAAGGTGTAGTTGATCTCCAGGTAGCATTTCTGGTCGTCGTCGAGGAACTGTAAAAAACAAGAGCACGTTGATTCCATTGTCACATTTCTGAACCCTGAAGTAGCATATCTGAATAAGCTTGTGCCTTCCGTTTACCTTGGTCCTGGCAGAGTAGGATCCCCGAGCAAACATTCCGGACGGGGTGGTCTCCTCCGGCGTCACGTACGTGTACGGCTCCAGCTGGGGGCTGAACGTGCCGAGCATCTCCTTGGCGCTGTCCACTGCACGGCGCAACGAGCAAACCATGAATCCTATGCGTGGGTGATACACTGGTTGGGATGTTCATTTGCAGAACTGGCCGTTTCGTTTCACCTTTGATGCCGGTCTTCCAGACGGCGTTGGTGTAGCGGAGGCCAGAGACGATGTTGTTGCTGACGGAGAAGGTGAACTTGAGCTTGTACTGGGAGCCTTCCTTAAGGGTGAACCACACCCCCTTGGCGTTGGGCTCCGCCGGCAGCGGGAGGAAGATGTCAGGCCGGCCGGGCGACAGGATGGACAGGCTTAGGATCTTGACATCCGGCTCCAGGGTCTCTGCAGCGATTAAGCGTCGTGGATTCAAATTTCAGGTCAAAATTTGAAGAATCTTGCATCCAGATGGCCAAAAAGTTCAGGATGTGTACGTCAAAGAATGGACTGTTTTGAGTTCTAAATTGTAATGGGAGACAGGCAGCCGCCGAATGATCTTCCTAAAACCAGGAAGGGGCTCAATGGTCGATTTGGTTAAACAAACGTATGCATGGAAGTTTATTTAGCATTTTTGTAAGAAAGTATGGTCTTAAAGCAAGGTTTCCTTGAATTATGCCCTGCAAAAATGTGTAGATCTTAAAAGCACCAAAAGCAGTACATAACTATCGCTGCAACAATCAGAATGCATTGTTCCCCAGATATATCTCTTTTCAGGGTAGGAAGACACTGCCATCAGTATCCAGCTATAGTTCAAGGGGCCTGGATTCATCACCATCATCGATTTATTGCCAAAGACAACATAACCATGCAAGGCAAAGTACAGGACCAGCCAAACCAGTGCATTCAAGAGAAACAAGGCTCCAGACCTTTTTTTCTCTGAAATGATTAGCATGAAAAGACAGGCCGGCCGGCCTATGCAACAGAGTCCACCACCGTTTACTTTTCTTCTGCTTCTGTTTTCTATGGCAGTACCATGGGTCTGTTTTTTTTTGCTACGGTTTGTGACTTTTAGTTGCGGCTTGTGGCTTTTGAGCTGTTTGTACGAGAGATTATAGAGTAACAGAAACTCACATGCGGCTTTTGCCGATATAAATAAAGTCAGTAAAGTATATACTACAATTAACTAGTAGACCCTATCTTGAAAAAATAATCTATTTAAAAACTAGTTACTGTAGAAAAACTAAAAAGCAGTTTTTAGAAGCTGAAAAGAACAAGGCCAACACGAACATCATGCACGGCCGGTGCATAGCCATGGATAGATAGCCATGGACCGGATTAAGCACACGGGACCATCTTGACAAGGCGGTGCTCACATGCAAAACCGTTGCATGTGCCAGTGCCCTTAAACAAGATCGCAAGACGAGCCAATCAAACGCAAGCAACGATTTGGCTAAAACTTTTCGTGCTGCCGGCTTACCTCCCACGGAGTTCAAATCCACGCTGCCGAGAAGCTGCTCCTTCCACCTCCTGAGGCTCTCGTCGTCCTGCAATCGCATGGAACGCAAACAAGAAATGAAGAAATGCGTTGATCGATGTATACTAGTAACAAAACCAAAAGCAACATCAACATGCAATTGCAAAAGTAGGAGGAAGAATTCAGGCAATGGCGTACCTTGTCCTTCTCGAGCTGGTCCTTGATGCTGACCCTCGGGCCGAGGTCGATGGCATCGGGATCCTTCTCGTCGACCTCGTCGTCTTCCTCCCCGTCGTCCTTACGGCGATGCGGCACCGGCACCTCGCTGCGCTTGCCGTTCACGGCGTCGCAACGGGCCCCGGCGTCGCCGTGCTCGACGGCCGCGTTCTTGGCCACCACTACCCGCTCCTTCGCCTCCTCCGGCCCTGCGGCGATGTCCTTGGAGCAGGAGATGGCATCCACCGCCGACGACATTGTTCCCACAGCACCACCGTGCACAGCTCGCTCACAGTGGCGTCCGTGAGCCAGGAACCAAGAACGGGGCAGAACGACCGAACCGCGCGGAGACAAAAAGAGGGAGCGTGGCGAAAAAGCGAGGGAGGCAGAGGAGGAGAGAGAGAGAGCGCAGATACCAAGAGTCCGGGCACCAAGAGGAGGGAATACGCGAGAAATGTCGAAACGGATTTGGACAGGCAGAAAGGAGCTTGACGCAAAGCTCCAAAAAGAGGGCGCGCGCACACGCGGAGCCTGGAGAGGGAGAGGGGAGAAGGTTGGATCCAACAATGGCAGCGCGGCAGAGAGGATAAGGAGGTTTTAATTCCTCTTCGCAGGGTAGGAGAAGAGAGGAGACCAGGGAGGGAGTGGAGACAACGTGATGGTCACGACTGCCGCTGCAACCTCTGGTGGCAGCAGCAGTACAACTGTAGCGTTAGTTAAGGCGACGCCGCTACCATTGCTGGTTTTCAAGTTCCTCCGATGCACAACGCCACAATGATACGGGTCCAGGTTAGTGCTAATCAATGTACTATTAACTATCATTTCTGTCACAATGGGCTGGATAATCATTGAGCCTTGGTAATACTACAAGGCGGTGGTAGAAATTCCCATTCGCTACAGAATTGATATGATATGATCTGGCCTGGTTTTGGTGGTGATCGGTTCGGTGGCGAAAACATTATTACTGAAAACATCAGAAATTTGGTGAAAAAACATCAGAATGGTGAGAGAGAACATTTAACATAATTAAATTTAAAAAATTGAAAATATAAAAAATATGTTAGCCCATCACAGACAACGCAAACGAATACGAGGAAAAAAAGAACCGACAAAAAAACTCAAAAAAAAGTCAAAAATTCAGAAAAAGACGAAATTATGAATAGTGCAAAAATAAGCTTAAGCCTGCAGGATCTTACTGATGGGGTAAGTAGAGATCTGGCTGGGAATTTACCATCCCAGCGTCCAACCCTGCCGATTTTTGTCTCAGGTGTTGTCGACTTGTGCCCGTCCATCACGCTTCAATCATAGATCTGCAGTTCTGCACCGTAGGCTGTGCCATGCGGCGTGACCGTGTGATGCATCGATGCTCCATCAATCGGGGCCCCTGATGCCAACTCATTTCAGTGCTACGGCTGGGCAGTGAAGAGTTCCTCACTCTTCGGTTTTCCAGCAGCACGTGGCCTCTCGAACCATTACGAATTTACCGGCCCATTCACCGGGCCTGGACGGGGCCCAACTGTTAATCAAGCGTTTCCGCCACCTGAGGGTTATTGACATGCCAATGATTTGCCCATTGCAATCACAGCATTTGTATCAATGTAACTATGTAGGGAACTAGAGACAGGCCCAGCCGAAAAGATGAATGAAATGGCATCACCGGCATCAGATGGGGGCAGGGCAAGCATTTGTGCTTATAACAGTGATCAGGACCAGGTAGTGTGTTAAACTGTTAACTAAGCCCCACTTTCAGCTACCATGTATAAAAGAAGAATATTTAACTTTTGTTCCAGACTAAAATGTGGTGGTGACAATTATGCACAAAATTGTTGGATCTGCTCTTGCTGACCTCAGCTGTTAATATTCTTTTGGATTACAGGTGGTGTACCGTGTATGATCAGAAAATCTAATGCTCTACAATATGGGCTGCAAGTTGAATCCTGCTGATGAACTCATCCACAGGCATAGTACCGATTTCCCCATTATGCCTGGACCTGATAGTGAGGGTCTTGGCTTGAACTTTAGGACCAACAACTGCCATGAGCGGCACTTTCTGTGTTTCAGCATGACTTAGTAGCTTTGGTAGAGCTCTCCATGGCACACCTCAGCACGAATACCTCTTGATTTCAGATCAGAGGCCACCTCATTACAGTATTGCAACTGAAATATGAAACGAAGATGTCATGGCTTTATAATTACTGCTAAGAAAGGCAAACATCTGATGTGTTCGTGACCGGTAAATATTTCTCAAATGTGTTCGCAAAAAATATCTCTCAAATAGAAAGGGAGGTAACAAAAGAAAAGAAATTTCAATTCTATAATCATCAATAAAATCAGCCAAGAAGGTTCAAATGCAAAAGTATGCTGATGGCTCACTTTGAGTTGTTCAGATGGATAATGCCTTTTTAGTCTATGTTTTGCACAATCTAGAAAACAGTAAAGCAAAGTAAACAAAGTAAACCTCATTGTCTGTCACACGTAGAATACGGGCTTGGGTTGGGGACAACCAAAGTGGAAAATCACCAGCGTAGTGTTCGATGAGGATGCCAAAAAAGCACTCCAGGGACCCAAGGACAGCTCTATGAATCATGATAGGTCATTTTTTTTAGTATTTGAATCGACATAAGTAATGTCAAACCGCTCAGGCAAATTGAAATCAACCTATAGCATATGAAAATAGAATGTTAGCATATGCAATTTTTTCCTCAAAGAATTCGAGTATTTATCTTCCAAGAAAATATATAATTCACCTGCACAGTGGAACATTGCCATTTCCTTCCAAGAGCATCCTCAATTTTAAATCAATTTTTGGACCATAAAAAGCACCTCCACCTTCATCAACCTTGTACTCCCAACCTTTATCATCTAACGCATCTTTCAGAGCAACTGTTGCCTTTTCCCATGTGTCATCACTGCCAACAGATTTCCCTGGCCTGGTTGAAAGGTTTACCTCATAATAGCGAAAGCCAAACTGTCCTAATATTTGTTCAGTAAGATCAAGAACACCTTTAATTTCATCTTTTATCTGGTCCTCCAGACAAACCTATTTTTAAAAAATACCAAGACAATTATGAACCTAATAAAGTAATTGTACGTAGTAAAACTAGTAGTAGCCATCTAGCGCAATACTTGTTAGTAAAATGTCAGTGCAGTGGGCATAACTTAAGGATATCATATCTAGAATTTGAAAAGCAGCATACAGAACTGGGTGTTGGGACCTCTGCCTTTTCTAAGACAGAAGAAAAGGTCTCCCTATGGACTCTTGGTTGCTGACCAATGGCATTCCTTAAGCAAACATACTAGATGAATTTAAAATTTTTGAAACTAGTTGAGAAAAAAAGAACAATAAATGCATAGCTATACTATAAAGCATGTGCTATTTCAGAAGAAAAACAGCACCTTTCACAATGTACAATATTTATCCTCTGATCGCAGAAAACAAGAAAACATTATGATGTCATCAAAAAGAAAATAAAGGGAATCAGAAGGAGGGAAAAACCTGTGTAAACCCTCTTACACGGAATAACCCGTGCAGACTACCAGATAGCTCATATCTGTAGACAGTTCCAAGCTCCACCACTCTGATGGGAAAATCCCTGTATGAAGGTAGCTTTTGCTTGTATACCAAGATGTGTTAAGGACAATTCATGGGCCGAAGTTGATACATCTCATCTTCAACGTCCATTTGATTGTTCATGTTCTCTTTGTAGAAATCTATATGTCCACTAATCTTCCATAGATCAGCCTTAGCAACATGGGGAGTGTACAATAGATTGTAACCATGTTGCAAGTGAATTTGTTTCCATGAGTCTTCTAAAATGTGTCTGATAACACCACCTTTTGGATGCCAGAATACTAAACCCCCACCAGCATCTTCCTATTAAAAATTCATAGGCTGGAGTCACTACTGACAAAAAGAAGATCACCTATGCATAGCATATAAGTTATATTTAGATGACAGGCCTGGATACGAGGGGCGGAACCATGTTATTGGGTCCAGTGTCATAAGACACCGAGTCCAAAAAAAATTTCAGTAGGGATCAGCACCTCTAGTCTATGTGTGAATCTTTAGCCTAAACTCAGTGCGCCCGGTTTTTTTCCTTGAAGCCCAACGAAGGGAGTACTAGCAGCCTAAATTCCTAGTAGCTAGCACCAATCCACGATGAGCATCCGCTTCCCTCAACCCATGAGGCAACTACAGTAGGCCGAGCTAGCCCTTTAGCCAGCCTAAGAGGGAGGACTACAACAGGCCACAACGTCCATTTGATCGATTCCGAAGTGTGTCACCTCGCAGCAACTATCAACGTCAGTTCGTCTCGTATGATATGCTAGAAGATGTGCACCACGTCCGCCGCACAACCACACCCAGCCAGGCATCGATCGGTTGCAGGAGAACAGGAGAAATCGGCACCACCGACCGCTCTCGCCTGGCATCTTGCCACAGCGCCGTTTGGTCCCTGTTGCCTCGTGCCCTCACCGGCCGAAGGAAGTTTAGGTCCACCTGGTCAGTATGTACTTTATTCTAAATTTCTCTTAGTCCTTCCTATTTGTTACAAGAACATAGGTTAATTTTATAAGTTAGGGTTTTAATGTGATGATTGTTGATTGTTTTTTTGTTGAATTGTAGGGTTAAGACTTAGAATTTCAATTTTGATTTTTGAAATACCAACCTGGCTCGTTGCAAATTGGAGGAAAAATTGTAGTATTTGACTACAATGTCAAGTAAGTAAGCCACTGGACGTATTTTTCTATTATATTGTTTTTGAACTGTTGAACATGCAAATATATAATTGACATTTTCAATTAATTGTTTTCGTAAATGATATACTTATTTGCAATGTGAAGAAACAAAAATTGACGAAAATTACCAATAATGTTGTGGTTCGTCGCTTTATAAACTTAAAAGAATGTAAATACTAAAAGGTAATACATTAACTTAAATTTGATCATTCTACTATTTTTTTACTTGAAAATTTTAAATAATTTTATTCCCTTTTAACAAGCCATTGAGATCGGATGATGTATTTTACCAATGCCGACCAACTTTTGTCTGTGGTTTTGCCCTTAGTTCCTTTAGTTTGCTACAACTAACCAGTATTATTATCGGGCTTCTTCATTTTTGTAAGCATTTCAATCACTATTTATTTATCATCATACGCTACCATCGGTTATATTGAAGTATTGATACTAAAAATTATCAGACATATTACTATTTAGCACAATATTATTTGGAAATTATATATGTTATTATATGTATGGTGAAATGGTGAATCCTAATTATTTTTGTTATAGTTCCGCCCTTGCTGGCCGATGCCATAGATTAGTAAAGTGAAACCACTGGAACATGGACAATATTTTGTTGAAATTGGTGGTTATAGTAAATAGCAAGAAACATCAACAGAATTTGGTGGTTGCAGATTTGCAATCAAACAAAGTTGTGCTACAGCTTCGTAGTTCAAACATGGTAACACCTGCCAGTGTGACATGACAACTTTAATCTTCAAATCCCGTAGTGCAACACGTCAATCTAATGCTGTGGACTCAATCATATTCACTTTCTTGTAAGTTCTAATTATATATAGAGGCTATGGCACACTGTAAAGACTTCCCGATGCATGGATGCTAAAATGGTACCATCAAACTAATGGATTACTATTTACTATCATATGGTTTCTGAAGGAAGTATCAGAAGTAAGATCATACCTGTATGGAGAATAGATCAAGGCCCTGACCTAGTCATCGATGATCACGGCGCCTGGCCTCCTCCTTGAAGTGGATGTAAGCCTTCAATTGATCTTCAGTCTCCCATGCAGTTCCATATATTCTTTGTAGCATTTGGTTATTCTCATCACCTCTCCAGTAAGTACCAGCAACAGACTCAAGCTCAACAGCTCTTCTATTAATTTGTCCAGTAGACTCGACACGAGGGCCGGCACAGAGATCCCACCACTCTTCTCCTACATGACACAACAAATACGCGAGCATGAACATAGAATCCATCAACCAACAACTAAAAAGAATCAGACAAGTAATGCTGATGTCAAATAGTAGCACTAACAAATGTGGTAAATTGTGATACGTTCTTCCTTAATGCTCTCCAAAATCTCCAACTTATATGGCTCATTAAGCGCTTCAATCCTCTTTTGAGCCTCTTCCCTGGACACCTTCTCCCTCACCAATGGGAGGTTCCGTCGGATGATCCGGTCCTACCAACATACCATGGTAAACAAGTGAAATGCCTCACCCAACACCTTGGTTCAATGGACTCATGCTCAGACGCAGCAATGCAGGCTCACCATCCCCTTCTTGATATTCTTGAGGTCCTTATCCGTCAGGGGCTCCATGTCAAAGTCGTAGTAGAAGCCATTATCTATCCAGGGGCCTATGGTCACTTTGGAGTTGGGGAACAGCTTCTGGACAGCCATGGCCATCACATGGGCACACTACCCCAACAAGAATGCAAGTATGCAACCAAAATTAAGCAACACAGCTGAACATTAGCAAATTGATGAACTGAGCACGAAATGAATGGTTAACTGTAAAAAACTAAAAATTAACCACAAGTATGACAGTTCAAGCACTGTAAACGGACGGAGAAATGGAGGCCAGTGGTAGTGGTAGTAGTAGTACGGTGTGGCGGATGCGGAGCAGGCGGTCGGAGGACTCGTTGGTGGGGAGCACGACCCGCGCCTCCTCTTCTGTGGCCTCGGCCGCTTCCGGTGCCGAGGGTGAGGCGGTGGAGGAGCGGACGGCGGTGTGTGGGGGCCTGCAGGAGGAGAGGGAACCCACAGGGGCAGGCGGCGGCAACGGCGGGACAACTGCGCGGCGAGGAGCGGATGAGGAGGTGACGGTGGTGGGAACGTTGGTCGTTGGATATCGTCGCGTCATCGTTTCGATGTAGCGTGGCATCGTTTACAGTATACACCCCAAGTGCAGAGGTGTGCTACCACCAGGAATTTCACTGGAATAAGTGCAAATCCAAAATTCGTGCGTTCCGTTTTAAATAGGCAGCACTGCACATTTAGACTGTTCGAAACGTAGGAATTACATAAGAATCAGTTCAAATTTAGACTAATTGAAACATAGAAATTTCACAAGAATCAGTTCAAAATCCAAAATCCCTTCGTTCCTTCCAAAACGTTGGGAACATAGGTGAAGATACGAAGCCAATGCAGTACAGATATGAGCTGTGAAATTTTACTGGCTAAGCAACACATGCTATCACCCTAGCTATCACCAGATCACTCGCCAGAAATAACACATTGCAAACTAGAATAGGAGACCAACAGTAAAACTAGTTCGATTTTTTCACCGAGGAATATTGCCCGACAGACAAAGCTGGCTGGGCGCAGACTCAACTCAAATCAACCCTATGATGGTAAATGTTTTGGAGATTGATGCCTCCACCTATCACAAAGTTGCCCCACCAAAATGAATGTTGGGAGAATTCTCCCTCTACATGAATTATTATTATTTTTTCGATGTTAAAAGGACAAAATTCACCAGACCCTGACAGAGCAGGGTCCGGAACAGACTTCTCTTGTTCGTCATCATTTTTCTCCGGATTAGGCACCGCCGGAGCCATACTTCTTTCCAAAGAAGAGGATCTGGAGCTGGTCATAGCCGGAGAGGACACCAGCACCAGCAATGGCACGGAGGATGTTGGCACCAGCACCCTTGAACAGGGACTTGGCACCCTCGTTCTTCAGGATCTGGGTAAAAGCATCCATGGAGCTCTTGTACTTGACGGCCTCTCCAGATGTCATCATCATCCTTCTGCGGACGGTATCAATGGGGTAAGATGCGAGACCTGCACCGTTGGTGATCAGCCAACCAAGAGCAAAGCTCGCAAGGAAGTTGTCCTACAAACACATGGAGATGGATAGGTTAAGCATGGGATGATAAGAGTCATGGTCCAGAGTACAACTGAATGTTGAGAGAAGCTAGAACGAACCTGGAGACTGCCAGTGAGGACAACTGGCTTCAGAGAATCGTACATTCCAAAGTACAGACCACGGTAGACAATGATTCCAACGCAAGAGATGTTGAATCCACGGTAAAGCCCAGCAATACCATCTGACTTGAAAGTCTTGCGGTACACATCCACAAGGCCATTGAATTGCCTATCACCTCCCCCCTTGGCTGCTTTTGCATCATTTGCCAGCCTTGTCCTAGCATAGTCAAGGGAGTACACAAAAAACAGGGAGGAGGCACCAGCAGCACCACCAGAGGCAAGGTTGCCAGCAAACCACTTCCAGTAACCATCTTTGTCTTTCTTAAAGTTGAACAGCCTCTTGAAGTAATCCTTGAATGCAAAGTTCAAGGCCTAGGAAATGGACAAATCGACGGTCATTAAAAGTTAGAACAAGAAAGTACTTTGATAGGAAAGAATACAACAATAATATGCTAGTGTAGGTATAAGCATACTAGAATATAAAGACATGTGAACTACGATTTCTTAGATACAATAGAACTATCTCTCCTATACTAATTTCAGAACTTGGCAATAACATTGCAATTGCAAAAGCATATGCATGTGCATACTGTTGAGATGTTTACGAGGGAACTGTACTAAGCAACACAGCATCACTACACAAGCTATTGAATAACCAGCATGTGATGCATCATGCACCATTCAAACATTTAGGGTGGCTATTCCAGCATATCATTCATCATCCAAGTGTTTAATATCTTCTACACTATCTACCATAATATGACTATAAAAGCTATGGAAACTTCCGCTAAAAAGCATCACAAATTTCAAGAAAGGCAGGCTACCTGAGTTGGGAAGTAGCGAATCACATTAGCAGTGTTCCCTCTCCACAATGAGGAAAAACCCTCCTCCTTGATTGTGCGACTAAAGCAGTCACCAATACCCTTGTATGGCTCTGAGAGCCTACCAGCCTTGATCATTTCATCCTGGTTCTGAATAAGCAGCTTCACACGTTCAATCGGAGCTGCAGCAGTCTTCGAAACCGCAGCCGACACTCCTCCCATGAGAAAATCCACAGCAAAGTTCTTGCCACCTTTCTCAGCCGGTGCATTAGCAAAAATTGGAGAGGATGACACCATTGGGACATTGATGCCACGGCTGACAGACATTGAAGGACCCCAAAGGCTCTGAGTCATGTAGTTCTTTGTCGTAAAGCGCCTTTCATAAGATGACACTGATGGGCAGATGTTACTTGCCCGTACACCTTCGGAAAAGCTGGAGCCAAGGTGGAACTGACCACCGAATTTTTGAAGGACAGTCGGTTGGTTAGCCTGGTCTGCCATCACCAACTAAAAATGTTCTGCAACATTAACCACAACGATAGAGAAGTTAGGAGACGCGCTGCACAACAGAGAAAATCATCCCTGAACAAAACTCTCACAAGATCAGCCTTTGAAGATAACTTATCAAACAAAAACTGTATTTTTAGGGATCTAGAAACTACAGTAACAGTCCCATACAAATATACTTATAACACAAGATGCAATGGGTATATTACACAAGATGCAATGGGTATATTAATTTGGAGTTTGGACACATATTAACAAGAGCATAGTGATACAATCGTAGCTAAATACAGTTATTGAAGGAAAGATTGAATGTAAACTCTAGGCCATATTTGGGTTTTCCATTCCTCGGACTAAGAGTCTACGTACAATCATTGCACACGGATAGAATGCACATAGACCTAACACTTCAATATGACACTGGTATACTGCAACTACAGTGACTAGATTAGGCCCGAACAACTACTTTAAACAAGTGCATCTACAACAGAAAGGAGATGTACCCAAGTTGCATAAAAAAATGCTGTGATTTCTTGATCTCTAACAGTACTATAAATTTACTTCTATTTTAAAGAACAACACACCGCTTCTCAAATAGTAAAAAGATGCACTCAATTTGTATTACGAAAAAGCGCAATGCGTATCTGATCTATGAAAGGAACAAGAAAGCTTGTTCATAATAGTCAGCATTACCATCTCGATGCACTAGGAAAAGTTCAACGGTGTGGCCCAGAAGGTTGATGCCTTCAACCAGAGCCTTCCGTTTGTTCCAAGCAAAAGGGATCACAACTTCTTTACACATGGCACATAGATCAAATCGAATAAATTCACCCTTTTTCGTCTTTTTTGGATCTGGTGGCCACCATTAGATCACACATCCGACGGCATACGATACGACCGGATCTAACGAAAGTCACCGTCCGTCACCAGAGAGAAACACCGGTCCAAAACGCAACCTTTTTCCCTCCCTGCCCCACTTCCCCCCACCCGGCCAACGGCCTCCCGATCTACAGATCCCGAACCACCGCGACGACGATCTAAAGATTCTAAACCAACTTGCACAGGAGAATCACAAGAGAAGCATACATCTACACATAAACGCAACAGATCTCATGAACAAGGGAGCCAACCAACTACTCCAACAGCAGAGCCTCCTTACCAGAGAAAACAAGCACCCGATCTGAACTCCGAAGCCCGAGACTACCGCCGCCCAAACGAAGAGCGGAAACTGAACAAATGGATCTGGGGGAGCAACAGCCAGGCAGATCTATATATAGCTCGACCAATCCCACAAATAGGCAGAAAAATAAAGGCCTAGCCGGAAAAGAGGAGGAGAAACTTGGCAAGACGCAACTCACCCGTTGGAGCAGGAGGCGAGGGCTTCCCAAGCTCGGCAGCTCCGCTCCTCCGATCTTTCCGAGGCGCTGCGAACAGGCGAAGTATAAATGCGAGGGACGAGGCTTTCTTCGAAACGATGCGTGCCTTTTGCCCTGCTCCAAACGTCATGTTGGTTTTTAATTTTTAAGGTTTTTTTTGTTCTTTCAGTTTTTTATTTTTTTAATTAAATAATTCAGAGAAAACCAATAATTCATTATAATACTAGTACAGTGCCCGTGCGTTGCAACGAAAACACCAATTTTATATAGGACAGCACATAAGCACGTCTATCTTGGCCATGTATATGTGTCACCATGGCCACTAAACATTTGCGTAAAAAAAGAAATCAAAATTATGTTGTTTGTACGTATTGTTACACCGTTGCTTAACAAGGCATTTCAGAAAATTTAAGTAAGGACCTATGAATTATAAGTATCTTTTTTTGTCTGTTGCTTAAGAAATTCGTATCTTTTTTGTCAAGAGAGACTAGTTACGTACCTGTGCGTTACAACAGAACACATTAAATATATAGATAATCGTACTATAGAAGAAAATTGTTTTGATCGGTGGAAAGTAGAGAATGATTAGAAGTTAAGAAAATAGAGCGGTTAGAGTTGAGAAAGTGGAGAATGGGTGTTTTGAAGCCACATGTCAACGTTGTCTTTTATAAGAAGGGGTGGAAGAGGCCGCACCAACCACCAACTCCTTCTTTTATAATAGTAAAGATAATTTTAACCAACAGTTAAAAATTATAGTGTGAAGTCAAAGCCAATTACCGATTGGAACCGCCGTCCCCGCCGTTGCGGTGGAGTCGAATGGAAAAAGAGAGAGCCGTGCTGTTACGCGCTGGAGATTCTGTGCGTACGCACGTAGGAGTGGGCTCCGTGCGGGTGAGGTGAGGACGTTTGGGCCGTCGGATCGGCGGCTGCGCTCGCGCGGTGGGCCATGGGGGGCGCCCGAGCGGGGCAGGTCGTTCCACGCCGAGTTTTTCGATTCGCTCGATATGCTGATCCGATGTGACAGATTAGCACCAAACAGCGTTTTCATCGAATGGAGGGGTGGATTCTGCTGACGCGGTGGAAACGTGGTGGGTTGGTGTTAGTTGTGGCGTTTGGTGGCTGGACGGCGGATCGGCGCCGTGTATGGTTGGTCAGATCGGCGAGCGCAAAATTTGGGGACGGCGGTGTATGGGGAAAATACGGAACATTGGTTGACCTGATGTTGGGTCGATTTTTTTGGACTGACGTTTTATATGGCACCGCTCCCTTCGGCTTTCTGACTTTTTGATTTATTTTTTATTATTTATAAATTTTGTTTTTTCTAAACTTTTGATTTTTTAGTTTTTTGACAGTTTTTTTCCTTATTCCTTTACGTTATCCGTGATGAGCTAGCATATTTTTTTTAAATTTAATTACGTCAAATAAGTCACCTTCAGTTACAGTGAAATTTCAACCGCTATAGTGCAATTTTAGCCATAAGCCATAATTTTTCAGTCCAATCAAGCGGGGCCATAGTTTACGGATGTTTGTAAGAGGTTATACGCAGAGTGAAATAGTCGTATGTGATTTTGATTAATATAGCTAAATTTAATATACTTTTTACTATAATTTTTTTATTGATCCTGTCTTAAAAATACATCGTTTAAAAACTAATTATTGTAAATAGTATAAATATAAGTTAACATTAAGTTCAAAAGAACTCAGCCGTTGTGTGGGGTGCCCGAAACGTGCAGGGGGAGTGGGTAGCCTCTTTTTCTGGATGGTCAGCTAGGCTGTATTGTTGCTCGATCATACTGTTGTTTATATTTTCCCTTTCTATTTGAGTTTCAACCGTCCATTCTTCGCCCCAAACGGCGTTTCTCATGATGCAGGAATTAGATTTGGATTTGGAAGGTGGTGATTGGAAAAATAAAGGTATTCTTATGGTCTCATGGAAAGTTAGGATATGAAAGCGAGTGAGTTGTAAAAAACATCAATTTGTAGTGCGTATTACTAGTTTTGAAGTGTCAACGAGAAGGTCTCAATAGAGCATCAGGGTCAATAGAAATTAAAAGGCTCAAGCCATTTAATCGATACCGGTTTCAGAAAAGAAAAGTCACCAACCTTATGAGGTGTAAATTTCCATGGCCAGTATAGGGAAGCATATTAACCAGATAACAACAATGTTGAAAGAAACTTTCGCCTTCACTTTTAGGGCTAGAAAATCTCACGCTAATCAAAGCAAAAGGAGTATATAATTAATTATATATATTAGTACTATTATAGTTATATAAGAAATACAACTATATATATATTCAATCATATATATTGTTCAAATATAAATATATTTTGTATATAACCGCCCAGTTATCCAAGAAATTTGGCTAGTCAAGTTCCAAACGAAGAAATTTTCTACACAAAACGAAGAGAAAGATACAGTTAAGAAACAACAAAGGCCAGATGTCTTCAACCTTAAGGCGAGGCCCAGAAGGGACTAGTTATACAGGCCCATTAGCCCAACCTATTCTAGCCATATTGACATGATTGGCCCTATTCCTGACGAGCTCGGGGTCAGGCCGAAGGCTTGATAGAGCCATCTTCCATTTGGGCCAAGCTAACCAGTGAAGTCCTCGTGTTTTTAAAACACAAAAATAAAATAAATAATAATAATTAAGACATAATCTAGTTTGGACTTAAATGAGACTAGCCAAGATAATATATTGAGCTTAAACGGAACCATGTCGGGTCAAGCAGACGGACATTGTGCTGAGCGCTCGAGTCCTAATGCAAATCAAAGCGCCCACCAGTCTTCACTTGTTTATACCATGATGAACCAGGGACAGCGAAAATTTCATGGGATTTTAGATTTCACGTGAAAAGGTCAGTCTAGATCAATGAATACCGACGTTGTTTACGTGAAGTTAATTAAGCTAGAAATGTTTATGGGCATCCTAATATGATCCATAGATCTAGACAAGTCTCGCAGAAAGTCGTGGAGTGGAGTCATTTATTCCTTATCAAACAATACATTCTGTGTAGGAAGTCATTACTCCATTAAGATTTAAACAAATTAACGCCTCTCGACATGCATGTACGCTCAATACTTGATAGTTGATCAAGGGATAGTTCAGTCTAGATCTACGAGTGTTACTAATGACGAAGCTAGAACAAAATCGAGAGTAAACTAAGCTAGATTTTTGCAAATATATTATTTTACTCTTATATAATTTTAAATCCATACATAAATGGAAAAAAATAAAGTAAAAAAGAGATAAATACAAAGAAAGTAGCTCAATAATACAAAGTGCATTCTAAAAATATATAAATATACTTCAAGTGAATAGAGATTAATCATCTGCATATCAAAAATAGTAAAGTTGGTAATTCGGTAACTAATTGTAAATAATCACGAACATTCAAGAAAAATATAACAGACCACCAACACGCAGGATTAAATCACAAAGCAAATGTATTTTATGAGATTTCATACCTTAGAATCGTCTTATGACTTTATCATCATTGTTGTAGCATGAGTATAACAGTGGATACAGGTACCCCTTTCTCCATGGAAGGAGGTAGAGCTAAGAGGGCTAACGATAGGAGAGAGAGCTCGTGTGTAAAATGGGTGAATCTGGCCTCTCATACCCCATCTTGGGGGATTATATATATGAGTGCGGTAGAATGTGAAATTCCCATACCGGCGTGGACGTCGTTGTTGTCGATCGTACTCGTGCGAACGTCGTGATCGATAGTCGTGTTGGCGCGGGCGGCTTCAGCGACGGTCATGCCAATATTGGCGTCGGAGCTAGCTACTCGCGCTGGCGCTGACCGCTTACCGCCCGTGGCGCTAGGGCGTCGCTGCCATGGAGAAGCTCGGTCGTTGCCGCCACACCGCCGAGATCTGCTCGGCATCGATGCCTCAGCTCATCGTCCACCACACAGATCTGCTCGCCTATCGCTCGGATGTGTGCTCAGCCAACGCATTGCCGCCCGGATGGCTATATCTGCTCACTCGGCTATCGACCGTTGTGTTGTCAGGCTGTAGCCTGTAGGTCATCTCGTCTGTTTGTGAGTTGTGACTCTGTGCATGCTGTGTTTTAGGTTGGGGCGAGCTGAGGGTAGGCTAAAATCTAACGAAACCCACCCGATAACTCCGTCCTACGTAGCACTCCACCCTAAGTGTTACTCAGGTAATACCTATCTACCACAAAGGATATAGAAATGATCGCGAGAGCCTCCGTTCTTCTTCTTCATGAACGTGTTTTGCCACCGAAATCACGCCTCCTATCACAGGCAGCTCACGTAGTCACGTTGGGCGCTGCCCATGCAACCCGACGGGAGCATCGCGCCACGCTTTTCCTCCCCTCCTGCGGAAAATTTACCCTTTTGCTCCAAGCCTCCCAACCAACTCTCCCCACGAACCAGGGACATAACCGTCATTCCGCACAAGAAAGGGAAACCATTCCCCGCATCTAGGGGTGAAAACGGATCGGATATTTCCTGACCGACCGACAGCCGAATCCGAGTCGGATCGAATTCGGATAGTTATGTCGAATAATTATCTGATTTGAAGTCGGATTCGGGTAGTTGTTTTCGGATACAGATTCGGATTCGAAAAATAACTATCCGACGGATACGGATACTATCCGGGATTTTATTGGATAATACCCGTATATATTTTTCGGATATCCGGGATTCGGAGTCGGATTCTCGGATTCGGACAGTCGGATCCATCACAATTACTCTTTGGTGGTATTGTCCAGTTGAAGAAGCCTTTTGTATATGCCTTTTGTACCAGTCTATATATGCTTTTTATTACATTAGATTACATTACATTTTCTACCAGTCTATATATGGATAAACTTGCTGATCACCCTAAGGTGTTTCACAAAAAACTGTATGTTTGTATGTGGAGTTTGATAGTTTTTTCAACCAATTTATTACATTATATTTTCTACCCGTCTATATATGTCTTTTGTATTCCTACGTAATATCCGACGAGATATTCGTTATCGTATTCGCATCCGCTCCGTATTTGTTCCGTATCTGTGACTGATACTATCCGGATTCGTATTCGTATCCGGTATTATTCGTATTTGATTATGAATTCGAGAAAAAATATAGAATATGATATGAAATAAGTAATATCCGATGGAATTCACCCGTTTTCACCCCTACCCGCATCGGCACCACCACAAAGCCGAACTGCGAAAGCGCGAGGAACACGAACGGGAGCGAAGCAAAGCACGGCACCGACCAAACCCTAGGCGTCCGTCCGGCGGGATGCTATCCGGCGGCGAGCGCGGCCCTCGTACCCGGCGAGGTCCGATTCCGCCAGGGTCTGATCCGGTTCGGCGGCCATGTCGAACAGGTAGTAGGATTCGTCCGCCCCCCTGACTTGCTAGGGTGCCTTGAGACCGATTCAAACTGGTTTGGGCGATGTCGTTAAGCTTAAGAGGTGGATCGTGTTTATGCCGGTGTGGCGATTATAGGTTGGATTTAGCTTGTAGCTTTGTAGTGCGGTCGTCGTGCGAATAGAATTGGTAGTGTAAACGCGGACGTCATGATTTGAGCAAGGATGCTGCTTGTTTGTTGTCGATTTTTGTTTGTGGTAACCAAGATGGCATTGGCTCGAGAGAGCATGCAATTTTAGATTTCAGGGCGTTTCTAGCTACCGATGTGACTGAATTAAACTCCGGGGGGACCATCGCTTACTGTCTCATTTTGTCGTGGTTGTGGAAACACCAGGGCACGTGTGGGGATGGATTTCGCTGTGCATCGCTATGTGTTGATTGGGCCATCTATTCAACTGCGTAAGTTTTATTGCGGATTCAGCTGGTGGTACTGCGTCTAGAATAGTCCTCCCAACTGCTGGATGCAATTTTTTGGCAGAAAAGGAAAGGGGATGGTGAATTTTTCAGAACAAGAGGACAAAGGTCAGGGGAAAACCCTGTACCGGTGCACTGACATCAAGGAAAGAGAATGATGGTGTTGACAATTATATCTGAATTCATGATCTAAATGACCATGAGATGAGTGAGAGAAAAAATAATGATATACTAGGAAGAAGAATAAACTAGGCTTGGTACGCTGCCTGTTCTCAATACATGAGAGACACAGTGCTGGGGGATACAATGCTTGTTTGAAGCATGTAAAAGGTAGAGTAACCAATAGCCTTGCATTTCCGGTACGTTTTAATTTAACTTAGGTGTCTCCTCTTAAGGACTTAGTACTGTATCTGTTGGCCTAGCATAGCAGTAATTGATGGTGGTATCCATTTAATGGTCAGATACGAAACAGATGGAGTTCATAAGCTCTATTGCTCATGAGAGTCTAGATTTTTGACTAATCAGTGGAAGTAGTCAATTCAAGAAATTGTTCAGCTAATTCCCAGCTTCATTTCTGATTTTTTGTTTGTTAGTTAAGAAAACCATTGAAATTGGAAAAAGCATCTATGAAGATAATTGTTTTGTCTTTGTTGCATTTTTCTGCCTTAGTGGAAAATGGCAATGTTGATGAATCACTTACAGGTCTGTTTGTTGTTTTGTATATTTATCAGGTTCATTTGCAAATTCTTCATGAATGGAGCTTGCTTAAAAGGAGATCACGGCGAATTCTCCCATGACTTGAATGATCAACCAAATAATGTAACTTACTACCTTACATATTTAGTAAACTTCAGACCAGTTTACCTTCACTGCCCAACTTACAATGACATGGTCTAGTGTCTCTTATTTGATGCTTATTCACACAGGTTTGCACATTTTACCAGAAAGGTGTGTGCTCCTATGGTAGCCATTGTAGATACGAACATGTCAAAGCTTCTTGTAACCATCCCCCACTGTCAACTACCACAGCATGTGCAGCATCCAACTCTTAGCTTCTCAGTTCTTCTGGACGTCCTCATTGCATGGAATGCCAAGCAGATGTAAGCAACCAAGCACAGCAGATAGGCAAGTCTTCATCGGCACTTTCTGCGCATCAACCTGCGCGGAGATTTGATTTTCATCAAGACAACATGCCAGGGGATGGCAACAGCTGGTCATCAAACCAAACTGCGCAAAATCAATCATCCCTCCTACCTGCTCATGTGCCAATTTGCTCTTTTGCTGCTGCTGCTGGAACTTGTCCTTATGGGGGAAGAGTGCCATCAGATGCATGGAGATCTATGCACAACTTGTGGAAAACAGTGCTTGCATCCCTATCGTTCCAGCGAAAATGGGGAACATATCATGCTATGCAAGAGAAACAATAGACGTCTTGAGACCTTGAAAAAAAGTGAAGAGATAGAATGTAGTGTGTGTATGGACCGTGTGCTTTCAAAGCCCACAGCAGCAGAAAGGAGGTTTGGAATTCTATCCAAATGCAATCATTCCTTCTGCATCACATGCATTAGGAAGTGGCGTAGCAGTTCTCCTACATCTGGTATGGATGTTGACTCTACAGTCAGGGCTTGTCCAATATGCCACAAGATTTCACTCTATGTCATTCCTAGTGTTATGTGGTACTTCTTGAAGGAGGAAAAATAGGAAATTGTTGACGGTTACAAGGCCAAGCTCAAGTAAGATACTTTCTTCTTCATTTAGTCTTAGCACTAGGCACATCCCTAATGTGATCTGTATGGAAATTCTCAGATTAATAACAACAACAGAAGTAATGTTTCAATTGCCTACAAGTGACACGTGTATCTTATTTATTAATATGCTAGAGATAAGATTTTTTTGTACTTTCTGCCAGAGCAGAAGTTGATTGAATTGCGTTTATCTAAGCTGCACATATGTTATTGCAGGTCTATTGATTGTAAGTACTTTGAATTTGGAAGGGACACTTGCCCCTTTGGGAGTATCTGTTTTTACAAGGTATAGATATGCTGATTTAGTTTGACATGTGAATTTGTCATGTCATATAGACATATAAATTTGATATTACGTGTGAATTGCCAACTAAAATTTGATCAGCTACATGCCTCTTGCCTCTTTGTTTGATTCACTGCTCCAGAGTAATGTACCGCACCATTTGAATAAGTAATTAAAATATTTTAGGTGGCAATTTTATAGCTATTGATGATAAGTTTATGGCAAATACTTTGTCATAGTTTGAACTAGCTCCTCTACATAAGAGTGCAGTACTAATCTGCCCACAATCAGTGCTAGCTTAGGCAACACGGAATCTTGAAAATTTTAAGCTGAATGGTATGCGTATCAAAAGTGCGTGTCCATTTGCATGGTGAATCGTTATGATTTATTGGTCTATGATAATTGAAGATAATGCTCTTTTGCTTCTTTGGTTTTGACTCCTGCAATGCTGTATGTTTTCCAGTGCTTCTTTGGTTTGACTCCTGCAATGTTGTATGCTTTCCAGCACGCGGACAGTGATGGTCGTTTGGCAGAGGTGGCAAAGATTCATCTTCGTCCTGACAATGGAAGTGCAGCGATTATCAAAAGTATTGGGTTCGTACTCTCTATTAGGCTCCCCTATGCAAGTTTATTACTTCTACTTCGCTTGCTGATAGAAAATCCTGGTCACCTTCCAGATTGTCGTACTTGCTCAGCCGGTTGCATCTTTAGGGTAGACACCAAACCATATATCTCAAATGTAAGATTTCTTTTGGTCGAATGAAATTCCTTCTATGCCATTTTTCTCCAAATAAATTGAGTGGTTGCAATTCTCTGACCAGGCATTCCTGATTTCTGAATTTTGTTTTCTACTGAACATTCTAAACATCCAGAAGCTAGGGAGTAGTCCAAATCGAGGCACTTCGGAAACCACAACTTCCTCTCCAGTTGGTGGTGGATGGTGGTTGTTGCCAATTTATAATACACAGGTAATCCACCTCAACTGCTAAAACAGCGTCCCCTTGAATGTTTGAACACGTGTTCCCTTGCGCACACAACTTCCATCATTCTTACTATTTTTTGTTTCTCCTACTCAATGCAGAAACTTCTTAAATTGCTGCCGGAAATCTCCAGCAAGTTACAAGGGGCACTGTAGACCCGAGGACAACAGAATAGATATCATGCCGCTGCTGATCAGCTCGGAGCGTTCTTTTGTTGTCTTTGTGTTTGCCAGAACTCCAGTAGAAGAACGGAACATCACCTGTCGAGTGGCTGTGTATTTCTGGCTTCTCAACTTTGTTCTTCTGTCGAGGGTAGAGTTTGTTTGGGCCAAACGAGTCAAACTTCGATCTTTTGGTTGTATGACCATGAAAAGGGTTAAAACCTGCGTAATGCAGAGATGCTTCCAGAATTTTTGAAGGGTGCATTTAGGCTTTCGGCTCGACATCACCTTGCAATGGCCTGCGGGCCTCACCTGGGTTGGAAGGTACAGTTTTTTTCAACCTTATAGACGTGAGTCGGTGAGACTCCAGTTGCTCCAATCTAAATTCGACAAGGCCAGGGACAATCTCGCAGCCGTAGGTTGTTCAGTTCTGGCTATTGGCATATGCATAATGCATCTTCGATCACGTAAAAAAAGGCATTGTGTGGACGTTGAATAAAGATCTCAGAACGTAAATGAATGAACAAAACCACTGCAAAACTAACGACGAATGAGATGAGATCCATCATCCATCTTTATTCGTAGAACGCACGACACAGGGGAGGAGATATACATACAGCAATGTATGATACAAAAGAATAAGCAATAACACACCACAACGGCCACTCAGAAACACACACATCGATCACTGCTACTCTAGGACGAAAACGAGCCGGGTCCAACCCCGGAGCAGCAACGATAGACCATGCACCGCCGCCTACTGCATGAGCCCACCGGCAAGGAGGATGGAGAACACGGCCAGCGCCGACGCCGCGGACCCAGCGGCCGCGCCCGTGACCGGGGCAGGCGCGGGCGGCACGCCCAGGTCCATCTCCTGCGCCGACGCCGCCGCGAACATCACGGCCACCACGGCCACGACAAACAACACCGCAGCGCGAGAAGCCATCGCGGATTCTAAAGCCACGCACGAAGAAGCAACGGCAAGGGTGGCTGCGCGACGGCTAAGCTAATTAAGCAGATCGGGCGGGAGGGGGTTACTTAACAGTGGTGAAACGGAGCGGCGTGGGGGAGGGGGTATATATCGAGGTGGCGTGGGTTGGGAGGCCGCAGTCGCGCGCGCTGGCGCCCTCGGCGCGACACGTTGTTCGCGCCGGTGGCGCGACGACGCCAGCCGGTCTCGGGTTTGACGCCCACAAGCCAACCTGCCTGATTGGCGCGCGCCCAACCGCAATGCGTTCCCTGCACGGCTCGAACACCAGCTAATTAGCCGAACCGACACCATACCACTAAGCCATTCTCAAGCGTTCAATCCGACCGGTCACACTAGAGCCGTGATTAGCGAACAGCTATACGAGTGTTACACCGCCGACACGCCCCTACTGATCGTGGTGACTAGTAGCAACGTTAAAGAGTGGCGTGTTTCCGACGCTTTTCTCAGGGTCAAGGGTTGCTGTCGTACACGACCACGTACGTACGCGCGTACACCTACCATGGAACGTACAATAGAAGTAGCTAGCGCACATGCGGTGTAGGGGGTCATACCGGCCGGCCAGTCCGGCCACGACTGCCGTAGGGCCACGCGTCGTATGCAGCGTTCCAACGTCTTCGCGGTTACTTCGACGTTTTTAAGTGCCGCGGCCGTATACATGCTCCATGCCTAAGGAAACGAACGTTCCCAGCGGTGGAGTTATTTTTTGGAACGTACAATAGAAGATGGCACGTATTTTTTGGACAGAGACCTAGGAAGACCAAACGTGTGATCGTGAAGTTTGCATGGCACCTGTATTCAATTCATCGATCCTTCCCTTGCAAGAGCGAGCTAGCTATCGACCTAGAAAAATCTTCTGGCCGGGTACACCTCAAGCCCTACGCCCGGCCAGAGGGGGAGTGTGATAAATGTCTTGTCATCTATGTACATGCTAGTTTATGCATCTGCTTCACGTCCTGCACATAGTGTTGTTCTGGTCGACAGAACACAGATAAATGTGTGTAGGTATATGTGGACATGGGTAGGGAAGATATGAGCCGCGCGAATTAGAAGTGCCTGAACGGGGCAAATCGGCGCCATCATATATCTTTCATTCGTAGTTTGCGTACGGACACGATGCAGCGAAAGAGAGGGCTCAGCTGCAGGTAGAGAGGCTGTCCGTCTCACCAGTCCGCATAACAGTGATCGGAATCGGCGCCACCCTTTCCCATTCTTATTGCTCAGCTTGTTGCCGCGTGGATGTTCGATTCTCCTAGCACGATGGCATGTCTCGATCGGTCGATCGTCTTTTGAGTCGAAATGATTCTGTCTTGGCATTTTTTGTTGCCATGCTGCTGATCGATCGGATAGCTAGGCATATGGGAATGAAGAGCTAGCGTGCACTCCGAATATGTCATGTCCCTCGTTTCACCATAAAAGCGTGGATCGACCCATCGTACCGCTGTAGGCAAAAGACCACGGGCTGTTTTCTTTTAGATTGGAGCTAATGGTTTTTTATTGTGGTTAATAAATTTTATCTATGCTTTACGAGATAGTAGTGGATGGCGCACACGGTTTTGAGTTTAGAAGCTGTTTGAAGAATTTTCTTCAAGAAGTTATCCCATTTATTTTGATTTTTGGAGAAACCAAAAATCAAAAGTCACAATTGTGTCTACTAAACGTAGGCTTCGCTTAATTAGAGTAATCTTGAACTAGCTAAGCCTCCAACACCTAGAGGACCTGTTATGTTTTTGTAGCTGAGCTTGTTGCATGTTCGGGAGTACTGATTGACAGTACTAGCAATATAAGCGCAGCGCCACGCCGTGTTAGCTACCATGTGACCGAAGTAAAAGAGACAAAAATTCGTAAGAGGAGATTATTTGAAAAAGTGATGACACATATGTATTTTCAGAGAAAGCGAATGTTTTTTTTTTGCATAAAATCAAGGATTGGTATGTAATTTTTGGAAAACCGTGGAGTGCTATCTTGCAACAGGAGAGCCTTCATAGAAATACAGAGGACCCGTACGTAATTTCTAAGAAGTAGAGGGGGGTTTTCAGGAAAAAATATGGTAGAGGTCTTTTTGCAATAACCGAGGACCAGAATGTGATTTCGTAAAAATTAGAGGGCTTATTTGTGAAATCGCTGACGTGGAGGGCTTCCCTAGGGTGCTTCCCCGGGTGTAATATATGGACTATGATATACCAAATAAGGTAGAACAAAATTTCAGGTTAATAAAAGGGGCCACGTTTATGGGAGCCATTGCAAGTGGCTACCTAATATATGCGGTGTATAACTGGTTTCTGCTCGTACATGATTCATGGACAGATATTTTTTGGGAGCCAGCTATTCTTAACTCGAACCAAGAATTTTCTGCAGCAGAAAAATAGCCGAAATTTGACCAAGAGACCGAGAATTCAGAGAGGCCTTCTGCCACGTGTTTTTGGCATTGGAGGAAGAACGCAAAATCATTGATCAGAACGTGGTGTTGGACCCACCGACCGCCATGGAACATTGTGGGATTGGCGAGTTGGCATATGCTAGTTTATAGAATTATGGGTCCCATGCATCGTTGGTGCACCATGTTTTTAAATTGGCTATATGTATTTTGCAGGCTTGCACAAGCAAACTAATCAATAAGTTTTCTTCTATCATAACAGCAAGTTGAACTAAGTTGTCGACTTTTTTTTTATCAGAAGAAGCAACCACTTCTTCAGCCTCATATATTACTAGTTAAAGACTCGTGTGTTACAACAAAGTCATAAAAATGGTGAGATATAATTTACTGTCTGGCCAACTTCACATATCAAACATTGGAGAGCAAACGACAGAGAAATAAGGGTGGCCAGAATACGCGAGGAAACGGAAAAAGTGAAGGGGTGGATGGTTGTATCCTGAGAGAGAGAGAGGAGGAGACAGACGAATGGTTCAGATCAAATCGGATGACTATAGAGAGGGAAGAGAAGAACGTATCGACGATCACCAACTCCTCTTTATATAATAGTAGAGAAAACTGATAAGTTACTTGCCTACATCCCAAATAGGTTCAGACTTTAAAACGAAAAAAATCCTCCGAAAACAAAGCAACTGGTGGCATTGCAAGAGCTAACGCATCTCAACCAACCAGATAAAACACAGAGTTAGTATTAAGCTTTCACAACTCAAAGACAGAAAAGAACTGAATGCTCAGAAACACAACTACCCCTAACCATCTAGAACCGAGAAGACAACAAAACATAAACGAAGTAGCCTCTTCCTGTTGAAAGCCAGTCCCCAAAGCCAGTCCCATCATTGAAAACCCCCAGTTCGCTACTGTCCCGGCGTGTCTTCCAGACTCCTAGCTCTCAGGTTCGATGCCCTAGTTCTGTTGAAGACCTCCAAGACAACCTTGCGCAACATCATGGTCCCTTACTGAAAATGCTTTCGACCTGCATCTTTCTGTAGAAGTACCCACAGGTCAATCGAATAACACACATTAAACACAAGACAACTTGGGTCAGTCAGGAAAACATTCTGAAAAGTGAAAACATGACAAATTTCTGGCTTTCCATATAGACCACTAACAGCCACAACACCAACAAGTACAAAACGGCTTTTGGTCTTCGTAAATTTTTCAATCCACCCTCCAAATAATTGGTCAACCGACCTTGGTATGGTTTCAAAACTAAAAGCATAGGCAGCAACAGTCCAAATAATTATTGCCAATGTGCATCTAAAGAATAGATGATCAATTGATTCAACATGCCACATAATTGACAATTTTGAGAACCATGCCATCCCCTTCTCACCAATTTGTCTTTGGTAAGAATGTTGTTTTTCAAGACCAACCAAAGGAAAACTTTCAGCCTAAGAGGCAGCGAATCCTTGCAACGGTGGCTCAACCGGAGCTCGCCAGTGTCAGGGTCATCATTGATTTCAGTAGTGGTAAGGATTTACCAGAGTTTGGGCTGCAACGGTGGTGCGATGTGGAGAAGAGGGGGTGGGTGCTAGATAGAGTGGATTGGGCGACAATTCCTGCCTTATACTAGGTTGTGTTAGAAGTGGGAGATGAGGAGACCAATCGAGCGGTTGACAAACAAGAAACAGGGAGACCATTGCTGTTTGCACCGGGGCACGTTCCTTTGTATAGGATAGTCCCACTACATGGTACTGGGTTCCTGGTGGAGGAAAGGGGTGAATGAACAAGCTCCCCTCCGACTGCTCCGATCGAAGATGGTGGCGACGACCAGATCCAGTTAGATCTGGATCGGCCCAACCAGATCTGGTTGGATCTGGCCAAGAAGTAGCAACAGGGCGACTCACTCGTGGGAGTGGCGGTCGGATAGGAGATTAGGAGGGAGGCCAAGGAGCTGCGATGGGATGACTCACTCGGGACGGTGGTGGTCGAACGGGAGGGTAGGTGGGAGCCAGGCATGTGGTCGGAGATAGAGACGCTCGCAGAGGAGGAGAGCTGGAGAGGTATGTGGTGCAGAGTAGGTGAGTGAAGTTGAACGGGCAGAGGAGCAACACAGAGGAGAGGTGGCGGTCGGACGGGAATGGGGCGACAGTGTCACACGGAGGAGGCTGCACTAGGGTGGTGTGGTTTGAGGGCGTGAGGGGAATTGGGGAAGAGAGGGAAAGGAGAGGGGAACGTGAGGATTGATGCCACTCATGTGTGTGAGAGGCACCATAGGCCCACCTGTTGGCACTTGTTGCATGTGAGAGGAGGGTGGTGGTGGGAGCATGTGGAGAGAAGGGGTTGGGAGTAGGTCGATGGCATTTTGTGGGTAATTATCTTCAATTTTAAGGGGTATTTTTATGTAAGAATGGACCGCCACCAACTCATATTTTTAAGTAGTAGAATATGGAACGTGTACACCCACTCATCATGAGGATATCTATCATCATTTGATTTCTTTTGGTTTCTTCCCATTATTTTTCTCTCATGAAAATTAGCAGATTGAGGTACAATGGATAAGATGTTTGCCTATGTGACCCGTTGAAATAGCCCTAGCTCTTAATTAAATTGGATATTGTAATTAACTTAATTAATAAATGATTAAGAAACAAATAGGATAATTATAATGCATTTAATTACATCACAGTGCAAGCAAAGAAAAAGTATTACAACATTGAAATATACACAAAGCATAAAGTAATTCAAGCAAAGCTTAACTAATTACATATGTGCATAATTGTAGAGATTAGATTTGCAGGATTGCATCATTTGCCATACATATTCATTTACATGCATACACGTGTAGTTGCATTTCCAGTTGCCTAAGTGAAGTTGTAGTTATTGCAAGGGAGTCACCACCGAAAGACCTACATTGTTTAAAGAGTCCAAAACACAGGGTTGCAATAATCCAAGAGAGAATAAAAGAGGAAGAAAAGAGTTAACGTCAGAACCCACTTGGTCTTAAAATGCTGAAACTTAGCGCTCATCGAGATACCATGGCCGTCCAGGGCCGGCCAACACCTCTCACTTTAGTAGGCCTCATCATCCAGTGAAAAACTGAACCAACACCCACTTCAAATTTTATCGACCTTACCTCAAATAGTAGAAAACCGAACCATAGTGTTGAGACCACCCCAAGGACCTTTGGTCCATAAGGGTCGCCCTTTTTCACCCATCACATAGAAACCTGAGAGGAGGCCAGAGATAAGATCGAACCGAGAGAGAGAGAGAGAGGCCATGTCCACTCTCTTCTTAACCAAGCCACCAGAACAGAGGGAGAGCTCACCATGCCCATTCAACTCCCATTTCACAAAGAGAAAGCTAGGAGTTGGCACCGCAGAAGGGAGCCAGGGAGGAGAGGAGGCATTCTAGAGGAGTCGAGGAAGACCGAAGAGGAGGGAACCATGTCCACGGCTGCTCAGGACCAAAGAAACTGCCAAGAACCAATCGAGACAGGCTGGGACCAAAGGGACCAGAGAAGAAGAAGGTCGACCAACTGAGAGAGCACCACTACCACCACTGCCATCCTCATCACCATCCCATTCCCACCCGACCAAACCAAGTAGGTCACCCCCAATCGTCCCTTTCCTTTTCCTCAATAGTGCACACATCAAGCATGACACATCACAGAAGCCTCATCAGCCAATTAGAGTAGCCGCACAAGAGAATAGTAGAGGGGGAGCTAACTCTCACCTCAGTCGGGGTAGGCCCGTGATAGTCAACATCGTCGACTCACGATAGTGGAACTCACGGATAGCCACTGGTGTGCCCTGAGCATGCCAGCATGCTCACTGGCGCATTCGAGCTCCTAAATCCCATCATGGTGGCTCAACCACCGGTCATCATCACCACCACCACCACCGCATACACCATGTGTCAAGCAAATCAAAATAAATCAGCCATAAAAAGAGTAAGGAAGCTGAGAAGATCGAGTTTAGATTGGGGTAGAAGGGGGAAATCCTCATTTCGGTGGAGCCACACTAGATCCACACCCACCAGCACCGCATCCGGCTAGAGGAGGAGGAGAGAAAGCGCAGTGACTGTAGGGGAGTTTGCGCGAGTAGTCGACGGCGCCCCAGCAAAAATAGCACCGAACCACCGATGTTGCTCTCGAATCTGTCACCGCTGGAGCCGTAGGGCCACGGTGACGGGGAGGCAACACGAGGAACACCGTAGAGAAGGATGCTAGCAACGATTAGTGTCTAGAGCTGAGCATAGCAATGGAGAATTGAGCGGGCCAAAAATGCTATCCGGCTACATTATTAATATTTTCACATGGGTAAGTAGTATAACTAGGTGGAGAAAAACAGAACTGGTTAGCCTAGAAGTGGTAGATCCAAAGCAGGCAGAGCTAGAATCAGTATAGAACCGGGAGTGGCGAGCCTAGGCGCATATATTAGAATAAGTTGAGTGCTGGGTGAGAGTTAGACCGCCCCAACTAACAACTACTTCACAATCGGGTGAGGATAATAAACCGCCCTAGGACACCGACTATGGCTAGTTGGGTGGAGATATAATAACGAAACTAGAGAAAATATTATGTACTTTAGACTTGGCACCGCATCTAAGAAAATACGGAGGAACTAGTTTTAAAGAGCTCAGAGTAGCTATGGGTAAAGTGACACATGCTTGTGCAGTGCTAAATAAATCATGAATTCATGCATATCTCCTGAATTAGAGGCTATGGAGACCACTGAGGTGTTTCTTCTCACTGGAGGGACTAGTAGTATTTGAAATACTAAAACTTACAAATTTTTCACTTTAATTTGATAATCTATTTTATGAAGAAAGAAGAGATAGAAAATAAATTGATAATAAAGAGATGAGTTATACAGTTGCATATATTGATATTAATGCTTGCCGAGTACGTTGTACTCACCCTTGCTATTAAATTTTCTTGTTAGATCCCAGTCCAGCCAGGGAATACGTCGAGTGAGATGTGGAGTATCTAGGTTCTAGGGATGCCACGTGGGACAAGGGTCACCGTACTGAGGACTAAGATGAGGTAGACGCCCTATTTGGCGGTTGGAACAAGTAGACGGCCTGTGGTGCCTCGTCTTCATGAGATGGAGTATATAAATAATTTGTATATCTCTTTTGTACCTAGTATATGTGCTAAAGACTATAGCTCTACGTTGCTAACTGTTGTAATAAAGCACGGTCTCTAGTTATTATTTTGCTGCGTAACTATGGTAAAGCTTATTATTCTCTAAGACGTTTGGCTTAAAGAATAGTAATCCGTTACCCAGTGTCATATTCTGATGATAATAACACAGGGCGTCACACCCGCATCACAGTGGTCATATAAAAATGTTGCAGCGTGCTTTTGTTTTGTTGAATACACTTGGATTTGTGAAAAAAACACATGGAAATAGAGCCACAACTACTATTTCAAATGGCTTCAGCTTCTGGCTTTTTTGGCTTATTTAAGTTAGAAGCCACTTGAAACACATCGGTTTCTAATTTCGGCTTATTTTATTTTATTTTTTTATTTTTTGCCTTTTATGTTTTTCCTTATTCCTTGTAACGAGTTTTTCTAATTTTGTTCTTAATTTTTTCTTGAAAAAAACTAATAGCCGCTACAACATAATTTTAGCTAAAAGCTAATTGAAGCACCACCTAAATAAGGCACTCACATTGAAAAACAAATTGTAATGCCAACACTCCGAGTTTAACCATACTAAAACACGCAAACGCGCGTGCTTATTGCTTACCAAGCTAGAAGGAGGACCCGTTCACAGATGAAAACTAACCGACCGCACGACGCGTTCGGCGTTCCTGTCCCTCCAAGAGATTACCGCCCGGCCGCCCGCTTCCCATGCACGTGCACGCACGTAAGCGCGCCCCTCCACACGGCGGCCACTCATCCCAAAATTAGCCTACTAATCCCACTATAAATCCCCCTCCCCGCCCTCCCCTCCCTCCTCAGGCAAGCAGCAAGGGCACAGAGCCATCCAAGAAAGCCGCAGCAGCCAGCTTGCCGAGCTCTTCTTCCTCGCCTCCGTTCCGTCCCGTCGCCGTCTCGTTCTCAAGTCGAACACCACCTCAAACAATAAGGGATGGAGATGAAGAAGATCGCCTGCGCTGTCCTCGTCGCCGCCTCGGCCACCGTGGCCCTCGCCGCCGAGGCACCGGCTCCTGCCCCCACCAGCGCCTCCGCCGCCGTCGCTCCCGCCCTCGGCGCGGCGCTCGGCGCCACCGTGCTCTCGTTCTTCGCCTACTATCTGCAGTGAGCGGAGCCAGCCAGCCGCCGCCTTCGCTGCACAGAGGAGGAAGAGAGGAAGGGAAGATACTAGCATATAATATGGCTACGCTAATCCCAAACACGCGCATGCGTTTCGATTTCGATCGATCAATGTTGATTTATGTTGATTTTTAATACCTCTGCCTTTTCTCCTCATATGGCGAATTGATGTTGTTGATTGATGCACCGGTTTGATTTGGTGCCTCATTCTGTTCTTCCCTTCGAGAGGGATGGATATTGTATTATTGTTTGACATTTGTTTGGATTAATTGAAGTGTTGGATTCAATCAAAGCGTAAATTTGTATGGAATATTCTGTCCTGATGGTTCTACAAGTCTTGATTTCATGGCATTTCGTTAGACGTTTGAGGAGATGCATCGCGTGTATGACGCTAGGTAGTGGCCTGCGTAGTTGCGTGACAGTATTACACTGATTGAGATGATTGGAGGAAGATTTAGGGTTGCATCTAGATGAGATTGCGCCTCACGTTCGAGAATTATAGTTCTTTGACTAAAAAAAGATAATACACCATGAGTTTTGTAGGAGTTAAAACCCATATCCAAATTCCTACGAGAATCATGCGTTCGAAACGTTCTCTGTTTCCTCCGCCAAACAAAGCTAAGCATGATTCTTTTAATTAACTTGCAAAAGTAAAGATGTGTAATACGACGATGGCAATAGCCCTCGAATTAAGTTCACACTCCCTGTCGCAATACACCAATAAAGCATGGAGTATCAGAAGTTAATGAGAAATGACTACGCATACATGTATTAAAATAGAGGTAAGAGTGTGCAAAAACATTGCAAATGGTGCACTTTTGATTTCCCTAATGGACAAACCTTGTGAAATGACAATACCAAAGAAAATGAACATATATTGCGAAAGGAGGGAATAATATCAATCTTACAGAATACAAGTCGTACATACTTTGGGGCACAATGGTATTTCCACAAGTACTAATTTAGAAAGCCATACCAAAAAAGCAAACAAGCACAGATAGAAAGAAAGAAAGATGAGACACTGAAGATCCAACCACACTATAACAAAGATGAGATGCTCTCTGAAGCCAAAGACAAGGAGAAATATGTCGATACATGACTCCAGACCATATCTACTTTGCAGTTTGCACACATCAGAAAGGTTCAAGCTCAGAAAAGGTGGTTCCGACAAACCCCAGTGGCAAATTAACATAGCACTTACTTTTTCTGTGATGTTTCTTAATGTTGGTGTAAGCATTGTTGTGGGGTGCGGCAACCGCTCGGACCGTTACAATTGACTAGAGTAAACCCAATTGCATAGTATTGTATATATAAAGAAATATACCAATATACTCTCGTCCCCTTTAATTATTGAAGGACATGATAGGCAATTCTCATCCTATTCAATTTATGTATAGGCAATTCGCATCCTGTTCAATTCATGTATATAAAACCTTAAGGGAGTACGAGGGGAGAGTGGACACACTCATTTTCCCCATTAACTCTCTTTCTAACCCACTGTTTGGCCTTGTTGCCACAACAATCACCATGTGATCGAGCATGGCCACAAGAGATTTCTAAGCATTCAATCGACAGAACAACAGACACAGCAAAAGGCTAACACCATGTAGCACCAACCAGATTCAGAAACCAATACATGCTCTTTCAGTTTCAGGGAATCCATGCTTCGATTTACCAGCTGGAAAGGAATCAGTCACCACTCATAAGCAACACATTAAGGAAACAGAAGATTAACCTAGATGTAAGGTAAGATACTTGTCTCCATCTTAAACAAACGTAGAGCTCAGAAGAGCAGATAACAAAAGAGCCACACTTCATGGACCAGACACCATGCCTCCCAGGCATCTAGCCAGTAGTACCTTGGCCTTGCAAGGTCAAGAAATGATAACCAATAACATAAGGATTTCCCCATCCCAGTGCAAGAAGGAAAAAAAATGACTGCTTCCATAGGCTTGATCCTAAGCTCAACTGGGATAGCAACAAACTAGGGCCGAAGAACTACATGGATTGCTGATAATTCAGGGTTCTCATTCAGTGGTTTCCTTGAGCCCCCTGACAGAATGAAAGATGAAAATAGATCTGAAGAGTGAAGGCTTCACGGACTGGGAAGCTGAAGGTGAGTGATGTGCATCTTCCTTTCACTCCAAATGCCTATTTATAATGACAAAAGAGCAACCAGTAATGGCAATGGTAATCCTATCTACTAGTGGACAATAATGCCAGTGAATCTTTACCATCCAAAAGGAAGGCGACAGGTTATTGAATTTAAAATCTAAATTGGAGCCTACAACATACCGCTGTTCAGTGGTCAGAATGCATGAAGTCTATGAAACCTAACTACTAGGGGATGTCTGATGTGTGTTCTGTACAAAACATTGCCACTTGGCCCTAATCTACAACTGCAACTTAAATAGAGTGCAGTATAGTGTATGTGTAGACTTTGATGAAAGACTCCCATGTCTTCATCAGCTTTGCTTCCGGAAATTATGGTTTACAATGGGCTGTTATGCAACTACCATATCCTTTCTATTTTTTTAATTTTCAACCACTTGTCTGAAATCTATCTTAACTTCTCAGGTACCTAGAGGCCAGTAAACTAGAAATCTAACTGTAGTCAAATAGAAATCTTCACTCCGGCTCTATAGTCTACAATGTGTTCTTTGCACCTATTTGAACTATCACTCTTCAGGGCCAACAGGATTTGTCAAATACCTAGGCAGAAGTGTTAACAAAAGCACAGTTTGTTTGATCACCATTATGTAGACTGTTATGTAGTATTCAATTGCATAAAGCTAAACCTTGCTTGATATATACATCAGGGCAAGGTGGATAATGGGAAGTCTCGATTATACTACTCAGGAATTTTTCTAAAAGCAACTAAAGTTGCAAAAATAAAATCCAACTGCTTAGTTCAGGACTTCAGGTCAATATTGCTAACAACTTGGTACCAGCAAATTTTCATGCTGTGGACAGGCAAGAATAATCAACAACTTATCGATCAATTCAAGCTGTTCTACCTACGTTTTTACAGGGTACATTAAGGTTGAACTGTAAAAGTCAAGTATCTGTGTTTCATTGCCGTGATCATAGTGGACCAAACTGAGCTGTGAACTGGAGCCGTAGTTAGACAAGAACCTTACAGTCCCATCTCTAATAACCACCTCTACAAAAGTATCAATTCAGTGAGGGGTAATTGGATCAAATCCATTAAATGATTGAGATTCCCCAGCAAAGTTTGTCAATAAGAGCATGCAGTAGGCAAGCTAGACCCAAAAACTGCTTAAGTCATCAATAAGATATAAAGTGGAAGCTGATTGACCTATAATTTACGAAAGTTTACTTGATCAAATGGAAGGCAAATAAATCATGTAGCCGACATAAGAGTAAACAAAACAAAAGCGAAACTAACAAGAATAGAAACATGGTACTACTAAAAATGGATGCATATCTTCATGTAACTATAGTAGAGGTAACGAGGATGTAGTAATCCTCTAATTATTATGTCATTATATTCTCCGAGTATATTTCTTATCGGTAAGGGAGATATTTCACACAGTAGTCGTAAGTCCTACGACCATGTGATCGTAAGTCATTCTACGACTACTTGTTAGTCGTAAGTCTTTCTACGATCACATAAGTTGTAAGTTCTTCTACAATCACATAGTCGTAAGTTATCCTGCGACCACCTCATGGTCGTTGACCTTCCTGCGACTAGTCTATCTCCGACTGGCTTGTTTATGACAACCTATTGCATAGTGGGTTTATCTAACAAGGCGGTTAGAACGTGCGTTTATTCCTAATAACCACACACGATCTCTCTGTGACTTGAAGTTGGGGGGTTAGATGACGAGGATATAGTAATTCTCTAATTATTACGTCATCATATTCTCCAAGCATACTCCTTATCGGTAAGGGAGAGATTTCACAGAGTAGTCGTAAGTTCTTCTACGACCACGTGGTCGTAAGTCCTTCTACGACTACTCATTGGTCAGAAATCTTTCTACGACTACTCATTGGTCGGAAATATTTCTGACCATATAGCCTGTAAGTTCTTCTACGACCACATAGTCGTAAGTTGTCCTGCGACCACCTCGTGGTCGTGGACCTTCCTACAACTAGTCTATCTCCGACTGGCTTGTCTATGCCAACCTATTGCATAGTGGGTTTATCTAACAAGACAGTTAGAATGTGTTTATTTCTAATAACCGCACACAATCTCTCTTTGACAACAACTGCCGCACGACGAACGGGCCATCATGTCTCTCTAACAATAACTTCTGTCAGACGGTTATCTTTCGAAGCGATGAGATGTCTTTTGGCGCAGGACAGTGGTCACTTTGTCAACTATATAAAAATTGATGTCGAAGAAGAGAATGATTTCGAATGAGATGAGCAATAGCCACACAGGGCGTATGATTATTATTCTCCCAGGAGAAGACCCGAACCTATATAAAAATTTCCGTGTCTCTACTCTACATGTTCATAGTCCGAGTTTTCTAGAGTTTCCCTAAATCCAAACAAATCATACGTAAGAACGATATTAAAACATCGATAAGAGGAAACAACAAGAGAAACACTACTGAAAAAGATGTAAATTTAATATAGCCACGGGCACTCCATTATCCAAAAGCACCTCAAATCACTACCTTTTACTGACAAACTCTTATTTCCAGATTCCTTGAGACTTGTAATTTTGTAAAACATAACTTACTCATTGACATATCATAAACCACACTTGATAAAACTCAATTAACTGATCAAAATTCAAAACAGAGCTTTGAAGTTTGAACTTAACGCTGAATCCATAACCCATTTTTATGGCTTGAAGCCATAATTAGATAAGCAACTTGCAAGTTCACTCTCACCTCAGTACCTCACCAGCAAACAATAGTTGTTTAATGTAACGTGATTTTATCCAAGTTGCCAAATCATGAAGGTTATAAAACGCAGTTCACCAATAAGAGAGTCACGTAGTAGGCAACTGGGATCTAAAATGCAGCTATAGCCATCTAGTTAATAAACAAGATATGAACATGGACCTGGTTCAACGAAAATTTGTGGAACATGATAATATTTTGCAACTAGTTTGATACTTTGATCTAGGAGTGAAAAGTGGATACGAATTATCCGGTTACCGTATTCGATAGGATGTGAATATGGTATAGATTTTCTTATCTGATTAAAATTTATATCCTATTCGTATTCGAATTCGTATAAAAATTATGGATACAAATATGGTATAGACTTTTACCATCCGAAATGTTATTTTATCCGGACTATCCGTATTCGTATTTGTATTCGACGAAGTAATATGTATATTTTATTACAATACGACTAATTAGTTGGACTAGTTTGTTAATTGAACACGAATTCGTGTTTCTTTAGGTGAAGTAAATGAATTAGAGTGATTGTACGACGATAAAATACATTAACGTCTTTATACTACATAAGTTATGGGAATATCTGAATCCGACCAAATTGAGTAGATATTTGATTCGAATTCGTATTCGACATTTGTCCGGTCCGTATTCGTATCCGATGTTTATTTGATTCGTATTCGAATCCAAAAAATATAGATGCGAATATGGTTTAAGTACTATCTGACCCGTATTCGATCCGTTTCCACCCCTACTTTGATCTACCAGAAGAGGAATATCACTGTACTAACAACATTTCTTTTTGAAAGACCATTGTACTAGCAACATTTCAAACAATCAAATTACGATTTCCTTGGTCCCGTGTAAATATACCGAAACTAAGCACAGTTTGACATCCAAAAGCACCAAAATTTCATAGTTTAAAGTCTATTTGCCTATCGACAGTGAATTCTTATTCCTCAATACTGACACTAACCATCCTTCCTGGAGAGAGCTCAGCTTCAGCTTACCGCATCAAGATTGCAGCTACGGACCCAACAGATACCCCGAGAGCGCAAGAGATGGCGACCACCCGCGTCCGGAGCAGCATGAGGTTAACGTTCTTCGTGGCCTGGAGGCACAGCGTGAGCACCTGCAGCCGCCCATTGGCCTCCATCTTCTGGAAGAAGGCTATGGGCTTGATGGCGCGGCGCAGAACCAGGGCGGCCGTGAAGGGAAAGCGAACGCCGCCACGCCCTGCAACGCCGCGGCCGATTCCACCCCGACGGGCGCGGCACCGGAGACGATCCAAGCGCCGGCGGCGAAGTGCGCCCCGCCGAGGAACGCAAGGGAGGCGCTGAGGCGATGCACGGCGAGGCAGAGCGCGTCGAGCTCCCGCCGCGTCTCGTCGGCGAGCGGCGACGTGTCGCGCTCCACCGTGGGGCCCTCGATCTCCTGGTGCCGCATCGCCTCCGGGAGGTGGGAGCGGGAGCGGTGGCGGCGTCGGGATTGGGGTTGGTGTCTGGGGTCGTGGAGAAGCGGCCGTGGGGGTGGAGAAGCAGGAAGGGGTTGGGCGCATGGGCGTGTAGTTTGGGGAGGCTCAGCAGGGGGAAGAGCTTGGCCGTGGTGGACGTGGGGCTCAGGAGGCGGCGGGAGAGGTGGGAGATCGCCATCGGAGAGTGGGAAGGAGGTCGCTACGCTGCGACGGCGCGGTGGCGGCTACCGCTTAGAAGGTCGTTCCCCTTTCTCCGGTCAAAGTGCAACGCGTAATCTATCCAGTACGCTTTCCCGACCGACATGGCGCTCCGGTTTTTGGGATGGTTTACAGAGAAAATGGCTCCAAAAGAAACTCGAGCCCAAAAAAAGTAGTGGTATTCGGGCCAGGGTTTGGCTTCAACTTCCAAATTTGTCCGGTGTACCAAATTGCCTTCACTACCTTCACAATCTCGTAATTATCTTTGAGTCTCTTCCTTCTAGTTTCATTAGGCCTCATTGTCTTTCTTCTCTCCGATCACATCTTGCAAGGTAGCAGCGTAAAGAAACCTGCGACAGCATCATACCGTCCTCCATGGGAGTTCTATTTTTTCGGGCTACGACTAATAACTTTTTACTGTAAATTATAGGTCTGATAAATAGTACCAGTTGATAAAAACTAAAGTCAAAAGCCAACTAAAAAGTCAAAAAGAACGGAACTATATTCTGGTGTGCAGTTGGTTCAGAAGAAGAATTAGCAGCAGATTTTATATTGGCTAGGAAGGTGCTGGCAGAGAACACTCTTCACATCCAGACTATTGTTTTGTTCTTTTTAGCTTTTTAACTGGCTTTTGATTTTGACTTTTTTTAGCAGTTACTATTTATTAAATCAATAAGCCGCATATATAAAAGAACATGATCTATAATGAGTGCTATTCGCTCGGCTTGGGAAAATCCTAGTGGCTTAACTTCGAACGGAGCTTCCCTGTTTCTTTCTCCGTGTTCCCCTCGTGTTCCCGCGCACGTGGCAATGATCCAGAGCACCAGGTAAACATGAGGGGATAGAGAGGGTGCTCTGGATCTTTGCCACGTGCACGGGAACACGAGTGAAACACGTGCGCGGGAACAGGGAAGCCGCGTTCCTTAACTTCACGGTCAGTGGGTAGCAATATGTTTGTGGTGGAGCTAGCCAATGAACGTAACAAGGAGGATTCTTGATGGAGCACCGTGGGTTGTTGGTAAACATGCAGTGAGTTTAGATGAATTTGTGGACTGCAAAAGCCCATTACTAACCCTCGGAGCAAGATTGGAAATTGATGTAACTAAACCTCTGCTACGAGGCATTACTATCGCGTCGGCCCGAAGGGGAAGCACGGATTGGTATGAAATACAGTATGAACAACTGCCTGTTTTTCTTGCGGCCTTTTAGGACATTCGGGGTTGAATTGTCCTACACCAGCAGATCTCGATGCCAATGGTTTACTCCCTTACAGTGACAAGCTGCGTGCTCCAGATGAGAGGAAAAAGAACATGCCAGTAAACTCTTCGAGCAGTCAGGGGTCAGATCGATCCTCTCGCTCGAGCTCAAAAGGTTCTGGAGTTAGACCTCAACGCAGAGATTCCACGGGAAAGAGGAAAGAAAATCAAGACAATGGTGAGGTAGCCTCACCGGTGAAGATAGATGTACTGAAAAAGAAAGGAATTGTGATTTTTGAAACCTATTTCTCCGGCGGTATTCAAAATCTCCACTAAAACAACTATGAGAGTCACCAAGTTCATATTATACTAACTATAATTAACAAAACAAAATTAAAGAACTAAACCAATAAATTTAGCGACCTTCGGCACAAGGATGGTCAGATTGCTATAGATGGGCCGGTTGGCCGCTATATTGGTCTGACGGCCACTCTGGTCTGACCAAGTTTTAATTGACCCACTTAAGCTTCATCAAGTTAAGAATTGAGGTAAGACAAGCATAGCTTAAGTAACAATATATTTGTCGACATGTTGCGCTGCTGTTTCATTCTGCTGTGTTCTTGACTCCTGAACAGATGTGCACTCTATCTGGGTGTTGAATCCTTGCAGTCGGGGGAATGAGGCAACTTAATTTTTGTTGCATAGTCTTTGGGGAGTAAACTTAATGAAACTAAAGGTTTTGAGAAGTTTGGATTCTCACCCATATCACGGATTTCATTTTGCTGTCTTCTTTGGTGCATACATGTCTACATATTTTCCTACAGCCTCAACTTTCTTCTGATGTTCATTTCATTTGCTGGTTTTCATCGTTCGGAGCATAAATCTAGTTAGTTCTCAGTTGTAGGGAACAATGCATTTTAATTACGAGCCAACAGATAGTTCTGAAACCACTCAAACAGGAATAGTTCAGGAAATGTATGTTTTTTTGTCTGGGTACTGTGCAAGTAAACAAACAGTTGTCCTCTACATAGTGCAGGTAGTCACTGGTTTTCTATATTTCATTTGTTTGTGCTGTGCCTGTGAATTTTTTGTTTGTAAGCGCATACCCTCTCACATCTATTCTTTGTAGCTTGATCGTTAGTGTGTGTTATTGCTTATCGGCATATTTGACTCTTAACATTTCTCTGTGTGAAGACTTACATTCAGGGGCGGAGCCACACTCCGGACAGGGTAGACTTCAGCTCGAGGTGTGGAAAAAAATATCTAGTATATAGCCTAGCTAAATTCAATATAATCTGGGTAACATTTTTATGGTCCAGTTTAGATAGCCTAAATCATTCTACCACTAAACTCGGGGCGTAACAAAATTCTGACTCCGCCACTGCTTACATTTGTAACTGAAAGGGCACTATCTGAATTTTAAACTGTTTCTACTTTATTCCGGTGATATTTGAAAGTTACAGGGTTGTTCGTTATTATCCCCAGGATCAATTTGTGAAGTATTTTTGTGCTACAAACATTTTACATACTTAAATCCCGTGAGTATTGTATGCCACTGCTTGCATTTATTCGACTTCTGCTTGCATGTATGGTATTGGCCTTTAGCATCCTCATGTTTCAGTGAGGAACTTGGTCGGCAGCATCTCCAACCTTGCATTTGCGTTGTTATTGTTATAAATATTGTGTGTATATTGATATGAGACCCAAAGGGCCATATATATAGGAGAGTACAAGAGATATGCCATATAGAGATAAGGCATATATGGAATAGAATCCAAACTCTATCTCCTAATACAACTCTTTCTCTATCTCCTTAACACGCCCCTCAAATGCAAGACGTATGCAATAGCATTGCATTTGAAAAAGGAGTTAACATTAAAACAAGAAAATCCAAATCCGAGTCTTGATGATGTCGCTGCTATGCGTGCGACCTTGGAATAAACTGTCAAATCAAGCCGAAGAGGAATAGATAGAAGCATGACGACGCAGATCGAAACTCGAGACGGCGGCGACGGCGGCGCGGTGCACAAGAAGTGCAACGGAGGCGCAGTGCAGAAGAAGCGCGGCGGCGTTACAAGCTCGTCAAAGAATAGAGCGGCGGCTGCTGCTATGCAAAATAAAATTCCTACACTTCTATGACTGACAATAGATTTGTGGACTCGCACGGCTTGGACGAACTAGAGATTAGAGACTGACGCAACGGACGCAACGGAAGACTCAAAGAAAGATAATTAAAGACTGACTCACCAAACGAGCGGCGTGGCGGCGGTGGAGTCGGCGGGGTCGTAACGGCCGACCTCGACGCACGGAGTCGGCAGAGCGACAGTGGAGTCGGCGGCGTAATGCACAAGAAGCGCAGCGGGGCGCGGTGCGGGAGGCCGGATCGGCGGCGAAGAGGCGGCGAGCACGGCGGAGCCATGCGAGGCGCGGCAGCAGCGCGCGAGAGACGATGGGAAGGCCGGGCGGCCGGATCTGGCGGGCTCGGGCGGCCGAGGCGGCGACGCGACGACGGCGCGGCGCAGGCGAGGAGCTCCGGGTGGGAGGCGGAGTCGGCCACGCAGGCGACCGCGACCGCGGGCGGATCCGGCGAGCCGAGCGGCGATGAGCACGGTGATGGTCGACAGCAAGGAAGCCGATCCGGACGAGGACGACAGAGCGACGGCGGTGAACCAGAAACGAGGAGGCTGCGTCGGCGCAGCCCAACAAGATGGCCGCCCCCGAGAGCAGAGAGAAGCCGGCGAGATCGGGCGATCGACGAGGCGAGTCGCGACAGCGACGCCGAGTCGGCAACAAGACGAGCCCGATCCGCTAGATCTGGCGAGGAGCCCGGCGGGCAACAGAGGACGGCGGCGGTCATCGCCGTGGAGCCGAGATCCAGTGGTGGGCAAGCAAAGACGACTGAATCCGTGCAGCGCGGAAGCCGTAGCCGTCGAGGCGGAGGCCAGTGCAGTTCTGGCGTGGACGCCGAGCACACGGAGGCGAGGTCCTGAGGCGTGGAGGCCGAGCAGAGTACCGGGCGAGCTTGAGCAGCGACGCAAACTTCGATTGATTTCGTCGTGAGACGACGACGGAGGCCGAGCGGAGGCCGAGGGGAAGCCGAGGGGAGCGCGATGCCGGCGGCGTACATGGCGAGGTGCAGCGTGATGTACACGACCACGGCGACGACGAGCGCGATCACGTACACGGAAGTCTCCAAGTCTGCCTGCGAGGCGGCCGCGGCGTTATGCGGAGAGGACTGCAGGAGCACCGCCGCGGGGGCGAGGTCGCCGCGTCGAATCGCGCGACCATCGAAGCGGCTCGGGGACCGCGCGGATGCTTGCTGCAGCATGAAGCTCGACGAGGTGATCGGCGAGGCCAAGGCGGCCGAGCTCGCCACGCGAGACGCGGAGAGGCGCGAGCGGCGGCGGTGGCGGAGCTCGACGCCGCCGCGAGGACGAACAAGATGCACGAGGAGAAGCTCCGAGTCTTTGGACAAGGAGCTCAAGGCCAAGGACACGCGCCGGCTCGACGTGGAACTCGAACTTCTTGCCGTACGGTCTCGACGGTGATCACCGGAGGTCCGAGATCCGGATGACGTGGTGGAGGACGTTGTTGCCGGCGACGCCGTAGTCCCGGATGCGGCAGTCGTAGAATCCATGCATGCATGCATGGACGGATGGTGACGAGGCTCTTGGACGCGGTGTCTTGTATATATGATCTTCCCCATAGCATGCGCGCATGCATGGTTGTGTTAAGGACCAGTGGGTGCACGCAGCCATCAAGCATGTTTGGTTGTGCTATGCACTGTACCATGCAGGCGGCCTCGGCGTTCCTCAGGTCGGCCTATGCTATCGCCTCCTGGGCGCGACCGAGGTACATCGACGACGGGCCGGGGCCCTCGCGCAAGTCGTCGAAGGCGTAGAATACGCCAAAGGTGCGATTGGTGCGGCGGGAGCTTGTGACAGGGCCGATGTGGAGTTGGCGCCCGTGAATCTCTTGTGGATGTAGATGCGAGGTGCGTCGTCGGCGAAACACGAGCCGGCGGCGACCCGCCAGATCCGTTGGCAGCAGCCAGCGAACGCGCTGGCGGCGGTGCGGACGTGATCCGACGGAACGACAGCGGCGGATCCGTTGAGGTCGTCGTCGAGCTGGCGGCGGTGCGAACGTGATCCGACGGAACGACAGCGGCGGATCCGTTGAGGTCGTCGTCGGCGATGTCGAGATATCGCCCCGGAGAGATCGATTCTCCGGGCGGCGACGACGAAGACGAACGGAGGCTAGGTATAGAACCTAGGCTCTGATACCATGTTATGAGTATTATGTGTGTATTGATATATATAGGAGAGTACAAGAGATATACCATATAGAGATAAATCACATATGGAATAGAATCCAAACTCTATCTTCTAATACAACTCTTTCTCTATCTCCTTAACAGTTATTTCCCTGTAATCCGTTCTCCCTGCCGGACGTTTGCTCCCCTCGTTACTCTCAAGCTAAATACGAACCATTAGCATCTCCTCAACTGCCGTTTTATCATGTGCGTGAACGCTATCTTACGAGAGTATTTCTCTTTTTGAGAGGACAAAACTCACCAAGCACGTCAAAAATCAGCCGAAAAATGGGCCTACCTAAATGGGCCTTCTGTCGAATACACGGCCCCGTTCACGTAACCTGTGAGAAAAGGCATAATACGCGAGCGAGCCCTAATCCCGCAGCTATAAAGCCGACCCCTCGCGCGTGCGACTAGGGTTTATCTCCTATCGCCGCAGCCTCCCTCGAAACCAGGAAAGGAGAAGGGCGAAGGCGGCGGACGGGAAGATGTCGGAGAAGAAGCGCGCCGCCGGCACCCGCAAAGACGAGGTGGTGACCCGCGAGTACACCGTCAACCTCCACAAGCGCCTCCACGGATGGTATCACCCCCTCCCCCGTCTCTTCCATTCCCAGGCTTTGCGCTTGCACTAGATCCGCGGGCTAGGTGTTATCTTCGCGCTTCACGTGGTGTCGCCTTGGCGTTAGAATCACGATTCTTGTGGATGCTGGTGCGGAGGGTTGCTGCCTGCGAGCACTCTGTGGGCATTCGAATGGCTGATGCACCTCTTTTGATCGATATCATTGGTCCAGCTAAATTGCAGTAGGGATCATATGACCGAGTGGGGTTTGGTTCTTGCAGATCTTGGTTAGTAATCTTGGTTTTGCTTGGTAACTAGTTACATGTAGATATTGAGTTTCCGTGAGTGCCATTTGATTTGGTGTTAATCGGGTATAGTCAGGTGTCTGCCTTTTTAAATCTTGTGGCTGCACACAGTTACATGCCCGGGAGATGGACTATGCTCATCGTTACACGTGTCGCTTCTTGTTATGCTACCATGTGTTCCATTTGGGCAGTAAATTTCTCTAAGGAGTACCCTCTGGTTTATTATTGTTAGGATCTTTTGGTCATTGTCTTTGACTGCCATTAGAGTGATTGATTGTATGTTGCAATCTAGTTGTTTCTGCTTGATGTTGGCGACTCTTCAATAGATGGTTCTTATGGTTGTTCCTGCTTGACGTCGGTGAAATTTTTGTGTGGATATTTTGTTATCTGATCAAATAATTTGATCCGTTATACCCGGACATAGTCAGGTATCTGTCTATAAATGTTGTGGTTGATACAGTTACATGCCCGGTATATAGAAGTTGCTCATCGTTACACGTGTTGCCCTCGTATGCTGTCATGTGTTCCATGTGGGCGCTACATCAAAACTACTTTAGGAAGCGTTGTTTGTTTTTTTTTCTTGCATGATGTAGATTCTTTTTGATGCAGTAGCATATTACACATGTTCATACTTCATATATATGTTGCCGGATCATATATTTTCATTGCCCTGTGTGGGTAATAGCGCTGCGGCTATTTGCAAATATCTTATCATGCCTTTGCTTATTTAAATAACAAGTGCCCTTAATTCTTATGGTTACTTCATCTGTTCAATTGTTACGTTTACATTGGTTAACATTCCGTCAACATTATAGCCTGTCTCATTATTGAGAACTTATTTTGTATATTAGAAGTTGCAGTATATTCCTTAGAATTGTATTACAAATAAGGCTTGCTTTAGTCTAGTTGAGTTGAGAATGTGGCTTTGGTTTGATCCACTACCCAAGAAGTGATGGCAACTTCTCTGATAAAACAGCACCTTCAAGAAGAAAGCACCTAATGCCATCAAGGAGATCAGGAAGTTTGCACAGAAGGCCATGGGCACAACAGATGTCCGCATCGATGTGAAGCTCAACAAGCACATCTGGAGCAGTGGTATCCGGAGTGTCCCAAGGCGAGTCCGTGTCAGAATTTCCCGCAAGAGGAATGACGAGGAGGATGCCAAGGAGGAACTCTACTCTCTGGTCACAGTTGCTGAGATTCCCCCAGAAGGTCTTAAAGGTCTGGGTACCAAGGTTGTTGAGGATGAGGACTAGACCTTCCATGGTTTGTCAGTTAGAACTTAATGCATATCTCTGCTCAGAGCAAATTTGGAAGTCCTGCTTTAGCTTATTGTTATCTACTGTTGATGACTTATGTAATAGAAGATTCCAGACGTTGCTTATTTCCTTAAGCGCTTGAAATTTTGACTTCGTTTGTTGTGTTTCGGATCGATGAGGATCCGCATGCCTTGTGATGTTCTATGATCCAGTATCACTTTTGAGCTTAAAAATTGATACGACAAATTGCTTATAGTACGTTTGGGTCTCTTAAGTTGTGTTGCTTGGTTGCCCTTTTCGGGCTTCATTGACTTGTGTGGCTTAATGCCCTCCTCCGTGGTTGGGCTGCGGCGCGGGGGGGGGTTGGACCCTACCTCGGTGGAGGCGACGGGGTCGGGGTGAGGCCTTGGAGGAGGTCGAGGACAGCACAATGTTCCTTAGCAATTTGTTGGTAGCGGACGCGGGGCATTGCGTGTGGCAGAACCCGCGGGGGATTATGAGAACCAGCGAGATGATTGTTGATGAGGTACAGTAATCCTCTTATTACATTATTATATTCTGAGTGTGCCCTTTAATGATAAGGGAGAAATTTTTCAGCGTTATCGTAAGTCTAACTATGACTATTTATCGTAAGTCTTCCTACAATCACTTAGTCGTAAATCTTTTTATGATCATATAGCCGTAAGATATCTTAGACCATCTTGTGGTCGTAGATCTTAATGCAACCAACATATTCTCAACCAACTTGTTTTCGTGGGATCGTCTAGCAAGGCGATTAGAATGCGTGCTTATTCCTAATAATCACACACGATCTCTGACAACGATCGTCGCATAGTGAACGGTCCACTACGTCTCTTTGATAGTAACTTTCGTCAGACGGCTATCATCCGAAGCGTTGAGGCGTATTTTGGTATGGGATAACTCCCACCGTTTCATCGGCTATATAAATATTGATGTCAGGGAAGAGTTGGATCAAAACACATTGAAGTAGAAGATAGTGCTAGGCATTTCACATTACCCTTAGTTGTAATTCTTTCTGTGAGCAATAGCCACACAGAACATATAGTTTTTATTCTCCCAGGAGAAGGGCCGAACCTGTATAAAAATTCTCGTGCCTTTACTCTATATGTTCATACACTGGGCCCTTTAGATTTTATTCAAATCCAAGCAAATCATACGTAAGGTCGATATTAAAACATCGACAGTTCGCGTCATTCGTGGGGAAGGCTCTTTCTCCAAGACTTCGGTAATTTTCATGTCAGCAAGTCCATCTGCACTCTCGTACGGTTCAACTCCAACGAGAGACGGTTATAACCCGGAATTCCTCTACCTAGCGGGGTTTACTCTAGGCCGCGATGCGCTCTCGTTGGAGCATTCTTCAAGCGAGGGGACATCCGTCGGAAGTGCAGATTCTAGACAGGAGGTCTTTGGCCTACCCGCAGATTCTAATCATTCTCTCGGAAGAAGACTTGAGGATCCTTCCCGTCGGTCACACTCTGCCATTCCTCGCCATATCCTGGCGAGGAGGCCTCCAGTGATGACTCAGGCCAGTTCTCTGATGAGCATGGGAGAAATCCTAGAACTAATCACTCTCGATTAAGGTGGCCACAACCAGTCTCAGATATTGAGGATCCCGAGACCGCCCGAAGAAGGCGATTGGCTGGCCAGAGTACTTTGCCTGGGAGTGCCCAATATCAATTCGAAGAGGCTCGATATCTAACGCATCAACAACCTGCTCGAGAACCCAACAACAGAGCTCGCTCGGGTGCTCAGCTACGACCACTTCACCTAGAGAATTGCGCGAAGACTTCGCAGTGTGATGGACAGATTCGAGCAGCCTCATCAGCATAACTCAGGGAGTCAGATAGGTACGACCGCGTCTAGTCGTTCACAGAACTTACCTTGTGGGGTTCGACATGATGACAGGTTACGATGGCTTCCAAACCACAACTTTAACCAAAGGAGAGTTCATCAAACGACTTCGGATCGGCGAGTTAACTAAGGAGGTGATCGATCACCACTTCGAACAAGGAATCTACAGTAACAGATGGAGTACGAGGAGTACTACCCTCGTATGGACGAGGCCTGCTACAGGTCGGGTCCGTCCACTATCGGGCATCGTCGAGTACGATCGCCTGGTGACGCTAATTACCCTTTCCCTCGCTGGACATCACGGTTTCGGCTAGTAAACATGGAGAAATTTAATGGGTCTCGAAATTCCATCGAGTTTCTTCAAATTTACACGACCGCGGTTTGGGCGGCAGGACGAGATGAGCACGTTATGGCAAACTATTTTTCCAACGGTGCTCGAAGGGTTTTCTCGGTCTTGGTTGCTCAACCAACATTCGAGTTGATCTACTCGTGGCAACACCTCTGCAATCTTCTGTTGGCCAACTTCCAGGGCACATACAACCGTCTTGGAAAAGAAGACGACCTATATCGGATGCGACAGAGCAACAATGAGACCCTGCGATAGTTCATCAGACGCTTTAGCTAGGTTCATAATTCAATTTCGGAGGTCTCTGATGCTTCTGTCATCAGGGGATTCAAGCAGGGTGTCCGCAATAGGAGGTTCACGGAAAACATCGCCTTACATCCTCTGACGACTATCGCCGAGCTCGTTGAGATGGCTGACCCTTATGTGACTGTTGCTGAGGCGATCGAATTGACAAAAACCATCGATCAGGTCAACCGAAATTCCAAAGAGGAAGACGAAGACAGTAAGAGAAAGGAAAAGGCCAAGAAGTCCAAGAGTAATGTTTACATTTGCTGAATGCTGACAAGGTATTTGCAAAGTCGCGTATGAGCTCTTGAGTTAGTGACCGATATTTGTGCGTGTATCTGTATTTGGCCTCCAATTTCGATCGATAGTAGCTTGAATTGCTCGTGTGTTTTTGGGACTTGCTGACTTGATGTTCTGTTTCTGGTTTTCATTGTTGCTCGTGTTCTCCTGTCTTCCTGGAACTCAAAACGTCATGTGATGCTACTGCTAGCTCTACGGGCTCGGTCTTGCCTGTCCTCCCTGGTCTGAATTCTGACCTGGTGGGTCCTGAGTTGCTGGCTGCAATGCCGGTCCTATTTCTCCGGACAGTGAAAGACCAGCTGGGCATAAAGTTGGCCCCAGCACCAGCAGTCCAGCACAGGCAAAAAGCCATGCTGTCTTAACAACATATCAAGGTGTATCGTCTTAGCAACTGATCTAAATGAAGACCAAAAAAAAGGGAAGCCTCTTAAGAAACATAACAAGAACAGTAGGAACTAGGAGGTAGGAGCAGGGCATGATAATATTTAAAAGTTTATTTTCTTCTGGCAAAGAATTTATAGCTCCAAGGAAGCTTCTCGGTTGTCCAATGTGGTAGTAAAAAATCACAGCTCATGGTTAAGACATGCACCCGGACGACAAAAGACATTTGGGATGATCTCAAAAACGTGGTATCAGCAATTGGTATGTCCTCGACTATCAGCAACGAATTACCTGTGATAAGGAGATGAAGTGAACAATGAGGTCATGGAATTATGAGACAGTCAGACAGTGTACTCAAACACCAAATAAATTGTAGTAGCGTATACAAAATTAAAATAAGTTTTGACACAGAATGAAGCAGAACTTTCAAATTTTGAATATTGAGCGATAATATGGGAAGCAAATGTTGTCAAAAATAAATTTCGAGAAGCAACAAATGTCGTCAATTCTTATTAGGCAAAATAGGACGCTGGAATAATCATATCTGAGCATTACTGCAACCCTGGTAAGCCAAATTGAAGTGATACTCAAGTCACAACAGTAGATGAAACACCATAAAGCTGGTACAGTAGAACAAGGGTAGACTGAATTTTTCAGACGTCGAGTTTAACTTATTTACTAACTAGTTCAAACAAGTTTAAACTAAAATTCAAACTAGAAATATGTTACAGCCCTCTAGGGGGAAGTTACATCAATGAATTGCTTCTAGCCAATAAGGATAATTTGTCTATGCTCTTCCTTAACGCGGTGCGCATGTATCACAAGTTCACTCTTAAAGAGATTTCCAACTAGCAATATTTGGCATGATATTCTCAAACACCTTACCATTCTTTTGTTTCTACTGTAGGATCGTATGGTACAATCAGAGGGGGGTGAATGATTATGACATACGATCCTACAGGTGGTATTAGAGCCAGTTGATATAGCGTCAGAGAGGTATGTGAATCATTTCCTATGCTAGATGGTACTGATTTCGCTTTTTGAAAGTGTCGGATGCAAGCTTACATTGAGACTCAAGGTAGTGATGTTTGAAATAAAATTGCTACACCCTATGAGGTTCCTGCTATTGTTACTAATTTAAATAAAGCAGATGTTGATTTAAATGCTCAACCTCGTAATTTATTATTTCAAGGTATTTCTCGCAAATAGTTTGATCGTGTAACTCATATTAATTATGCCCACTTAATATGGAAAACTCTGTGTGATTGTCATGAAGGAACCACTAAAATCAAGAAAATGCGTAAAAATCTTTATCAAAAAGAATATTCTGATTTTGCTATAAAGCCTGGTGAATCCATTGATGATTTGTTTGCTCGTTTTGAGAAAATATTGAGTGATTTGCACGGTGTTGGTGTTATTCCTACTGATGAAGATAATGCAACTAAAATTTCGAGATCTTTAGGTTCTGAGTGGTTAATGGTTGTCACAACTATTAATCAAACTGTCGATCTAGATACTTTAACAATAGATGATCTTTATTCTAAATTGAAAACCTATGAGATGGAAGCTTTACCATCCAAGATTAATAAATCGTCACCTTTAGCACTTGTGAATAACCCCATGCATGGTGCTTCGTCGAATGTTCTGTCTTGTCTTCTTTTTCAGAGGAACAGTTCGAGCAGCTCCCTGAAGAGGACTTGACATTGATCTCCTCACGAGCATATAAGGCACTCAACAATGTGAGAATGAGGAAGCGATGTAGCATGTCAGGATCGACCAGATGCTATGAGTGTAGCGAACCAGGCCACATTAAGATGGATTGCCCTAAACTGAGGAGCGAGGAGGATAAGGATGACAAGACTCCAACTCGTCACACTCAATTCAAGATTGACCCAAACAAGAAGCGCAACTATCGTAAGGCGGTCAACAAAATACTTGCAGCACTTGAGAAGATTAATTTGAGTGATGTTGATTCTGCGAGCGACGATGAGGTCAAAGGCAAGAAAGCAAAGGAAGAGGACTTTACAGGGATGTGTTTTATGGCCAACAGTGAGGAGCTCAGTGATGATGATCTTTACAGTGATCCTGATGAGGTAAAACCTTCTTATACTGATTTATCTCAAGCTATGCTTTAGATTGACAGATGAACTCAAAAAGTATAAGAAGAAAATTAAAAATCATGATTTTGTTGTTGAGAACTTGAATTCTGAAATTAATAGACATATAGCTTATATTCCTAATGATGAATCTTGTGAGTCTTGTCAAGTTTTACATTCTGAGTTAGAGACTGCTAGAACAATTAATACATTAAACTCGGCTCAACTTAGTGATGTAACTGCTAAACTTGATGAGTTAAGATTGGCTCATGACTTTTGTGATGAAAAGCTAAACCTTGCTAATGTCGAAATTGAAAAGCTTGAGTCTAGTTCTTCTGCTCAATCTAAGGCTTGCTCTGAGTGTGATTTGCTTCAGGCTAGACTTAATTCATCTCAGAAATCAATCCAACAAATGCTCTACCATGAGACTCTTTCTTGCTCAAATTGTACTAAGCTTAACACTAAAATAGAAGCCTTGACTAGACAACTCAATGATTTTGTTGAAAAGGAAATATTAGCTCAGTCTACTGCTTTCGAAGGTCTTGCAAATGATTTTGTTAAATGCACAACATGTCCTACATTGGCTAAAGAGAATGAGTATTTAAATGACACTTTAGAGAGGTTCACGTTTGGCAAAAAGAATTTGAACATGATTCCATATCAATCAAAAATAAGTGTAAGGAAACACGGTCTAGGATTTAATTTTATTGAGCATGCCAAAAATAATCCTGCTAAGGTTGTTAAGCTTCTTGAACCTGAGAAATTTGAAGCAGAATATGAACCTAAACAGATTATATTTAAATCTGCTGGTATTGCAAAGGAATTCTCTACCAAAGTGGGTGTTGTGAAGTCAACAAATAAGTATAAATGCACTCATTGTGGTAGAGATGGTCATGTGGTTCAGTTCTGTTTTCGGAAAGCAAAGAAGGAGAAGAAAGACAGGCTGAAAAACGTTTCCAAGTAGAGATTGTACATGCTTCCAACCGCCGTTTTGTCTCCCCTAATTAGTTGTCTGCAGACTCTGGAGAAAATTGCCTCTTTGCATGAGCTAACCAATTATCTGCAGGTCATGCACCCTCTAACTTGTTCTCTGCAGTTTCGAGAACTTCAGCTATTGAACCTGGTCGTAGTGGTCGGTCGGCGGTTATACCAGTCTTGCCCAAGCATTCAGATTACAGCGTGGTTGAGCGTCCTATGATCAGATCGGTCCGTCGCGTTATCGGGCACTCTGTGGTCGAACGTCCCACGATCAGACCCAGGTTTTGACCAGTTGCTCTTCGAGGTCGGACTAGGGTGGTCAAACATAGCTGTCGGTCAGTTGGTTCCTGTAGTCAATCAAGGTACTCAGGAGATTTACGACTAGGTGTCTCTGATTGTTTAGACCAGTCGGGAGTACGACCAGCTTCTTCCCGTGGTGGCTACCTTATCCCTCCCTCGTCCCACCGACAGGTGGGACCCCCTCTCCTTTCTTTTTTTCTTTTTATCAAATTGGAAAGTTACCAATTTGCCCTCAGAAGTCCAACAACTTTTGTATTAGAGTATGTGAGGAGGTTGAGTTTGGTTTTTGAGGATTTTGCAAAAGATCGCTTTCTAGCTGTCGACTTCGTGGTCTATGAGTTCATCTGTCTACGAGTACCGGAGCTTTTGCTATTTACGACTTGGTGGTCGGACGGCCTGATCGGCAGAATGACCACGGAGTAGCTGAAAGCTTTTGCGATCTGGTTGATGGTTGTAGCTTCTACCTGGTTGTGATCGGTAGTCGTAAGCCATGGTGTTCGGTAGTATAAGCCGTGGTGTTCGGTAGTCGTAGCTGTGGTGTTCGGTAGTCGTAGCCTATGTGAGAGATGGTCGTAGCGATCGGTTGTGGTAGTCGTTGCCTGTGTGATCGATAGTCATAGCGATTTGTGTGGCAGTCATAGCCTGTGTATTCGATGGTCGTAATGGTCTGTTGTGATGGTTGTAGGCTTCTGGTAAGAACTCGTGGGCTACGAGTACCTCATTTCTTGAGCATCTGAGTACTCGTATCAGACCAACCGGTGGTCAGACTGGTTTATCTCGATGGGCTGAGGTTGTTCACTAGAATTAGTGGGGTTTTGGTCAGGTTTGATCGAGTTGTTGTTACTAGTATACACGTGTGTTTATTATTTGGTTCTATGTTTAGGATCAGTTTTTGGGTGCATACATTTTGATTACGCAAATCGGTGATCTTTATGTATCGTGCGGTGCTACGTGATGGTTTGCTTATTGGTGTTGGTTGCAGGACTTTGAAGCTAGGTCATGGTGAGGCATATAAGAACTGGGACTAGGCATAGGGTGGTGTTGAGGTCTAGAATGGTCAGGGAGACGCCGAAGATGACTGAGGCCTATGGGGTGGTTGCAAGCCGGGGTGACAAGAAACCGGAGCGGGAGCTACTGGTGGTAGACATGATGGGCAATGGCAAGGTGGACCGAGACTAGGCTCAGGGAGGAGTCGAGATCCAGATGGTCGAGGATGCCGGGTACTGTCATGCGCGAGGAGAAGCACATGGCCTAGTGACTTGGGTTGTTTGCGAGTGAGGACGGTTCGGTGGGATCCAGACGTGTGAGAGGCTTGACGACAAGTCATTGGAGCCACATGGAAGATGACGAAGCATGGACAATGCTTCGTGGCAATGGAAGCAGGAAGCTTCGAGGAAGACGGTAAAGAGGCATTTTGGTAAATTGCCCAATACGAGAAAGTGACGGTGTGTGAAACCACGTCGTTGGCCTAAGTGATTTAGGTCATGTATGTGTTAAAAATATGAAGTGGATCAAGTATTGATTCACTAATGGGTTAATGGTTGTAAGCCGCTTTGAGAAGTGTGCATGAAAGTAAAACCTAGTGTTAGATGGGTTAACGGGTTATCCCCGGTTTGGTCTAATGGGTGGATCCATTAGGTTTTATTTCAGGTTATGAGCCTATATAAGGGGAGGGGAGGCAAGAGTTAGGGTTTGAGAAGGTTGGCTAGGTCTTTTGGTGGCTAGTTCCTCCTCCCTCCCATGGGAGTTGGGTTAGAGAGTGAGTGTGTGCTCTAGCTTTAGAACTCTGTCTTCCTGAGTGGAGTGGCTGTAAAACTAATCATCATAAGTGACCAATACATCAATCTTTAATCTAGCTTTTGTATATCCTGTGTCTGATTGAGTTTGCTCGGTTTTGATTCGGTTCTTCACCTGTTTTCTTTCTCTGTTCTTCGGTTTTGTCCTATCCCTTCTTGATCTAAGAGGTTGTTCTTGTTTCGGTTGGGTTGATCTCTTTTCTGCCCTTCTCTTGATGTTGTTGTGTCAAGGACATGGACGAGATGGAGATAATCTCTTGAGATCGACCTCCAATCATTTAGGCACTTCAACAACATGTTTATCAAGAAATCCTATGTTTACTTGATTTTGGTCCCGTTAGGTGATTTATTGGTCTAGAGGTTTTTGGCTTAATTTCATTGATGCTCTGACTCACTGTGACATGTGGGAATGTAATCAAAGCCACCTTGTCTATCTTTGACCCACAAGCAAGTTCTGATCAATAATTTCGGTTTTAGATCTCAGTTCATGTGTGTTTACTCAAATCACAAAAAGGTCTCATATTAGTCATGGATTTTTTGATTCAAGATTGGAACAACCTCCTGAGATCTTAAGCAATTTGCGTACAAAGTTTCACGGCCATTTGATCTTTTAATCAAAAGATATGTGGATTTTAGATCTTGCGATCGTGCGATTGTTGTTAGTCCGAATCGTTTTCGACCGCATCTGGTTTTGACCACTGTCAAGTTTCAGATCGCATCACATCTAATTTCTATGGCTCAATGATTTTAGATCTGGTGGTCATGTGCCTCGTCTGATACTTCTAGTTGTTTACGACCGCATCTGCTTTCGATCGATCAATAGTCTTGGATCGTGTGCCTCTTTTGATTCTTTTGGTCGATCAAAAGTTCTGTTGATTTTGGTTCTTGCGACAATACTATTTTTCTGGGAGAAACGGTAGTACCGCAAGCCTTGTAGCGGTAGTACCGGAGTCCCTGTTCTCCGACCATTTTGGTTTTTGACCATTCAGTGGTCTTCAACCACACTGGTCGAGGTTCAACTTGTTGTGACCACTTCGTCTTGACTGCTTACAGATCGACCACTTACTGGTCAGTGATCTCACCAGTCGGATTTCAACTTGCTTCAAACACTTGGGTTTGTGACCAGTCTCAGGTCCTCGACCACGTTGGTTGTTCGACTGCACACATTGGTCTATGACCACGAAGGTTACGATCGCATCGGTCTTGTCCGCGTCGGTTTTCGACCACTTATTGGTCCTTGACCATGCTGGCCTTTTGACCGCACACTGGACATTGACCATGTCAGTTTTTGACCACGCTGGTTTCGACCACGTCGGTTTCGACTACGCTGGTTTCAACCATGCTAGTTTTGACCGCGTTAGTTTCGATCACGTTGGTTACGACCACATTGGTTTTGACCACGTTGATTTCGATCATGTTGGTTTCGACCACAGTGACTTCAACCATGTTGATTTTCAACTACACTGGTATCTGACGCGCAGTCAATCTTCAACTATGGTGATTTCCATCCGATAGTCGATTCCCGACCACGTTTAACTTCCGACTGGTAGTCGAATTTCGACCACGTTGTTTTCTCTGCTGACTGGCTGTGTTCAGTTTGGCTCTCCGTTGTTTTCCGACCAGTAGTTGTAACTTGACCACACAGTATATTGAACAGGTCATTCTCGACTCTGTCTTCCTTTGTTTTTCAAGTAGATTTCTTATCCTGATCTTCATAGATTTGTAGCTATCGGAGTAAAGAATTGATCTTCATAGATTTGTAGCCATTTGGGTTCAACAACGGATGCCGTTTAGATGGCGCATCAACGCTCTCGATCGACCACGGTGAAAAAAGGGATAGGTTCATTTGCTTAGAAGTTAAAACTGAGTTCAACCTTAGTTGGAAGAAAGCACAAATAGGATCATGGTCATTTGGAATGAACTTTGTTAATTCGAAATTCACAAAACCACTAGATCTTGGTCGTGATCAACTCCAGAGAGTGTTTGAACATGATTGAGATCGGCTCTAGTATACTCTAGATTGTTTGAACATGATTGAGATCGGCTCTAGTATACTCTAGATTGTTTGGATATGATTGAGAACGGCTCTAGTATACTATAGAGATTGACAAAGTCAAATTATTTCCATGCGCGAACACGAGAGTGAGTTTTAAAACAACCAGGTGACTCACGCCTGATGTAGTAAAACTGCTATCTTTCAATTTCGTAGTGACATATCATCATCTTGGAATGTGATATACCTTAGTAGAGGCGAATTGTATTGTTTTATTATATCATCTCTGGTCTTCTGATAAAAAAGACCATAAAGTTATTTGCTACAGTGATTTGCCGTAGTCTCTAATTAAATAAGTTAGTCTCAAATGTTGTTCTCTGATATACTCTTTTTAAGTCTTAACCGAGGTGAGAGATGATAGCATAGAATCCCACTCTTATCATTGGTTATATGCCCTTTTCGTTCATTCAGTCAACTGCAATTATTTTAGGAACATATGTAAGTTTAGAGGCCCATATAGCAACAGGCCGATAAAAAACATGTCATAGTTAAGTTTATTTAGGTCCATGGAGAAGGCTATTTTATCTGCTTCTAAATACGTTACTGTTTTTTTTTTCCTTACCTCTTTTCCAGAACATGTGCTGTAGTACACACGCCACCATTATTGGTTGTTGACTGGCGAACGAACGTGAACTCGATCGGCAAGGCAATGTATGAAATGGTCACAGAGGAATGGCTAACTGTATGTATTTTTTTCATGACATCACAGTTTCTATTGAGTTCATGTCACGCTACGCTGCTTATTCGTGAATGGTAAATCCATATGTCGCTGAAGTAGGACAAGTAACAGCAACACCACACGCTAGATTCATTTTTTTAAAAAAAATCAACGGAGTACGGACAAGGGATTGTTGAAGAACAGGCTCTCTGTTGGAATTTTCCTTCAGCGGCGACGTCGTCGTGAATCCATGTCAACCTTGAGGAAGTTGGATCCAATACTATGATCCTCCAATGGGAACGTCAGCCACGCTAGCGAAGACTCGACGAACGGGAATCATTGAATGTAGGGCATGGGCATCGCGCGTCTCCTTTAGATCTGTAGGAATATACGAATCAGCAGAGAAGGCTTCGAATGGAGAACAAAGGGTATATTCTTTTCAGCTGCGGCTTATGACTTTTGACTGAAATTTTTGAATTTTGGCTATTTATGGTACAGATTACGGAGAAACATATACTCGCTTGCGATTTTGGCAGGTACAGATATTGAGCTTTTAACGTGTAGATCGTTTAACCTGTAGACCCCGTCTTGAGAAAATATTTCGTTTAAAAGTTAGATACTGTAGCAAAAGTCAAAAACCACCGACTTCGAAGGAAAAGAACAGGCCCAAAGCTACCTCTCTAGAGCTATTGGAATATGCAAATATGGAGCGGATGCCGTGAATCAGACGGACGTAATACGAGACTACTAATAGTTAGTTCAACTGCTCAAGATGCTGTGTGGTAGAGATAAGGCTTCACAAGCGACCCGAGATGATGAGGTTCGAGGCGGCGGAATCCGGAATCCCTTTCCAGACGGCGCATACTTCGGCGTTACGATACTGAAACTGCGACGACGTTGCCCGGGTCGGACGGCCGCGAGCTCCCGATCAGCAAAGATACCACGCGAGCGTGCTGCCACGCGGCACGACGAATTCCCACGTCCACGCCCTAACCGGCCCCACGCCATCCGCTGTTGGCGAGTAAGCCACACTGAGGTGCTACTCTCGGTTGGGTTAAAATAAATTAATTTATAGTTAAAATTATATTATAGTTAATTAAAATTATACTGTAGTTAATAATAGTTTATTTGACGTAACTAAATTTAAATAATTTTAAAAATAAAAAACAGATTAGACTATTATAGACAATAAAAAACAAATACGAAAAAAACCAGCAAAAAAGTTCAAAAAATAAAAAGCTAGAAAATGACGAAATTTAGAAATAGTAAAAAATAAGCCAGAAGAGCTCAAATTAAAATAAACGGGACCACAGTCCAGAAATCCAAAACTATTAGAAAACTTTCTAATATAGCTTTTTTCTTTTGTATTATCTATAAAGATATATCAATATTTTTATTTTTCTTATTTTTTATTTTTAATTGAACATAGGTCTGTTCTTTTTGACTGCGGCTTATAGCTTTTGGGTTATTCGTGTGAAAGATTACAAACTAATTGAAATTTATGTGCGATTTTTGTCGATATAAATGAAATCGGTACAATATGCATTATAATTAACTAGTAGACCCTATCTTGAGAAGACATTTCGTTTAAAAGCTAGTTACTGTAAAAAAAACTAAAAGATAAAATCAAAACTGAAAAAGAACATACCCATATAAGAAAAGCTAACAATCCCACGGTGTCATTTCAACCAAAGACACGTCACTTTGGAACCAACTTGCTTGAGAAAACGGACGGCGCTGATGCACCGACCCGGCGGCTGTCATCTATCGCCTCATTTGCTCTCCTCAAGAGCGCATGCGTTTCTACCCTCGCGCGCGCGCGGTCTCGCTGAGAAGTGCCAGGAATCTGCGTGGGCTGCTCCGAGCTTGTGATGGTGATAGGGTGGTAGTATCCGCGCAAGTCAACAAAGCTAGATCTCCCCGTGTATAGATAGACTGCAGCGCTGATTCGGTTTCTCTTGTCTGAGAGGGGAGAGGTATGCCCATGGAGTATGGGAGGAGGCAGGGATGGGGTGGTGGCGATAGAGTGCGTGGCGGGGGTCGAGGGCGGAGGTGGGGCCGGGGAGCAGCGAGACGGTGCAGACGGGCGACGTCGTCGAGGAGCTGCTCATCGGGGTCGGCAGCCGCGGCGGGGCCGCCGCGCACGCCGCGCCGTTCAAGGGCGGGCGGGCCGCGGTGCTGAAGCTCCTGCACGCGGCGTACAAGCGCGGTGACACGTCCGTCGAGGTGCGCGTGCGGCGCCCCGCACAGGCGCAGCAGCAGCAGCTGGTGGTGGCCGACGGGGAGCTGCTGGCCCCCTCGGCGGCGGCGGCGACGACCACGGGCAGGATGCACGCCTGCATCGTGCCGCAGGAGGCCGCCGGCGGCGGCGGCGGCGGGATGGGGATGGTCGGGCGCAGCCGGCAGTACGTGCTCCGGTCGATCCGCGACCCCAACTACGCCGTCGGGCTCGTCGACCGCATGGAGAGCGAGTGCATCGCCATCCGAGGTACCAAAACACTACGACTCTACGAGTCTACGATCATACGACCAATTAGATGGTGCAGAATTGCAGTTCAATTTTTTAGATTTTTTTAAGAAGATTTTTTTGATGCTCTCTTAGTCCGTACAGCAACCTGATTCCGTTTCCAGTGTAACTAGCTAGGGAAGAAAAGTAAAAGGCCGCGACTGGGTTTTCGTTACATGCCGGGTTGGACTTTAGAAAGAAAAGATACGGCGCATGCATGTGCCATCTGCCTCTGCGTGCGACTTTTGTGCGCAAGTAGGCGGCTGGCTTCATAGACACACCGTCTTGACGTATTATTTACCTGACGTGTGATTTTGATTAATATATATAAAGTTAATATAATATATTAATATTAACTAGTAGACTTTTAACTTAAAAAGATACTCTGTTTAAAAATTAATTACTATAAAAAATCTATTTATTATATAAAATAGTTTTTGGAAATTAATATAAATAAGACCTCTCCACTGCAAGGGGAAAACTTGGCGTGTTCGATCGATCACGAAATTGGTTTTGGTTGTACGCTGGAGTGCCGAGGCATATACTTGGATGGTGGATCGGTCCTAGGCCTTCTGGCTACGCTGTCATAAATGGTCACTTCTGCGAGTACAATAAAGGGTCTGCTCATCGTGTCTAGGGATATGAGCAGAATATCCTGGTTGTGACGGGATAGAACCGTAGAGGATTGCAAGAGCTGTTATTTTTAGTGTTTAGGACCGCTTTTGTTTCTAGACCAACTTGGCCTGCACAAATTATGTTATGGCCATCCATTAGTCCAGTTCAGATGATGCATACCTGCAAATTTGCAATGTTTGGTAGTTGAGCATATTCTGTGGAACATTATTAACGAGATTTGAAATAGCTGGTTCTAGCCCCAATTACTACTTCCGTTTGTAAGTTTGTCGCCGAGAAAGTAATGGTGGTAGAAACCAATAACCTAACCTGCGATAGCTTACTAGTACAAATTAATCATGGTAGTAACAGGTCCAATCATAAGATATTGGGAAATGAGATGAAACCTGGCAAGTGTACATGCAGGGCGGAGCTGGGCCTCGGGCCGCCGAGGCAATGGCCCGAGGTCCAGCTAAAATGTCTTTACTGATTACTGTATATCAACAGTGAAAATCTTGATTTTTTTCTTTCTGATGAGCTTTTCAATGAGTTGGGCCCGAGACTGGGCTTCGGGCTGGCTCCGCCCCTGTGTACATGCAATGTTTTGCATATGTCAGTAAAAAAAAAGCATCAATTTGTTGTAGTCTAGCTCACGATGCATACTTCCAGGCAACAGACACGGCGGCGCAGTGCACGTTGAATGGAATCTGCATTTAGATTCATTCATACATGCACCACTTGCTCATCATTGAATGTGTTCCTCTGACTTCAAATTTTGTCTCGAAATTTCTCGATGCAATTCGGAGATTCCCCGGTTGAGTTTACCTCCTCAGTCACATCCTAAAACATGTCACAAAATTATTAATTCTTGTTAGCAACACGAATAAAACTCACTCAGAATTGCATATCAATCATGCAAAAATCATGATAAGAGCGTGAGAATTCCTCTGCATTTCTAATGCTATGGCCTTGGGACACCGACCATGGTGCTTTCAGGGTCGAGGAGCTCGAGGGTGGTGTGCGCGCTGAGCAAGGCGCAGCTGCAGGACGGCTACGTGTCCTACCCGTGGGAGAAGAAGATGAGGGAGGTGCTCCCGATCCCCAACTCCAGCAGCTTCCTCTCCATGCTCATCCTCCCCACGGAGCTCGACCGCGCCGCCTCCCGCTACAACTCCGTCGAGGACACCCTGGCCCGCGCCAACGCCTGGATCCTCTCCTCGCAGGCGTCCGGGGTGCCCATCGCCTTCCTCAACGTCCAGACCGAGGCCCTCCTCACCAAGGTCTCTCGTCAGGGCCAAACCCACACAAATGTTTCTGTGCAACGCGTGCATGCCTTACTGATGACGCGATGTTCTTGGTGCAGATCTCCGGCGAGACGGCCTCCGCGACGGTGAACTCGGGGTCACTATCCGACCTCCCGAACCTCGCCAACGCCAGCCTTTACGGGTTCGAGGACTACCACGGCGTGGACATCGGCGTGGTGAAGGCGGTGCGCGTTTGGTACACCGCCGCCGCCGGGGAAGTGCCCGTGGAGATCACCCTCGAGGAGGGCGACACCAAGCTCGGCTTCGCCATTAGCCGCACCGAGGAGGTTCGTACGGTTGGCTAGCTTCCAAGTTCCAACACGTCTTGCACTTTTACTCGCTACGTACTTCTCTCGTCCTAGCTCATGCGTTCGATCATGCGCCTGAACTGAATCATTATCGTGCAGGGTTTCATCTACATCTCGTCCGTCATTGAGGACGGCGGCGATCGCCAGGCGCCGTCGACGCGGTCGGGGCTCCGCGACCTCTACCGGGAGGCGAAGAGCGCGTCCAAGCTGCTGGTCATCTCCAGGGTGTCGGGCCACAAGGTCCTGCCGTGGATGGTGTCCACGTCCGGCGCCATCCGCTGCTTCGACACCGTCTCGCTCAGCCAGAAGCTGTCCCTGCACCGCCACGCCCTGCGCCCGATCCTGCTCCACGTGCTCATGTGGGATGGCAAGTCCGACGTGCTGGCTCGCCCGCACGAGCCCTGCCCGCCGCCGCCGTTCCCGGCGGTCGCCGAGCTGCTGCGGCAGAACTCGTTCGCGTGCATCGAGCAGCCCGTGCAGGCAGAAGGTGAGCCGGGGATCATGCAGGGGAGGGACACTGCTGGTGACACATCCTTCAGGTTCCACAGTTTCTCGCTGCCCAACAACTGGGTCTGATGAACGCTGGACAAAACCTGGACGTCTTACTGGGTTGCTGTACATCTGCAGATTTCGACGAGCGGCTTTGTGCCGAGAAAGAGCACCGTGTACTGTAATATCTTATTGAGTAGAGTCGAGTATAATTTTGTCCGGTGAAATAGTGTTCAGTTTCAGCTCTGCTTTAAAACACTGCAGATTGCATGAGGAGATTAACAGCTGCAGGATGGATTTTAAGGACGGTACTCATGGATGGCAAGGCCGATATCATTATCACACTTCATTTGGAAGTTAAACAGTATAATTTGATTTTCACAGGTGATGTAAGTTTAGTACACAACAGAGTATCCATTATACCTTAACAAGATAATTGAATGAACATACTTTACATTGCTTGGACATAAAAGGGTTGCATAGGGAATAACAGAAGCACCCTCAGTATATGTGAGCATCCGGGAATGAAGATAAAAGTATGAGCTTGGACTATTGCATTTCGCGTTCTGATCATATATGGGTCATCAAATTAATCGGAAATCTGCATAATGTCTAGAATCCATTCTTCCCTTTCAAATTAATCGCCGAGAGCTCTTGTTCGACATAATCCCCAGCGCAGATTGGCGGATAACTATGAGAATTGGGTGTTCCAGCGAAGTGGCCCAATGGCTTAAGCGTCGCATCAGAAGCAATGTGTGCGAACAACTATTTACACGAGGAGACAAATGGGTTCGTCAAAACTCACCAGGAGACAAACGGGTTAGCCAAAGTACGATTAAATTTCTGGAAACTTCCCATGAAGTTAGCAAACATAGAAAGAGAATTCAGAGAACATACTGTTGATGAAACCCTCCACAGGCTTCTATTTTGCTCTTTCGCTAATGCTATAGCCTCTAATGTTCTCTTGGTTACCACAACCTCATGCATTCCAGCTAAACACTCACCACCGGTAAGCCATTCCAGCTGTACAGAAAGAAACACATCTAATTAGTGAAGAGGTGTACCTTTTTCTGCGTGTGTTTCGCCGACACACCCAAGTTCCCTGAAAAAAGACCCAGCTTTCACTTGCTTACCACTTGCACATAAGTGTTCTTTTTTTAGGATCACATAAGTGTTAAGGACCACACAAGTGCTTGATATTTTAGAAAAGAGTCGCTATGAAACTACAGCTTGATTTCTATGATGATTACAGCACCAATTACATGAAAACCAAACTCAGAAGTCAGAACAAAACATAAACATTAAGAATGATATCATCAAACTGACATAGTTGACCCCTACAAATTTGCATAAATATATCCCTTCATCGAAACATCAGTACAGATCAATTAAAGATGTATCCAGTGAGTAGCAAAGCTTACCTGTTTCCCTGACTGAACGAGAAGGCAGCCAACAGGGACCTTCACCTCCATCTTTTTACCATTCCTTAACCAAATGTTCAGGCCTGGAAATCTACTTCGACCATGTATGGTCAAGAAATTAAGATCATAGTGGAACCCAGCAAAAACAGTGCCCTCAGAACCATGACGCTGCAGGTCACTTCCAGTTGGTGCTAGGAGGTGTGGTCCCTATTGAAACACAATAATAATTGAGCAATGTCAATGAGATGATTGCAGAACTTCAACCTGAACAATACGGTACCTACAAGACTGCAAATGTTGAATTGCATGATAAAGAAAACACCAGAGTTCATACTACACCTTAGAACCCACTAAGGTATTTTCGGTTTACGAAATCAACATAATGCTGGGACTTGGCATTATTTTTAAGAACTTGCGTTTCAAATATATTTACAAATTACAACAGAACAAGTTAGTGCAGATAATTCCAACATTACCTCCATCATCAAAGAGGTAAATACGTCCTTTGGCAAGCCAAATCCAATTGCAGCCATCTCAGCAACAACCTATGTAACCATATGACACAACCAAGTTGTGCATCAATGTCATACAGCAAAACCGTACATAGACTGAAGGAAACATTGATTCAGAACTAGTGCCATGCTTGAGATGTGTACCTCAATTGCAGAAATCATTTTAAAACCCCAGGAATCCATCGTCTCTTTCCACTCAGGTAATCCATCAGGGATAACAGGTTCCGAGTTCAGCTCCTAACACAAGGTTACATACATGTCAGTACACAGCACAGCTAAATCACCGCCATGATACACAGCATTTTCAAGACTCATACAACGATTTGAAAGGATCATAAGAAAATCACAACCTTAAAGCGGGTATTCGCGGGGCGAGGACCCACTCTCCACATGTACCGCCATTTTGGGTCTGGTCCCTTAGGGGTGGCTGGCTGAAACTCCTCGGGCATACTCTTGATCCTGTCTTGCATCTCCTTGTCCACAAGGCTGCGTGGTACCTCCACACCTTCGGGTGTCACACCAACCTTATCATTTAAAACAGAATCAAAATCCATCATCACAATGGGGACAGATTTAGATACCACACATTCAGCACAGTTGTTGGTTACAAGAATATTAAGTATCTGAATTCTAATGCGACGGATCATAGCAGAGAACTTGATCCATCCAACAAACTATGAATTACTGATCCTAGCCGGGCGGACTTGAATTTTCCCAAACCCTGGCCTCCGATCCCACCGAATCATACACCAAATTTCGTCTACGAAGCAGAAAAAGAGAGGAGGGTATCGCTACTTCTAGCCCATTGTTGTTACCTGGTAGTGGAGGTGGGGCGCTCCTGGAAGCGCTTGGCATCGTCGGATCGGGCGAAGTAGCGCTCGACGACGTCGAGGAAGTGGTCGTTGTCGGCGGCGGAGCAGCGGGGGTCCTTCACCAGCAGCGCCCCGGTGTCCCGGAGGCTGGCGCTCACCGCCTCGCACAGCGCGCGCACCCCCTCCTCCGCTGCCAGCGCCGGGCCGGCGGCGATCTGCAGGTACGGTGCGAGATCCACCACGGGGAGGTCCATGGGCTGCGCGGCGGCCGGAGAGTCGAGTTAAAACTTAAAATCGCTGCCGTGTCAAAATGCGAGGGGAATCGGATCGGGGAACTCGCGGTGGTGGTTTTAAGAACAGCGTGGAAGTGTAACCGTGGAACAGCGAGCGAGAGGGAGAAATGATGCGTGAAGGAACCGAGAGGGAGAGTCGGGGCCGGAACAGCAAACCGGGTGCTGACGGAACCGGTTTGGATAAAAGATTCTCCCAGCCGGCTGGTTGGAATCACACGTTCACGCACGCAATGGAAAGTTACAAGCCTGTTATTTTCTGCTTCTAAAATCTGTTTTTTTATTTATCTACAGTAACTAATTTTTAAATAGAATATCTTTTTAAAACAGAATCTACTAGTTAATTATAATATATATTGTACCGACTTCATTTATATTGGCAAAAACTACATATGAGTTTCTGTTACTCTATAATCTCTCGCACAAACAACCCAAAAACCACAAACCCACAACTTATGCTTTTAAAGTGTATTTCTGCAGAACTTATGAATGGATACTTCTTTTTCAAAATTTTTATTTGAAAAGTTTCTTAGGAGCCCAAAATTCATTTCTGCAAAATTTGAAAGCATTTTAACTACATTTGATAAAATTGTATACTTTTCTCGTTTTTAACAAAATGCTGAAATTTCAGAATTTTGCATAGTTTTGAGTAGTTTTTTATTCTCATATCTTTCGGTGTGTTCATAATATGAGGAAGGCATAATAATAACTTTTGAACCCCTATTGTTGAGCTATACTAACATATTTTCTTAGATTTATTGGACATCTGTAGGTCAGGATTTTAGCTAGCTTTTGAAGCTAAATTAAAATGTCAAAATTCTAAAAATCTGAAACTTCAAATTTGAGTGTGCTTCAAATGCTACAAGAGGTATCCAATGTCAAAAGGGGGGAAATTTCAAAAGCCTTCAAGGAGCACTCATGAGTAAGATTATTTGAATACGTTTCAAATATATTTTCATCTAGTTACCTAATACTCCCTCTTGGTCACATATGTTTATTTCATACTCTTTATGACCAAAATTAAATTAAATCAATTGGTATCAAGCTCCATGTGTTGGAACATCTCTAATTTGGTTAATTTTGCTTTTTCCTTTCTTTTTGATGATAAATACCTAAAGGGGGAGAACAATGAATAATAGCATTGATTTTAAATATGTATAATGCCAAAAAGGGGGAAAATAACATTGATGGTAAAAGGGGAAAGTTATTTATTATGTTTATTGATGCTTTCATCTTAGTTAAATTTTCTATCATATCTTTATTTTCATCCAAATGCTATTATTGTTAATGGATTTGTCATTCATCACAAAAAAATGGAGAGATTGTAAGTTCAAGTTTCATTAAATTGGTTTTGATGATAATAACAAATACAATTGTGAGACTAGTATGTTTACTGATTATGATATTGCTTAGTCTCATTTGGATAAAAAGGTGAAAAATATAAGAGGTATGCATTAAATATCACATTCTTATCTTATTGCATTCCTCAGATCTAAAATATAGAATGAACTTTATCAAATAGGTCAAATTTGAATATGTGCATATACTTTCACAATACATTCTTTTATGTGCTCATTTAGGGGGAGTTCACTCTATATTTTGTGGTTTTATTAGTATTGATCTATGTTCCATTTTCATATTTTAAGGATCTTTACTTTGAAACATATCTCTTAAGTATATATATAGTTTGTGTAGTTCATATATACTCATAATCGGGTTCTCATCTAGTTTCTCCATTATGTGTTAATGGTTAGATGATTAATGACTACCAAATAAGTAAGCTTTACTTTAAAAGCTTATCTTAGAGTATATAATTGCCGTGTACATGTTGTATACTCGTAATTCAATTTTTATCTTATTATTTGTTGAGATTGTCATAAATTACCAAAATATGAAGATTGTAGAATCTAGTCCCTCTATTATGAGTTAATGGTGAAGTTTAGTAATTGATGATAATTGTTTTATGGACTAACATTTTTATGAGTTGGATAAATATATCTGGTAGCTTTTTTAGTGTAATTAAAATTTTTAAAAATAAAAAAATAGGTTAGTTCAACACGACAGTCAAAGCAGCTACATCTATCCCCTATCCGAGTGCAACAATAAACAGCCGCAGCAAGATGAATATGTGGGCTTTCTTGCTGCCATCCACTCCCGCTCATCGCTGTTGCGCCCCGCTCGCTTGCCACACGTGCTGTTGTAGCCTCTCACTAGTGCTTGCCTACTGCGATGGGACTGAACGAACGTAGATTGGAGCATGGGTGGAGGAGCAAGTAGCAATGGAGAGAAAGATGCGTGGAAGGATTTGGAGGGAGTTTGTTTGGTAATTAGATGATTTTGGAGGAAGCCGTTGATGGGAATATTTGATGGTTTTAGGGGGTCGCTTCAAGCAGCTTATGATTGTGACCTTCGACTGTTGACTGAAATTATACTAAAGTGATTACTATTTTTTTAGTTATTTAATCAAAGAAAAATAAAAAAATTAGGAAAAAGATGAAAACACTTTTTATCTCTATAGATCCGACTTGATCAAGATCTGTGTGATCGAAAACAACGTGGTCGAAACCGACGTGGTCGAGACCTGTATGGTCAAAATAGACATGGTCGAATTGACGTGATTAAAACAACATGATTGAAGATCAACGTAGTGGTCAGAGATCTGTGTGATCGAAGACTGACATGGTCGATGTGGTCGAGACTTGAGTGGTATGGTGCTTCACAGGCGTTTATTGTGATCGATGGTCACTGAGAAAGCAAATCAAAGGCTTATTCTTAGTCTGTTGTATCTGTCCCTCTCAAGCACAAGTTACCAGGGGATTTGCAAAGGAACTAAGTGCATCACCAAAATAGACAAAAGCACGCATCAGCTTCAAAATTCACCGAACTGATGGTTTGCAAGATTTGTGCTACAAGTACACAACTTCAATCAATGGGCAGGCTTCTTCTCGGTTGTGTACGGATAGTACTCTTTGCCATTGTCCACTCTGGTAGTATTGCCGCCAATGTCCAGCACAGCAGATGTGAATGCCAGGCAAGAACCACCAGTGAGGGCAGACGGAATGCTCCTTCCTGCCAATTGGGTGTTTCCAGATTAACACAGACATCAGTCTTGCTACCCAAATATACCGAAGCATAAGCATGAATATAACAAGAAAAGTGTGTGAAAACCCAGAATAGCCTGTTACAAATATGATCAAGAATCAAATATGACCAAGTACATCCCAAGACATAACCATTGGATTTGCATGCAGTGATAAGGATAATGTTGACACTTGGTGGTATGTCACCTATCTGACTGAAAGTGATAACATTAACAGTATGACACCATAGTAAGATCATATATTTCTGAGTACATAGATTCACACGGAACTATTATCCAGGTACGAAGCGAGAGCATACAAAGGGCAGTACAAGGATATCATATCTGACAATTTGTTACTGACTCCAGTATTGAACTTCTGTTAAAGATTTCTTAGCAAGAATTACATTCATTCATGGGTTTGAATTTCTCATCTCCAAGGGAACCAATGGCTTAATCAGTTCTGGACTAATTCTGCTTATGTTCTTCGAGTTGCAATAAGTAAAAAAAAAAGCCAATAAAACATCCAAATGGTAAGCTACCCAACATATAAGCATAACAATAATATCATTATGAAACAATTGCTGCTCTCTCGACTCAGATAGTTGAAGTGCCAATCTGAAGTACTTGAGTAAACATTCAATCAAAATCAGCTAAGAAGTAGATTAACGTACTTTTATATTGTTGCACAATAAAAAGGCAGAAATAGTAATGATCTTATGATGCAAACAAGTCCAATGAGTCTAAAGGGCTGTTAGGTTATTAGGTCTAGTTTAACCTTATCTAAACGAGTTTGTATCATAAGATGGCTCAATGGCTTATTGACTTTGTAGCAACCCCAAAGCTTGATTGTTAGGTAAACTAAAAGCTTCTCTAGGTGAACCATCGCTTACACTCCCCTGCTAGCATAAACCTGCTTAGCCATGAAGCCCAATAAGATCATATCTAAGCCAGGGGACCCGGCTTGCGGAACAAAGCAAGTACAATGGAAATATATGTTTGACCCGAATCTGTCCACACAATAACTCCTACTGCGTAGTCACCAGAAATCAATCAATATAGGAGCATAAACTATGCCATCATCTAAAATTAGGATGAACCAATCCAAAATGCTCCACACATATAAGTAGTGGTTCCTCAAACAAGAGAATATTATTGTGCTCATGTGTTTCTCCATAAATCAATCACAAAAGGAAAAGGACATTTCGAAAGTGCTTACGATTGTAATTAACATCTTATAGTTGTACTACAACCACCAATTTAGTCACATTACTCTGCCGGCGAACTTCAATTAATATGCATGGAAATAATGCCTGTAGGACTATTCTCAAAAGAAGCTGTGTTTACTCCAAGAGTTTTGCTCGTAACTTTCAGTGATACAAGAGCCATAGCAATTGGCAAAGATCTTTTCAACAAGCCAATCAAAGAACATATTCTGACAGGTGAAATGCATTTTAAAACAGCCAAAGTTTGAGTGATATTGCTCTATAACTTAATGTTGGTCATCTTCGAAGTGCAAGGAAATGCTATTAACTCATTCGATCCCGGTCCTCTTATTTTCTTTTGCTTTTAATCACAGAAAACCCCTTTATAATGTAACTACATCCACAAATCAATCAGAGCCCAATTCGTGTGAATCATCCTTTTCTGCTTCGTGTGAATCTTAACGAAAATCCTTTTATAATGTAACTAAATCCACCAATCAATCAGAGCCCAATTCCTGTGAATCATCCTTTCATGTTTACTATAACACAATCTCAGTTGACACCCACATGGCTGCATATCGATATCGACCCTAAACACACAGAAGTAGGCAAGTAGCACAACCCCTAGTTTGTCACTACCCACTTAGCAATTACCAGAAGAATCTACGGACCAAGGCACATGCGCATCTGTTGAATACGGCAAGAGCATCTAACCTCTGTAGCCGTAGACGGTGGCGCCGGCGACGAAGGCGCCGATGGCCCCGTTGACGAAATCGCGCTTCTTGCGCTGGCTCTGCACAAGCTGCTCGACGCCGATGTAGAGCCCTCCGACGGCGGCGAAGGTGGCCCCGTAGCTGCCGCACATCTTGAGCGTCCGGATGAGGCCCGGAAGCGCGACGTGGCGCTCCACCCGGGGTACGTCGTACCAGGTCGCGACGACGGTGCCCCAGATAGTCCCCGCGGCCAGCCCGTCACCGCGCCCTTCACCGTCTTCATCACCGGCGAGTCCTCCTCGGATGCCATCGTTCCCTCCCCCACTCCTCCGCTACCTGCACGGGAAGCAAAAACCGCGCGGTCGAGCCGGTGAGCCGAGGAACCCTACCACGAGATCGAGATCTGGTAGAAGCGTGCGCTCGATTCGAGTGGGAGCTGGAGAGATGCGTGCGGCAAGCGTCGGGTTTGGGATGTGGACCAAGTGGGCAATAGAGAGTGTGGCTTACCTGAGCCAGGAAACCCGCGCGGCAAGTGCCGGCGGCCGCGTGCCGAGGCGGAGGCGAAGAAAAACTTGGGAATTTGGGGGCGGACGGGAGGAGGGTTGGGGCTGCAATGCAATTGGGGGTTCGCGTCGTGAGTGAGACGGGCGAAGTGGGGTAGGCTCTGCGATGCTATGCTTGCACGTTTGGGCCGGATCGCTACGTGCGCTGCTGCTTCGGCTCGCGCAAAGTTTCACGGGCCGCGCAGCGTAACATCGATTTCAGTCGCTATTGCGATTTGCGTTTGTCAACACCATCACCATGTGTTTCAGTGTTCACGCCCGAAGCTTGCTTACAACATTTTTTCCCCGACACGGTGATAATTGGCTAGTATAACCATCTTAAGTTTTACAACCGGTTGGTCATGAATTCAAATATAAAAAACCATAACATAAAATCCATACAAATAACTTACCCATCACAGTAACATGCAAATTATGTTAAAATCGAGCTCTGATTATCAATCAGAAAGGTGAAGGTAAGATACCACACCGTTAAGACTCGGGCATACACTAGTGATGGTACGCAAAGGACGCAATGCCGTTACACGCAGAGTCAGATATTGATGCGATGAAGATGGAGACGTGAAATGAAAAAAAAGCCAAATAATACCACCAAACAGCAATCATGCTACTCAACTTCTTTTTTTGGCTTATGACTTTTTTCATTGTAATTGGTTTATTTTGTACTATAAATCTGGTAGCTTTTTTAGTGTAATTAAAATTTTTAAAAATAAAAAAATAGGTTAGCTCAACACGACAGTCAAAGCAGCTACATCTATCCCCTATCCGAGTGCAACAATAAACAGCCGCAGCAAGATGAATATGTGGGCTTTCTTGCTGCCATCCACTCCCGCTCATCGCTGTTGCACCCCGCTCGCTTGCCACACGTACTGTTGCAGCCTCTCACTAGTGCTTGCCTACTGCGATGGGACTGAACCAACGTAGATTGGAGCATGGGTGGAGGACCAAGTAGCAATGGAGAGAAAGATGCGTGGAAGGATTTGGAGGGAGTTTGTTTGGTAATTAGATGATTTCAGAGGAAGCCATTGATGGGAATATTTGATGGTTTTAGGGGGTCGCTGCAAGCAGCTTATGATTGTGTCATTCGACTGATGACTGAAATTATACTACAGTGATTGTTAGTTTTTTTAGTTATTTAATCAAAGAAAAATAAAAAAATTAGGAAAAAGATGAAAACAATGTTATATCTCTATAGATCCGACTTGATCGAGATCTGCGTGATCGAAAATAGCGTGGTTGAAACCGACATGGTCGAGACCTGTATGGTCGAAATAGACGTGGTCGAATTGACGTGATTAAAACAACGTGATTGAAGATCAATGTAGTGGTCAGAGATCTGTGTGATCGAAGACAGACATGGTCGATGTGGTCGAGACTTGAGTGGTCGAAACCAATGTGGTCGGAGACCAGTGTAGTCGGAGACTTGTGTGGTCGATCCGGACAACGTGGTCGAAGACCAGCATTGTCGGAGACCAGCGTAGTCGGATACCTGTGTGGTCGAACCAAACAACGTGCTCGGAGACCTGATTGGTCGAACTATCCGACGTGGTTAAGGACCAGTGTAGTTGACGATCGGTAGTTTCGACCAACTCTGTGTGAGGGGTCCGATCGACTCTATATGAGCGGTCTATTCAGCGAGCGATACTACCGGCTCTGTGTGAGTGGTACTTCCTAGTTTTGGAACGACCGGCTTGTGTAGCCGTATTTTTTCCCAAGAGACAACTTTATGGAGTCTTCTCGTTCCCGAGAAAATTGATAGTTCTGCTCGAGTGCTGCGGTACTTTCGATGATCGGTAGTTCCAGACTTTGTACGTCGAAAATACCGGATTTGTCTGCAATGGCTAGCTTTTTGACCGTTGCAGAGTGGAGCGTATATCGATCGTGGTCGGTGCCACCGAAAATCTTGTTTTTCTGTCCCACGGCTAGTTTCGAGGTGTGGGGTATATATACCCTCTTGTGGCCGGTTGGAGTATAAGTTTAGGCACTCCATTTCTCTTGAGCTAGTGTGAGGTCTTCCTCTGAATTGTGTATGTGTTGGACCTTGTGAGCCAGGAGGAAAGCTCTAGATTACATGTGTTGCATCTAGAGGTGAATTGTATATCCCTCGAGTTTGTGCACTCGTTGCACGTGGTGAAGGTCAAGCGAGAGGCTTGATTTATTACTCTTGGAGTTTGCCGACTCTTAGACGGCGTTGGATGCATCGTACACGGTGATCTTCTCAAAGAAGGTTGTGAGAAGATCCGACAAAGTTGTGAAGGTTAGAGCTCACCTACCTGGAGTGGGTAAGAGTTACCTCTAGTGTATTGAGGTGTTTCGGCTTAATTCGTGGAGCTAGTCCAATTCATTTGGGCTATTATCAAGGTGGATTAGGGGAAACCGGCAAGTCTCTGAACACCATGGTAAAAAGCAACCATGTCAATTGTGGTTTATTTTCTTATGCTCAATTTACATTCATAGAATTAAATTGATTGCTTATTTTTCTAGAATTGCAAACCTGACATAAGCTTATCTTGTTGGTGCACTTATGTGAACTCGGTTATTTTAGGCGTTATTTGTGCTAAACCTTTTTTATGTTAAGCTTCTGCATCATTTTCTTGGTTTAGTCAAATAAAAATTGATAAAGTAATTGGAGGATAAACTTGTTAGACCGCCTATTCACGCCACTCTAGTTGGCCTCCTTGATCTAACAGCGGTCGTGGTGTCGATGATGCAGAGATCGCAGTCAACGCAGGGCAAGCTTTGTTGTTGCGAAGGCTGATGTGGAGCCGCAGACACCGACACAGAGGCCGGAGACGACGAGCCGGGCGTGCACGAAGGCCAGTAACGTACGAGGTGTGTCGATGTGGAGCCCGGGGCGCGGTGGTCAGAGACGGCGAGTTGGGCCGGCGCGGACCTTATTGCCCTCCTGTACACATGCTGGGGCAGTTTTTTCTCGCTCTTGCTGGCTTCCGTGCTATTATGCTTAACCATGAAATAGTGGTAGGTGGTTACATAGAACCGATGGAGCACCGATGAGATTTTACTAAACAAAAGCTTTGATCTCCTGTTGTGGTGCTAATTGCTAAAGGACCTGCTATCTAAACGGGCGATATGACAGCTATGTACATTGTTTAGCGGGAGTGCAACATGGGAAGACAAGATGCAGAGACCTAGCTAGATGAGCGAGGAAAAGTGAACAAGTAAAGCGCTTACACCCCTGCAGGTTTGGGGTTCGACGCTTAGCAAGGATGATCAAATCTTTAGCAAGTGAACTATTTGTTTGCCGCTTGGTGGCCCGTGAAGGGGGATAGCAGTTTTTCGCCCAGTCTCTATACACGACGCCAACTGTTGTGGCTCATGCCACAACAGTGGGTACTAGGTACCCTTTCTCCATGGAGGATATGAACTTGCTAGAGCTAGAGACCATCATATGTGTGAGAGAGCTGGTGAGTAGAAAATAAGTGGATTCCCCCTTACCTCATACGCCCTTAAGGGTCTACATACATGAATAGAGCATAAAGGGAATTTCCTAGCCCGCCCTTTAATAATTACAAAGGGTAAGTGTATATCGGTATATCTTTACTATTATAAAAGTATGAGTTGGTGGTTGGTCCATTCTCCCTCATCTCTTCTCAGCCATCCGATTTGATCTGGATCATTCGTCTCTCTCCTCCTCTCTCTCAGGATACAACCGCCCACCCTCCACTTTTCCCATCTCCTTGCGCATTCTAGCCACCCTTCTCTCTGTCACTTACTCTCCAATATTTGATGTGTGAAATTGGTCAGGTAGTAAGTTCCGTCTCATTATTTTTATGATTCCGTTACAACACACGGTTCTCTAACTAGTTACTTTAGACATGCCACATTTATTCTATTAGATTTGCTCTAAGGTCCACTGGTTAATCCTAACGGTCCAAAGGGTAGGACACTCCTACAACAGTGACATTTACCAAAAGCGTATATTCTCAGATATAAGATGCTGACCGATCATTAATCTGCTTTTGCCGGAGGCTGAGAGCCGCCTAAGCTTCCCAAAACCCTAACTACCCACTAAACGCCACGCCCAGGTAAGCTTTCCAAGCAGACTACCGAAACCATCCCTACAAATGCAGAAATATCACCGCCGTGTGCGTGCGCAAGGGGAATATTTAATCCTATGCCACTCTTATGAGTAGAGTGGCAAAGGATTTGCCACCCTGGCCCACTGTCAGTGACTCAGGTGACCCCACATGTAAGTGACAGCGAGAATTGGCTATTCTTAAGAGTGGCAAAAAATTGAAAGCCCCCAAGTTAAAAAGAAAAAAGAGAGAAGAAGCAGAGCGACTTGTTACCCAGAAGCCCAGCGGCCAGCGGCACAGCGCAGCAGTCGCCCATATAAAAGGAGCGGCCGGCAAAGGCAGCGGCCTCCGCTTCTCACCCAAACAGCCCCTCGCCTCCGAAGCCAATCATTCCCGTCTCGTCTCCGCCCCGCGCCGCCTCTCCTCTCCTCTCCCTCCCGGAAGCGGCGAAGCTTCCGCGCCGCAGGCGGCAGGTCCCTCTCGCTCCCGCAACCCAATACCGTAATCTCCTCCCAATCCGTGTCTAGTCCAGCCCATTGGCGCGTCTCGCTGAGCTCGGGGTCGATTGGGCGAGGGTTTAGGGTTTTGATTCCGCTTCAGATCGTGCGCTCGTATGGTGCTTTGTTTGGTCGGGGTTTAGTGGGGGAGAATCGTTGCGTTTTGCTGTGTTGTGGGTTCTGGCGGGGGTTCGGCTGATTGGATTTGGTGGTGTTGCTTTTTGGCTTGGGCAGGAATATGGCGGGCAAGTCGAAGGGCGGGAGGAACAAGGGGAAGGCGCAGGGCGCGAGCCAGGCCGTCTCGGCGGAGCCGAAGGTGCCAGTGACTGATGGAGTTGAGGAGGCTAAGCCCGTAAATGGGAAAGTGAGTGAACCTGGTGCCGCGGATGGCGCCGCGGTGGATGTCCAGAAGGAGGAGGGGGATGTGGCCGTGGCAGCGCAGGTTGCAAAGAAGCCAGCTGAAGGTGAGGACAACTGCTTGTTTATGTTACAACGATACTGTGTTTGTTTCGTAACACTAGAAAACGTGCCCTGTGGTACATCAATTCAATAAAGCGCGGCCCTTTCTGGAACTCACCGGTTGCGTTGTAACGTTAGGTTTTACAAGGATATAACTGGCACAAGTACTTTTATTGATGAAATAATTTAGAGTGAGGCTAGTTGAATGTAATTTTCTATGCTGAATCAATAGCGTATTGTGTGTGCTGCTGTTATCGTTAACTGTTGCTTACATTAGTGATGCTGGATGATTCTAAAAAACATTAATGATGCTGGATATGCATTAAGAATTGCCAGAAACTTGTATCTGGTATATTTGTGTAATGCACGCAGAATTGTCTGGTAGAGCCCTTTTGGAACCATCATCACACTGACACGTGAAAAGAATTATCTAGGTGAATAGCAATAACTTCCTTGAACTGAAATTGGTATGCCCATATATCTTCAATTGCAGCTGGCCGGTAACTTTTTATGCAAGTGTTCTAGTTAGCTTGTCATCAGCATGTGATTTTTATTTCTTGGTAACATCTGCATTGGGTTACACATCTTCATTTGATGGACTGTGAGGGCTTTGTATGCCCTTATATGCTTTCTTAATAGTATTTCTTGTTTTCTGGAGATACAACTTCTTTAACAAGGAAAGCTTCTTATCTCAAGCAGGAGAGCTTCATCTCTACCCTGTTTCTGTTAAGACGCAATCAGGTGAAAAGCTAGAGCTGCAGGTAAGTGTAAAAAATCTTGCTGTATTTATGTCTCTGCTTTTATTAGATTTTTGTAATTCATATCGTGCTATTACTTACAGCTAAGCCCTGGCGATTCTGTCATCGATGTAAAGCAATTCCTCTTGGATGCTCCTGAAACTTGCTTCTACACATGCTACGATTTGATAATGCATAGTAAAGATGGTTCTACTCATCAGTTAGAAGAATACAATGAAATTTCTGAAGTTGCAGATATAACTGCCGGTGGCTGTTCATTGGAGATGGTTGCTGGTATGTAATATAGACATTTTACAGAGTTTTGTTTTTCATTGTTCCTTTGAGAATTCGATACAATGTAGCTGAAAATGCATTTTCAGCCATATATGATGAGAGGTCTATTAGGTCGCATCTCCGCCGTGCCAGGGAATTACTCTCTCTCTTGTCTTCATGTCTCACTGTCCACATCCCTAGCTCTGCAGCAGGAGTCTGCACAGGGGAAAAATGCAGGTACTTCAAATACCATGTTGATTTTCTTCCTTATTTGACGTGTAGGGTTGCTGATTACATTGTATATTAGAAGGAATACCACCTGCAGTGTTACTGAGTAGTACTATGATTTGCATGCAAGTTTCAATATAACCTGATGTTGATGTAGATCTTATTTGCTTTCGCCCCTGCCAAGCAGATGCTGGAAAAACTGTTAATCAGGAGCTTGATGGTTTAAATTTCATGGAGGACACTACTGGTGCTCTCATTAATTTGTTGCCATCTGCACCAGCAGAAATCAAATGTGTGGACAGCATTGTTTTTCCTCGTTTAATCCTCCGCCGAGTTATAGGAGGTAACTCTTTGATTAAGTTTTCCATCTTTGTCTCATTATTTTGGATTCCTTTGGAAGAATCATTGTTCCAAAAATCAGCTCATACAAGAAATAGGTGCCTTTTCGATTCCCATATAATTGGTTGGTTAGGCTGTATAGTTGCTACAGGTGGGTGTGACTGATCTAGTAGGTTACCCTTTTTTAGAACGCTGGGAAGAATGCAATCGGATTTTGTCGTTAAAATTAAGAATGATTATGGTGCATGTGTATGTAATATATGCACTTTACACATACCTTTCCAACCATCGAGAGATCATATCTACATACAAGTGGTAGTGGCGGGGAGTGGGGAGAATGTTAAGGGATAAAAAAGTTTAACCTTTTTACACCTAAAAGTTGTATGTACCATATCCACCCCCTTAAAGTTTCCTTGATTAAAAAAAAATTTACCACCCCTATTGTCTGTCCTTGATATTTTCCTTAACCTTGGTTAACCCTGCTGGATCTTTGGTTAACTTCTTCCTTCTATCTTAGATTATATTGCTTTGCATATGTTTATCGGGCTATGCTACGAATACTTGAAATTTCTGTTATTCATTAAGCTTTGATGTTGCAATTCTGGTTAACTTCGAATTATTATTTTTCTGTGTATACTTCACAAATTGAGGATCTGCTTTTAATGTTTATATATGCATTATAGGGTTAGGGCCTAAAACACTGCTAACATTATCTATAAGGTTGTCAGTTGTCACCCACTATTCGGATTTTTGCGGAATTAACAATTGTTGATGGTTTCCGCAGGTTACATGGAGATCTCATCTATATTGATGTTGTGACCTTAGAAGGAAACAAGTACTGCATCACAGGAAGTTCCAAATCTTTTTATGTGAACGGCAGCAATGGAAGTATTTTGGATCCAAGACCTTCAAAACAAGCTCAGGAGGCTAGCACTTTAGTTGGTTTGCTACAAAAAATTAGTGCCAAGTTTAAGAAAGGTTTTCATTACTCAGGAGTGTATCTGTAATGCATCGTAGTACTAATGTATGTTTCTATAGTAACGATTGGGCAAATCTTTTGAAGGTTTTCACGAAGTTTTGGATCGCAAAGCATCAGCCCATCCTTTTGAGAATGTTCAAGCCTTGCTCCCAGTGACTTCTTGGTTGGGAGCTTATCCTGTGCCAGGTAACTTTCTCAGTACATTCCCATACTATATATTATGTAGTACACCTCCAAAAAGTGAGCAGCTGAGCTTGGTCTGGGAACCTGTTACCCTTTATATTTTTGTCTTATAATTCTTGATATTGATCTTTTTATTGTTGATCCTGCTGTATTTATGTTAATGCACTTCACATTCTTAACAGAACATAAAACGGATGCCGCCAGGGCTGAAGATTCTGTTGTTTTGTCATATGGTACTGAATTGATTGGCATGCAGAGGGACTGGAATGAGGAATTACAGTCCTGCCGAGAGTTTCCTCATAGCAATCCTCAAGAAAGGTTCTTATTTACCACCACAACTCTCTGGATTGCCTACTTTATAACCAAAGTGATGTATTATTTCTGGCTATTGTAGGATATTGCGTGGCAGGGCACTTTATAAAGTGACATGTGATTTTGTTGATGCTGCGGTAAAAGGGGCAGTTGGTGTCATTAACAGATGTATCCCTCCAATTAATCCAACTGATCCAGATTGTTTTCATATGTGAGTAAGCCTTAAATATCATACTGTCAGGGTCAGCAAATTTATCCTGCTGGAGCTTCTATTCCTTTTTTCATGGTTTGAGGTCTTGCTCTATATCAAAGCATATTTGTGGTTTTGAAGGAATAAGGGCACATATGTATATGGCTATTCATACTTTTTAATCTGGTTTTTTGAATACAAACCTCTTGGGAGTTTGTTTAAAGTTTAAGTTGATGATATTGAAAACCTTGTGGAGGCAAGCGCTTCAATCTCCTGAACTTGCCCATGTTCAAACGGCTCCCCTCTCCAACCAAGACAGGAAAAAAGATTGTGTTTCAGAGAGATTGATTTCTTCAAATTAGACAAGAGTCAAGTTTGAAAAGAGTGGTATCTATTTTAGGTTGTTACTGCAAACCTGTGAACAATGTGTATATATAATTGGGGGAGTATCTAGTGCAAACTCATAGCTAGGTGCTGCGAGATCGTACATGTGAACCAATGGATGATATTTGGTTGCATTTTATTTTTAAAATACCTGAGATTGTGGAATCACTCATATGATCTGAGGGATTATTTGCAAAGTGCTCACCCATATGGCCCTAAGTCCACTCAAATCTAGCACATCCAAAATTGCCATTGAATGGACAATGTTGGGGGTTTGCATGATAGTACCTAGTTAAGTGTTTGCAACTTTGCACCATATAATTTTATATCAAGCCACCTGTTTATAAAGATATCCTTAATTAGTATGATGTACAAGGTTGTTTAGTTTCATTTTCATTTAGATGCTTACCTCTTCTCTTAAATATTTCAGGTATGTCCACAACAATATTTTCTTTAGTTTTGCTGTTGACTCGGACTATGAACACATTTCAAAGGACCACAAGCGGACTGTCAAAATGGGTCCGGTAGAAGTACGAAAGTCTCCTCCCCAACTTTGGGAGCTAAGCAAGATAGGAGCCATGCAGATTCCGGTGGAGCAGCGAATTCAAAAACTGAAGAGCCTGGTAGTGTTTTGGGCAACAGTTCTGATGCATCTGCAGAGGCACAAATAGCAGACAGTGAGCAGGCGACCTATGCTTCTGCTAACAATGATTTAGAAGGAACTAAGGCTTACCAAGAAGCTGATATTCCTGGGCTTTACAATCTTGCCATGGCTATAATTGATTACAGAGGTCACAGGGTTGTAGCTCAGGTGTGCCGAGAAAACATTTACTTATTTATAGCATTTCGAGACACTTTTCCTGATCAAAACATGCCTTTTCTGCTATTCCACTTCATTCCTATTTTTTCAGAACATCTTAAGTGCAATAATCTCCCTGTGTCTGTGTTTCTTATTATAAGCTCACTACCTGAAATACATTTGTTGAGTACGCTACGTGATTTAGTATAGACTGATGCTGATAATATTTGGAGTTTGATAGTTGCATTCTGTATTTTGCTCTTTCACATGTATCCTTATTTGAGCCAACTTGTTTCTTCGAATTGGTTTTAGTGATGCAAATGTTTTGCTAAGTTCTTATTAATGTGCCTTATCTAATTATATTGTAATTTTTAGAGTATCATACCCGGTATTCTTCAAGGAGACAAGTCTGATTCCCTTCTGTACGGTTCTGTCGATAATGGGAAGAAGATATCTTGGAACGAATCGTTCCATTCAAAGGTCAGTTAACATTTCATCTTGTCTGCAAAGTTTTTTTTCCACAATATTGAACGATTTTATCTTCCGTATAAACTCTCGAACTTCTTATGTTTGTCCTGTTGTGTGACCTGTTGATACCTTGTCCGGTTCAAACAAGAATTTGCTAGTGCTATTAGGTTGGTTGTTAAAATGTACTGGTTACTATGTTAATCAAGGTTTACTTGCTTAATATAATGCAAGGACGGAGCTTCATTGGGGCCAAGGTGGGCCTTGGTCCCCACAACATTGTGCAATTCTATAGGAAAAGTAGTAGTATTTAGGCTAATTTAGTGATTAGTCTTGGAAACGCCCACGTCTAGATTGCATAATTCACATATCCTCTAGTGTTGGCCCCCCTCTGATATTGAGCCCAAGCTCTGCCACTTATATAATGATGAATGATAGGAGGCTGGTTGGTTTATTGATATTACTAGAAGCGATGCTAAAATTGCACGCTAAGTATCACTAACTGAAATACTATTGTCACTGTTCCAAGTTTTTGGGTATCTACTTTGTTGTTGATTCACCTGTAATGCTTATGGATAATGATGTATGGCCTGACCACTTGACTACTTTTTCTGTCTTGTTTTCCTAATATATCAGGTTTTGTCAACATATTTATGTAATGTGTATGGCTTGGTTGACTAGTGCATACTTGATTATCTGTTAAGGGTGTATTTATGTAACGTGTAAAGTTTGCTTGACTGCTGAACACTTGATTTTCTGTCGAAGGTCATTATGAAATTACATTAGCAAGTACTTGGTGGCAATGACTAACGTCTCTGGCCTTGTCGTACTAACCTCTCTGGCCTTGTCGTACATTACAGTATTTATTATTTGCCATGTGATAGTCATCTTTTTTTGGGTAAAAAAACTATTCTTGTTTCATGACGATATCTTCGTTTAAACTTTAAACTCTGAAGTAAGGTCTGCTTTTTTAGGTAGTTGAGGCTGCAAAGCGGCTCCATGTGAAGGAGCATGTGGTTTTGGATGGTTCTGGCAATCCTGTAAAATTAGCTGCTACAGTCGAATGCAAGGGAATTGTTGGAAGTGATGACAGGTAGATCTTATTTTGAAGTTAAACATCATGGTTTGTTTACTCTCGGTGTGATTTGATGAAATGGTCTGCGATTGCTGCCTCTTTTACTTTGTTTCTTAAATGTCTTTTGTTTAGCAACACTGGTAAGTTGTTATGTTTTGTTGGGCCTTTGTGGCTTTGTTTGAGAAACATTGAACATGTAAACAGCCTACTAGTTCATTCTGTGCTGACCCTAAATTCACTATCGCATGCTTGAACTGTCAAAAATCACCAACTTTGTTTTCCTTATTTTTGTCGTGGCTCGAGACTTTGCTGTCTTTGTTCCTTTACAGTAAAGCGCATTCATGTGGTCATACCAGTTTATTTAACATGGTTGTTTGGCTTTTTTCTACTCTGTAGGCATTATATTTTGGATCTGATGAGAGTGACTCCTCGAGATTCTAACTTCATTGGAGTACAGCACCGCTTCTGTGTTTTGAGGCCTGAACTTGTAGCCTCATTTGTTGAGGTCAGCTGATCACATAGTTTGATTCTGTGTTTCACTGGTACATGATTGTAATATCTTTATATTGGGCAGGCTGAATCCGCAAAGCAATCACCAACACAAAAAGTTCCATATGCTCCAAGAGAATCTAATGACCAATCTGCAAATACTTCTGGTGCTACGGTTGGTGCTGAAAGTGTTCTCAGTCGTTCTAATTTTGCGTTGGGAAGATTTGCTATGTTTGTTCAAAAGCATGCATTTTTAAATAAGCAACTGGAAATTGGTTTTGATTATGTCACTCCAAAACAGAAAAAATCATTGAATAAGCCATTCTCCTGTCATATAACCAAAATGAAAGTTGCCATGTTATTTCTTGTGACATTTATATCTTCCCTTGCTTTGTAGTTACACGATCATAATTTGTTTTCAGGCTACTTCTGTGGAAGGACAGGAAACATCTGATGAAAGCTCTGTTCCTAGACCTACTGAACATAACAACTCAGCTACTGAAATCCTTTTCAATCCAAATGTGTTTACAGAGTACAAGCTTGCTGGTAGTCCAGAGGTTAGTTTTAGAACTACTCTTTGTTTAATATCCCTATCCCGATTTAATAATGTTATACTTTTCACTATTCTTAGGAGATTGCAGCAGACGAAGCATTGGTTAAAAAGGCTGGTTCATATCTTCTAGAAACAGTGATACCGAAGTTTGTTCAGGATCTTTGCTCCCTTGATGTTTCTCCTATGGACGGTCAAACATTAACCGATGTGCTGCATAGCAATGGGATAAATGTTAGGTATCTGGGCAAAGTGAGTCTCTGAACTGATCCAGCTGAAAGCGAAAATATTGTGTTGCATTTGTTATTTTCGTAATATAATTTTTTCTCAGGTTGCAGGCATGATCAAACATTTACCACATTTATGGGACTTGTTTTCTTCTGAGATAATTGTTAGGTCTGCAAAGCACATTGTAAAGGTTATGCATCTATCTTGTTTATGCTAACTGCAGCTGTTTATTTTTGTGACATCAGAAACTCTTGTCTGGCTTGTTGCATGACAGTTTTCTCATGGATCAAGGATCATATATGAATGTTTGTGTTGCCAATTTGATCAAATATTGGAATATGTAAACCTTGCGTATATTATGGCTTTGTGTCCGTACTAGGAATAAACATATCCTCACTCATGGAGCACCAATCAATATTATTTATATACAATGTTAATGCAAGACACATGTTGTGATATTCCCTTGTGTTAGGCTTACAGTTCACATCATTATATTATAAGATAATTATTCACATTAAATTCCTTCTTGACATATAGAATTCTTCCCTTGTTACCATGTTTAACCCAGTTATTAGTGTAAGGGTACTTGTTTGTTGACCATTATTTGTTCTTAACATTCCAGGAAATACTGAGGCAAAGCCCAGATCATGATATTGGACCATCTATTTCTCATTTCTTAAATTGTTTTGTTGGCAACGTTTTGGTTGCTTCCACAAAAGGTAGCGTTGGCAGCATGCAGTCGAAAACCCAGAAGGTATGCTATTCCAAGCATAAGCAATCTTGTGGTATTCAAATGCATTTTAAGTCCACTGTAACACTGTTGAACTTGAGCTATCATCAGTAGATCTGGAGCTTTTATATGTGGATTCTGTAATTACTGTTTGTTGTGTTAACTGGTATTATAAAAGTAATGAATATTGTCTTTTAAATATTCAATTTGTTAGGGTCATGAAAATACGCAAAATCATAAATCTACTAAGGGCCAGAAATTGAGCCATGCAGCTTCTTCAAGAAAGGGTCTATCAACATATTCCCATCTAACGTCCGATGGAATTTGGGCCAACATTAAGGAGTTCGCAAAACATAAATATCAGGTACTGACAGTTGCTGCTGCTTTCAGTTCTTCATCTTTCTATTCAGACACCATCACTAATGAACTTAATTCATTTAGTTTGAAGTGCCAGATGATGCAAGGCTTGGGGCCAAAAGAGTTGTGGTTCTCCGCAATCTTTGCCAAAAGGTTAGCTTTGTTCAGCCCTACATGATACTTATGTTTATCAGATGATGATTTGTTTGGTATTCACTCAGATAAATTTGTTAGTAGTTCAGGTTGTAAGGAGATGCTCTTGTGCATTGTTTTTAATTGTTTACCTGCATGTGGAATACTTGTTTTCCATACTATAGAATGCCTTTCGAAATTATCATTGTTATGTCATGGCGGTGTATGTGCAGTAAATTAGGTCACTTCACATGTTCTTCATGTAACAGGTAGGAATAACAATTGCTGCTCGCAAATATGATCTGGGTGCTACAGCTCCATTCCAACCTTCAGATATCTTGAATCTCCAACCAGTTGTGAAGCACTCCGTTCCTATATGTACGGATGCAAGGAATCTTATGGAAGCAGGGAAAATCCGGATGGCTGAGGTATATATTTCCAATATAATCTTGTTGCCGATGTCCATTTTTTCAACTCATTTTTTTATGAACTGATCTGTAGACTTGCTTAATATTCTGTTCAATTATCTTCATGTATGGATTTTACAAAATTTGATTCACACGTTTCAGGGAACACTGAATGAGGCCTATGCACTATTTTCTGAAGCTTTTTCGCTACTTCAACAGGTACACAACACAGCTATCTTAGCATGGAATGTTCACAACTTCTGACATTTACCTCTGACCGTTGAAATTGCAGATCACTGGTCCCATGCACAAGGATGCTGCCAACTGTTGCCGGTAACATGTTAACTTCTTGATACAGGGTTATTTTACTAGTATTTGCCTCCATGAGGAATATACATGTGATGAGATCCTGAACCTCCTAGATGGATATGTTACACGTCATTTCCAGAATTGTAGATCATCATGCTATATGTTATATGCCCTCTATTATTTTACTGTTTGAAATGTTTCTTACATAAATTGATAAGAGAATCAATACAACAGGAATATAATGTTCTATCACATGTTAACTTGCGAATACGTTCAGATGTCTGGCATTTTCCACAATTTATTTTTGTTATAATGTGCATACTTTAGTCCTATTGAAACTCTTGTCTTTTTTTATTTGTTTTATTTTGGCTAAAGGTACCTTGCTATGGTTCTGTACCATGCCGGTGATATAGCAGGAGCAATTGTGCAGCAACATAGAGAACTTATCATAAATGAGCGATGCCTTGGCCTAGATCACCCTGATACAGCCCACAGGCATGTACTTTGTTTCATTTTATTTGTGCTATAAAATTTTGATGCTGTCCTTATAATTCAAGAAATCATAAATTTAACTAATTTTATCCATGTAAAACTGAATTTCCTGTTATCGTTGCAAAAACTTACAGTCAGTTCTGAATCCCATCATTTACATGAAATTTGTAAAGCAGCTGTGGAGATCTCAACTGAAAAGGAATTAAGTCTTGTAGAAAATGTAACTGTGGACATTCTGTATGGATTTTGTACTTTTTACTGCTGAGTTACTGGAATTTCCTTCATCCAAACAATATAATTAGTTGAACAGCGGTCAGCTTGTTAGTGTTCGAACATGGCTTTGGACATGTTCCTCAATGTTTTGTTTGTAATATTAGTTTAACAACACATGATGTTATTTTTTATCTTTGATATTGGCAATCAATACATTTTACAATATTTTTTTAAACCTTATGTGTTTTCTTTTTCAGCTACGGTAACATGGCTCTGTTCTATCATGGGCTCAATCAAATTGAGCTCGCGCTGCGGCACATGTCCCGCACACTGCTTTTGCTAAGTTTAGCATCAGGCCCTGATCATCCGGACATCGCAGCAACTCTGATAAATGTTGCAATGATGTACCAGGATGCCAGCAATATGAATACTGCTCTTAGGTATCTTCAAGAAGCACTTAAGAAAAATGAGCGGCTTCTAGGCCCAGATCATATTCAAACAGCAGTATGCTATCATGCTCTTGCCATTGCATTCAATTGTATGGGTGCATACAAGCTTTCAATTCAGGTTAGTTCTGACGGAAAAATGATAGGCAAAAAACACACCAAAATGTTGAACTGATGTGTTGGCTTTTGATGGCAGCATGAAAAGAAGACTTATGGTATACTGGTGAAACAATTAGGGGGTGATGATTCACGAACAAAAGATTCAGAAAATTGGTTGAATACATTTAGGACGCGAGAACAGCAGGTATATGTTCAAATGGTATCGTTGATTAGCAATTGAGCATAATACTTTTCACAATCATACAATACAATGGAATATGTTGCATATTTATTGTTGAGAGAACAATAAATTATGAATATTTATTACAGTTTGGTATATATGTTCTGTAAAAATTTCCTAGGGTTGCTTCTCTTTTTATCCCAAGATTCTTGTACATTTCCTAAAATTAGAAGAAATAAATGCAATGCAACATTTTCCCACAAGAAATGTAGAAAAATTTTGTCTTCTTGCGGCTTTGCATACCTTTCCCTTCCTTGCGCGCCATATCATTTTTCATTGTACATCGAAGTTAAAATTTTTCTTTGTACAGGTTATTGCCCAGAAGCAAAAAGGCCAGGGACCTAACCCATCTGCTGCTGCTATTGATTTTTTGAAGGTAAGCTTATTTGTTGCAACTTGCAAGTTTTGCTATTATGGCCTTGGAACTTCATCCAACTTGAATGCCAGAATAGCCACATGCCAGAGCGAGAAGGTAGATAATTGTTAATTAGCTTATACCTCTGAAGAGGATGAATCAAATGAGAATTGCCTTTAAAATTTGACTAATGCAAACTTGTGATTTGAGTGTCCAATCCTCTGAGCGAAAGTTATTACCCATTTGATATCGGGATGCTAGTGTTGGTTTGGAAGCTGGCAACAGGGTTCCAAAATCCGTTGAGTGAGAACGGCCTGGTTGTGATTTCTGCAGGTTTAGAGGGTAATGCATAAGTTAGTTTTGTAGATTTCAAATTCAAAAGTCAAAACTTAAGTTTTCAAACCAGACAGGTTTTGGGGTTGGAAACCGGAACCTGTGTTCCGGCTTTCAGCCCCAAATCGGATTCTAGTACCCTGGCTGGCAACACTAGTCTAGCACTCCTAGGTGTAAATTGGACTGATGGACGGCAGTTGGGACTGTGACTTTGCATTATCTTATTTTAAATCTGGTTCTTACAAGACGCTGTCCCTGCCCCTCAAAAATGCTTTGTGTTCTTCCCATAACTGTATATCTTACACAGTACTGTTTGCTAGCTCATGTTCCTACTGTTAATTTATTTTGCTATTTTTGTACACGGATTTTAGTCCTTGCATACTTGCTCATGTCAAAAGGCAATGCAATATTGCCATCGTTTTTTTTTTTTGTCTTTTCGTTGGAGTGAATATCAATGCTGATGAAGTACTTTGTTACTTTTAAATATCTGGTAGTTTGTACTTGGTTTTTGGTGGTATTCAATTCTTACCTTTTGATTTGACAGGCAAATCCCGGATTTATACAAGCAATGAAGGCAGCTGCGATCCAATCTGGTGATGGATCGGCAAATGTCAACAGATCTCTTAATGCTGCTCGAGTTGGAGAAGGTGTTCCTCGAGTAAGAGGAGTTGATGAGCGAGCTGCTCGAGCAACTGCAGAAGCTCGGAAAAAGGCTGCTGCCAGAGGTGTTAATCTGCGCAATGGGCCTGCTGCAAATAATGCGTCTGAACTAGCTCAAATTCTCAGCCATATCAACTCGGCTGCTTCCGCGTCTGCTATTTCTGCCACTGCACACACACAAACAACTGCATCTGAAGGGCAGCAGTCGCACGGACCTACCCCAAACGGCACTACAACGAAGGCCAAGGATACCAACGGGCCATCCGCGAAGTCAGACGTTCACACTCCAGTAGGATTAGGGACGTCATTGGAGTTGAAGAAGCAGAAATCAAAGCAGAAATTGTAGGGAACCAGCATCCGAAATAGGTGTTTTTGCCATCAATTTTGGGTTTCTAGGGTGATTTTGAGTTTTTACCCCCATAGGATTGCCACGTCCACATGGTGGCAGTGTGCTTTTTTATTTATTTTTCGCGGGGTTCTTAGGATGGATTCAATAATAATAACGAGAGGTGAAGGCAATTGTTGTGACAGCGATAAACTACTGAATTACTGATGAGAATGGCCAAGCCTCCAACTATAATGACGAGTCAATTTCCAGTGCTTCCTTTAGGTCTTTTTTTTTTTTGTAAACTGTCTACAGTAATCTGTTGCCACGTTGGCACAAGGACGTAAGTTGTTCAAGATCTTGGTTCTTGGGTGGAATTCTATATCCTATTTTACATGCTGCTGACCTGTTGACGGACCTATCGCATCCACGAACACGCCGTCGTGTGACTGAGGGCACCGTCAGTCCAGTTTCTCCGCTGTACTTCGTCTCGATGCACGCTCGGCATCAAAGCGCCTCGCTCATTTTGACTTGAAATTCTGATTTTTAACTATTTTTAAATTCATCTTTTCTAGTTTTTTAGCTTTTTTGAAGATTTTTTACTGATTCTTTTCTTCTGTATTCGTTTGTATTTTCTATGATAGGCTAATTTATTTTTTCTATTTTGAACTTTTTAAAGTTTAGTTACGCCAAATAAATCATCAACTACTGTATAATTTTAATCAGTTACAGTATAATTTTAGCTATAAACTAGATTATTTTAGTCCTTGGCGACTATTGAGTCGTACCCTACTACAGTGATTGCTGCTATCTGGTAGTCTTCCGGCATTGAAGATCGTTCAAGTATCAAGCGAACCGAGCGTAGTAGGCTCATACAAGTATGTACAACCCAAATTTCCAATCTACACTGTAGTACTAACACAGAATCCCGATACGAGAACTTCAGCATTTCAAATTACACAAGGCAGCGTAGGGTTAATAAACAATTCAAGGCAGTATGGTGCTTCACAGGCGTTTATTGTGATCGATGGTCACTGAGAAAGCAAATCAAAGGCTAATTCTTAGTCTGTTGTATCTGTCCCTCTCAAGCACAAGTTACCAGGGATTTGCAAAGGAACTAAGTGCATCACCAAAATAGACAAAAGCACGCATCAGCTTCAAAATTCACCGAACTGATGGTTTGCAAGATTTGTGCTACAAGTACACAACTTCAATCAATGGGCAGGCTTCTTCTCGGTTGTGTACGGATAGTACTCTTTGCCATTGTCCACTCTGGTAGTATTGCCGCCAATGTCCAGCACAGCAGATGTGAATGCCAGGCAAGAACCACCAGTGAGGGCAGACGGAATGCTCCTTCCTGCCAATTGGGTGTTTCCAGATTAACACAGACATGAGTCTTCCTACCCAATATACCAAAGCATAAGCATGAATATAACAGGAAAAGTGTGTGAAAACCCAGAATAGCCTGTTACAAGTATGATCAAGAATCAAATATGACCAAGTACATCCCAAGACATAACCATTGGATTTGCATGCAGTGATAAGGGTAATGTTGACACTTGGTGGTATGTCACCTATCTGACTGAAAGTGATAACAGTATGACACCATAGTAAGATCATATATTTCTGAGTACATAGATTCACACGGAACTATTATCCAGGTACAAAGCGAGAGCATACAAAGGGCAGTACAAGGATATCATATCTGACAATTTGTTACTGACTCCAATATTGAACTTCTGTTAAAGATTTCTTAGCAAGAATTACATTCATTCATGGGTTTGAATTTCTCATCTCCAAGGGAACCAATGGCTTAATCAGTTCTGGACTAATTCTGCTTATGTTCTTCGAGTTGCAATAAGTAAAAAAAAAAGCCAATAAAACATCCAAATGGTAAGCTACCCAACATATAAGCATAACAATAATATCATTATGAAACAATTGCTGCTCTCTCGACTCAGATAGTTTAAGTGCCAATCTGAAGTACTTGAGTAAACATTCAATCAAAATCAGCTAAGAAGTAGATTAACGTACTTTTATATTGTTGCACAATAAAAAGGCAGAAATAGTAATGATCTTATGATGCAAACAAGTCCAATGAGTCTAAAGGGCTGTTAGGTTATTAGGTCTAGTTTAACCTTATCTAAACGAGTTTGTATCATAAGATGGCTCAATGGCTTATTGACTTTGTAGCAACCCCAAAGCTTGATTGTTAGGTAAACTAAAAGCTTCTCTAGGTGAACCATCGCTTACACTCCCCTGCTAGCATAAACCTGCTTAGCCATGAAGCCCAATAAGATCATATCTAAGCCAGGGGACCCGGCTTATGGAACAAAGCAAGTACAATGGAAATATATGTTTGACCCGAATCTGTCCACACAATAACTCCTACTGCGTAGTCACCAGAAATCAATCAATATAGGAGCATAAACTATGCCATCATCTAAAATTAGGATGAACCAATCCAAAATGCTCCACACATATAAATAGTGGTTCCTCAAACAAGAGAATATTATTGTGCTCATGTGTTTCTCCATAAATCAATCACAAAAGGAAAAGGACATTTCGAAAGTGCTTACGATTGTAATTAACATCTTATAGTTGTACTACAACCACCAATTTAGTCACGTTACTCTGCCGGCGAACTTCAATTAATATGCATGGAAATAATGCATGTAGGACTATTCTCAAAAGAAGCTGTGTTTACTCCAAGAGTTTTGCTCGTAACTTTCAGTGATACAAGAGCCATAGCAATTGGCAAAGATCTTTTCAACAAGCCAATCAAAGAACATATTCTTACAGTTGAAATGCATTTTAAAACAGCCAAAGTTTGAGTGATATTGCTCTATAACTTAATGTTGGTCATCTTCGAAGTGCAAGGAAATGCTATTAACTCATTCGATCCCGGGTCCTCTTATTTTCTTTTGCTTTTAATCACAGAAAACCCCTTTATAATGTAACTACATCCACAAATCAATCAGAGCCCAATTCGTGTGAATCATCCTTTTCTGCTTCGTGTGAATCTTAACGAAAATCCTTTTATAATGTAACTAAATCCACCAATCAATCAGAGCCCAATTCCTGTGAATCATCCTTTCATGTTTACTATAACACAATCTCAGTTGACACCCACATGGCTGCATATCGATATCGACCCTAAACACACAGAAGTAGGCAAGTAGCACAACCCCTAGTTTGTCACTACCCACTTAGCAATTACCAGAAGAATCTACGGACCAAGGCACATGCGCATCTGTTGAATACGGCAAGAGCATCTAACCTCTGTAGCCGTAGACGGTGGCGCCGGCGACGAAGGCGCCGATGGCCCCGTTGACGAAATCGCGCTTCTTGCGCTGGCTCTGCACAAGCTGCTCGACGCCGATGTAGAGCCCTCCGACGGCGGCGAAGGTGGCCCCGTAGCTGCCGCACATCTTGAGCGTCCGGATGAGGCCCGGAAGCGCGACGTGGCGCTCCACCCGGGGTACGTCGTACCAGGTCGCGACGACGGTGCCCCAGATAGTCCCCGCGGCCAGCCCCGTCACCGCGCCCTTCACCGTCTTCATCACCGGCGAGTCCTCCTCGGATGCCATCGTTCCCTCCCCCACTCCTCCGCTACCTGCACGGGAAGCAAAAACCGCGCGGTCGAGCCGGTGAGCCGAGGAACCCTACCACGAGATCGAGATCTGGTAGAAGCGTGCGCTCGATTCGAGTGGGAGCTGGAGAGATGCGTGCGGCAAGCGTCGGGTTTGGGATGTGGACCAAGTGGGCAATAGAGAGTGTGGCTTACCTGAGCCAGGAAACCCGCGCGGCGAGTGCCGGCGGCCGCGTGCCGAGGCGGAGGCGAAGAAATACTTGGGAATTTGGGGGCGGACGGGAGGAGGGTTGGGGCTGCAATGCAATTGGGGGTTCGCGTCGTGAGTGAGACGGGCGAAGTGGCGTAGGCTCTGCGATGCTATGCTTGCCCGTTCGGCCGCGGCGCTGGCGAGTGTAACGAAATTTATGAAATGTACATAGAAGAAGAGAGTTATTTTAATTAGTTAGAAAATATATAATAATAAGAAATTAAGAAAATAGTTCGGTTACAGGAGAATAAACATATAATCATCAACTTATTTTTTATAATAATAATAATGATTCGTAGGCTCGAACCGTCCGATGACTCGCGTCACCTCGCGCCGGCGCAATTCGCCAGATGCAGAGTGCCTAATGATGGCGCGCTGGAACCGAAGAGCAGGCGGCGCCATCGATCGATGATGATATCGCGCGACAACATCACTGCGCGCGGCCAGTCGAGCACAGGCTCGCGCTCCTCTCCTCGGCCGTGCCGTGCGTTGCCCGGCCCCATGTGCCCGCGGAGGCAGCGGCTCGCGTAGGCCACCACCCACCCCCACCCGAGTCGCAAAAGTGGCGTAGATTTGCCAAAAGCCATTGCCGACCCGAACCGGACTTGATGCCTTGGGGTTCTGCTGCTACAATAGGTCATGTTGCCATATTGCCATTCCCATGTGTCAATCTGGCTCATGCTATGTGCTCTAGATCAGGGGCGGAGCCACACCTTGAATATGATAGACTTCAACTCAGACTGTGAAAAAATATCTAGTATACAGTTCAGATAAATTCAGTCTAATCGGAATAACATTTTTATGATCCAACCTACATAACCTAGATCATTCCACCACTGAACCCGGGGTGTAATTAAATTCTGACTCCGTCATTGCTCTAGACCATGAGAATCACGATATGTGCTCTGAATTGAACTATGTCGAGAGCTGGTTGTTACAAAATATGACCAGATGATGCATTACGTTACATACATCTATATCCAGCATCGGCGTGTGAGTGGTACGGTTGGTTGTTGCCTTGGTGGTCCGTCGTCATGCACCCAAAACCACGTTTCTAAAAGCCAAATGGAGCTTAATTCGAATATTATTAACTTGGGTTTTGACTTTTCGTTGCAAATTAGGTACTTGCCAGGAACAGATAAGGATTGAATTTAGCTCTGTTTGGATGGTAATTTCTGCGTAAATGTCACCGTCATGTCTTAGGTTCGCTAATGAGCTAATGCAAAAGTTCTACACTAGCAACAGCATGCGACACAATTCAAATGAGTTTCTACATGATATCTATCCTTTATGCAAAATTCTGATTATAAAGTTCGATAGAATCCAACCCTACATAAACAATTCGTCAATCTAACTTAGTTTTGCATTTGCATACATAAGCAAATTGTTTTGTTTTTCTTGGGTGTGCATATGATTGTCAAATCAGAATACTATCCAAATAGAGAAAATCACTTGGATATATAATTCTCATCCAGAAACAAAACTTCTCAGATTCAAAAATCTGAGTAGAATAAAACCATCGCTATTTTCACCTCTGTACAGCATGGCAGGCCAGGAACACCAGATAGTACCAACAAACTAAGCTACAATAAGAGGGCAAAGAAGAAGGTGCACCAGATGAATAAAAATTGCAAGAATTTCTGCTAGTATCACCAGCTGTTGTGAAGTACCAAAATAGTATTCAGCCTAGGACAGCTGAGCAAGGTAGGTGTACTATTAGTTCATACATTTTGCATCAACATAAACACAAATTTGAGCAATCAGTACACGTTTGTTTACAGTTTGCAGCATTGAGGAGCTACCAAAGACGACAATGGCAAACTTTGACGGCTAACTGGTACTGAAATTTGTATGGATGACTCACTTGCATTCTAGGCCTGCTTCCGCTGCTCGCCGGGGCTTGCTTTTCCGCCGGTTTCCATTCTGCCTGAATCCGTTAGTCTTAGTTGATTCATCACTGCTTGATCGAATACTAGAATTGTTTTCTTCTAGGACAAGATTGGCGCTCTCCTTCAGCTGTCTGCCTCTCTTGTTACCAGCAGCTGCAGTGCTGTTCTTTTCTAGCCTTGATGCCTTCAGCTTCGCATCGTCACCTTCTTGGTCATCACCATCGACATTATTTACAAAGTTTTCAACATCTGCTTGATCGATCTTATCGGCGAAGCGCTTTTGGGGCCTTCCCCTCCTCTTTCTTGCAGGCATAACTTCTTCACCACTGCCACCTTTCTCTTCATGGCTCCTGACAATGGTTAGCTTCTTTCCTCTGCCTCTTCCTCTACCCATTGATTCAACTCAGGCAGCAGTGCCAGGATTGGTTTAGGCAACACTGGAACAGGAAGCTCTACTGAAGCTGGCGCTTCTATTTATCAGATTGCTTGTTGGAAGTGATGTATTTCACAGAGATACCTTCTGCTGCTATAATCCAGCCAGAAGATATGCTAGAAATCTGCAGGAGTAATATCAAGAACATGCTGTTACATCTAATTAATTCAGGATCGAATACCTTATTGAATTCTTGGAGATTGGGGATAAGAATGAACTACAAGGTCTATTGAGATCCATGGTAACCAAGAAGTCATAAATTCAGATCAAGAAATAAATATCAAGACTAAAGCTATATAAAATAACAAGCAATACGCATCTAATCAAGATAAACCAAAAAAGATAGAGCATCTCCTTATGCAAAATAATTTCTGAAAGAAAACAGGAAACAGAAACAAGGGCTGATTCAACAGCTAAACCATTTCTTACATTAGTGGATGGATGACAAGCAAGAACCTGACCTTCGGTAAAGCTGGCGTCTACTCCAAGCAGCATCATGCACCCCATTTCTCGAAGTCTGGTGGCTAAAAGATGGAATTTTGCTGGTGCTGGAGGAAAAGAAATGCTGGGTATCTAATGGATCGGCGGTAATCTTTGGTTTTACGATGCCAGAAGTACGCGGATCGGGAGGTTACAGCAAAGATTGAGATGTGGTGTGTGGGAAGCAGGAGGACTCTATCAATGAACAGCTAGTGCTCTGGAGTTCTGGATGGTTCAGCAGCAGCAGCACCGGCTAGGTTTTTTGAGAGAGAGATTTGGTTCCTTTCTTGAGGATTTTTTAACATATTGTTGAGGAGTCATTTGTTGTTTGTTTATGCTTTTATTTACAGTCTACCAACCGTTGAAAAGTGGAGGGAGAGGATCCCTAGGGACTCGGTTTACTTTTACCACGATGGGATTTTTGTTCCATGTTGGTGGATGTTTAACACCGATAGCAGTAGTTACCCAACACCTGACAATCTTGCGTATCTGACATCCAAGGCCATATTGCTTTACTGGAGGGATCCCACAGTTCTCTGAATTGGCTCCAGGTGAACATGCTCTGTAACTGTTGATTTTACTGTTCATGATATTAACCAAGTAACTTTGTTCAGGCTTCATTCATTTCAACAACTCAAGATTGGTATTAGGTTTTCAGTTTTTAACTTCTATTCATTTCAACTGTACCTCCTAGTGTAAGCCATAGTAGTCTTGTTCTATTTCTATTTACCACACAGTAGCAGTCTTGTTCTGTATTTCTACTTATCATGCTACTAGGGTTAGCAGTATCTGAGGAGTCAACATTGGTAAGTCTCTACAGTAAGAGGGCATTTCTATTTACCATACAGTAATCAGACAAAGCTAAGCCCACTACGGCTGCTGAGGCAAGTGGCTGCATTAAATTATACTGAATCCTGGCAGAGGCTATACTATGATTTCCCCCCTTTGAATTCATTTTGTTTTACAGTTTCTGACTTTGGTATGGATTTAGATCAAGGTGACTTTATATAGATCAAGTACCCCCAACTAGGATCTGTACGAGTTTTTTTGACATTTTCAGTACTGTTTATAACGATATTTACAAAAATAGTTGTATACCTGTCGCATTGATAAAATATTATTTTTGCCGCCCGTGGCCGGGTGACAATGCGGGGCTGACGCGTAGGCCCCTGCCGTCCCGCCACCAGACGGCAGGCTGTCTGTCGCCCCATCACTGGACGACAGGAGGCCTGCCACCCCATCTGGCCAGCCTGCTACCCCACCTCAGTCCCAACACCGCCTTCCGTCCCATGGCCAGACGACATGTGATTAAGCTGGCTGATTAGCAGGCTTAATCACCTACCATTTTTTGTTTAAATTTTTTAATATAGCAAATAGGCTCAAAAAATTACGAAATTTTATGTGCAGCCTTTTGACACAACGTACTTGAGTGTGTAAGTTTTTGGTAATTTTATCCACTGTAAATGTTGCTCAAAAATTCATACGATTTTGATAATTATATGAGTTATTACATATAACAAACAAGCTTTAAAAATTACGAAATTTTATGTCAAGCCTCCCGACATAGTTGTAGTAATTATGTAATTTTTTTAAGAATTTTATATACTCTGAGTTTACCACATTAATTTATGTTAATTTAATCATGAAATTAACAATGCTTAGACATCTTTTGCACTGTCTGACCTCTGTCCTTCGTACATATGTCGGCTCGTTGCTGCTATCTTTTCTTTCCCGCTGCGTCCTTCGCACAATTATCACTCTGTCCGTGTCGCCCCCCCTCACGCGCTCTCTCGTCCACACTAATGTCGTTATGTCTGTACCGTCCCCCTCATCTGCACATTTATCAGTGTTACCATGCCGTCCCCCTCACCCGAAGTGCTGCTCGTCGACAAGAAGTCCTTAATGCTTAAAATTAAGAGTGTGTAGTTCATTATTTTGAGAAGCTAGTGCATAGCTCATTAAAGACGCGGCAGTGCTAATTGCTTCTTCCGAAAGGTAGGAAATTTTTTATCGCATATTTTCAACGTTATTCCCATAATCCTAGTTAATTAGTATTATTTACTTAGTCATAATTAATGTAGTTGTATTATAAAGTAAGTAGGTTATATTAATTTAAATATAGTTTTTACTATTTTTGTGTACGTATTGTACCCATAATTTGTTATTGTATGGTAGTATGTAATTAAGTAATCGTAATTACTATAGTGGCAATTAGTTAGGGTTATGTAATATGTTAATGCTAAATAATTAAGTGCTACGGACGACGGTAATGAATTACTCGTAATTTTTTTGGATGGGTAATCAAATTGTCGGTAATTAATAAATTATTCGTATGTAGTTACACGCATGTAATCACTAACTTTTATATTTTACTATTATTATTAATCTTCGCACTAATATTTTGTCTATCCCATTTGTTATAAGGTACTCTCAAAATTAAGAGTGTATAGCTAATTATTTTGAGAAGCTAGTGCATAGCTCATTAAAGATGCGTCGGTGCTAATTGCTTAACCCGAAATATAGGTAATTTTTTATCGCATGCTTTCGACGTTATTCTCGTAGTCCTAGTTAATTAGTATTATCTAGTTAGTCGTAATTAATGTAGTTTGTATTATAAAGTAAGTTGGTCATAGTAATGTAGACATAGTTTATACTTTTTTGTCTACATACGGTACCCATAATTTGTTATTGTATGGTAGTGTGTAATTAAGCAAGCGTAATTACTGTAGTGGCAATTTGTTAGGGTTAAGTAATGAGTTAGTGCTAAGTAATTAAGTGGTAAGGATGATGGTAATGAATCGCTTGTATTTTTTTCAGACGAGTAATTAAATTATCGGTAATTAATGAATTATTCGTATGTAATTACACGCATGTAATCACTAACTTGTAGTATTTTAGTGTCATTATCAATCTTCGCACTAATATTTGGTCTATTCTATTTGTTGGAAGGTATAACTTTACCTGAACTTCTCGAACAGTTCTACGTTGAGAGCCACCAATGCCACTCATGGATGACGGGTGCACGGCTAGCTCTCCGCCTTTCAAGCTGCGCGGTGGGAGGGATTCGTGGGAGTTGGATGAGCGCTACATCCCAATCCCGCGGGCCACGGGCTTGTTGTTTTTTGCGAGGCTGGTCTCCGTCGGATGCAAGTTCACCATCGACGGCAGCTTACTCACAGCACTGGTGGACAGGCGGAGGTCCGAGTCATACACATTCCACTTTCTGTGAGGTGAGATGATGATCACTCTACAGGACGTCTCGTTCTTGACTGGTCTCCCTCTCTGGGGTGACGGACTTGTTCCAGCTCATGCACCGGCGGGCTAGAAGGAGAGACTGGCGGACCGGTTCGGCCTGCCTATCTCGGAGGGTGCTCGTGACGTCCCCCACGCTTGGCTAAAGAATTTCAGGACGCACTTTATCACGTACCTTATGCAGCTCTTTGGTTGGAGCATGTTTTCATCCAAACACGGCGATATTTGCAATGTCGAGTCCGTCCGTCCGCCTCACCGAGTCTTTGGTTGACACGGTGTTTGGGGTGATGCCTCAATTCAACTGGGGATCAGCCATTCTGTGCGCTACATATCGGGGGTTGTGTGACGCTTGCCAGCGTGGCACTGATGATAACCCCAACCTGTGTGTCTACTACGTACTCATACAACTGTGGAGTTGGGAGCACTTTCCTATTGGGCATCTAGCCATTGTGACGCCAGTGCACCCGTTCGACAAGTTCGTTGACCTAATAGATAGGCCCACTATGAGCTTCTGGTGGACTGGTGCCCATCTGTAGTGGGCCAAGGGCAGACTATCGAGGTACTACTTGCTGTGACATAATGACTTCAAGTCGTTGCATAACAACGACATCATCTGAGGTCCATGGACTGTAGACTTCATGGAACATGTATCATCGTACAAACTGTACCTGCAATGCCTGTAGGACGCGGCGCTATGGGCGATGACATGCCATCTCGTGTTCTCGTACATAGTGGAGGCTTACGCGTCGCAGTGCGTAATGCAACAGTTCGATTTCCACCAGGTCGTGCCCCCTTCTGACGGTAGGTTCCTACCGCAAGTTGTATACTGGTGAGTCAAACTCCATCCAAGTAATATTTACACTTTGTATGTTTTGCTTTGTAACATTGATGATTTCAAAAATGCAGGCAATCGAGGGCGGGTCGGCATGCTACGGACTGGCGGCCAATGCACCATGAGTGGATGACGGCATCGATGGACAAGGCGTACCTGGATGTCGTCATGGAGCAGCGTTCATACGACGTACGAACGTACGACGAGTACCTAGAGTGGTCTGTACCCCAGTCGTGTAGCAGACTCACCGTTCGTCCACCAGATTGCCCCGGGCATATCACGCCATGCACATCGGGCACCCAGTGGGGCACCATGCTCACCTACTAGGTCATCGTGACCTAGCGAGTACGGCCGACCATCTCAATCTACCGAGTATGCCCGGCGTGTAGTACTAGTCACCACTCATCCGCGGGCCGTATCGACGAGGAGGTAATTTACGTACAAATCTATATTTTGTTTTCCTGTTAGGCCTTACGTTCTGCTATCATCATGGCGTTCTTCCGTCGCAGGTCCGTCGTCGAGATGCATCACTTTTGTCGTCCGCACCACCTACACAAAGTACCGCTCCCCGTCATTCATCTTCACTGCACATCTAAGAGGTATAAGATTCGCATTGTATATTCGAAATATTTATTGTGACTAATATCGTTTCATCTTGCATCTCTAATTCAACGTAGGGGTGATGTCAAGTCCACGGATGATGATACAGGCCTCCCGGATGCTTCCAGGGAGTAGTACACAGCGCCAGGATTTGCAGCATATGCAGGGCATAGCTCAGCGTTCGCACCATAACCAGGGTTTAGAGACTTCGATGGGCAGAGCTCCTCCGGCTTCACTGCCATGTCGTACGATCAAGGAGAGAGCTCCTCTGCACCACGAGGGGGATTTCTAGAGTCATTCATTCATGATATAATTGCTGGAGGCTCGCAGTTCAGCATGTCTCAGCTAGAGGATATCGATGCTTACGTGACTCAACATACTGTACTTCAGCCTACTGGACCACCGCCGACCACACAACAAACGAAATCATCTCCATACCTCCTCCGAACCGAGACACAACATTCGGACCGGCTGACGTACCTTATGGGACATGCTCGTGCTCAACGGAAGATAAGACCACGCACGGAGAGGCAGATGCGGCGAGAAGATAGCAGTGGGTCAGATGGGTGAGCCATATCGCATCTCATGCTATTTTTTGTATTATCATAAGTACTTCTACAAATATTTGTAATGTATGAAATTAAAAGAAAATAGATGTCACGCACTGCAAAAGATACTTGAGCGTCATTAATTTCACGATTAAATTAACATGTATTAACGTGTTAAATTTGGAGCATATAAAATTATCAAAAAATTACACAATTACTATGACTATATCAAAAAACTTCATAGAAAATTTCGTAATTTTTGAAACTCGTTTGCTATATGTAACAATTCCTACAAATATCAAAAGCGTACAAATTTTTGAACAATATTCACAGTGGATAAAATTACAAAAAAATACATAGTCAAGTACGTTGTGTCAAAAGACTGCACATAAAATTTTATAATTTTTTAAGCTCATTTACTATATTCAAAAATTCAAACATATAAAATGCAAAAAGGTAGGTAATTAAGGTGGCTAATCAGTCAGCTTAATCACCTACCGTCTAGCCATAGGATGGCAAGTAGCACTGGGTTGAGATGGGACGATAGGCTGGCCAGCTGGGGCGACAGGCTGCCTGCTGTCTGGTGATGGGGCGATAGGCAGCCTGCCGTCTGTTGGCGGGACGGTAGGGGCCTACGCGTCAACTTCCCCTGCATTACCGCCCGACCATGGGTGGTAAAAACTACATTTTTATTAATACGGTAGATATACGACTATTTTTATAAATATCGTTGTTAACATTACTAAATATGCCAAAAACTCTGTATTAATGGCTATTGCAATGGCACTACCGTATCTTTATACTGTATACTTCAGATGCTTTTTGAAGCGTCACAGAAGATGTACTTGTTGCTCTTGATGTCAGGTCCTTACTGAGTTACCGTCCTTCAATTGTCACCAGTAACTTGTAAATTGGGCATGCTTGTTTTGACAACTGTTAGTTGAGCAAACTTAATTTATGAACGCTGGTACATTTTACACTAATTTTGTACAATAAAGATGTGATTGTACGAAATTTACCGATATTTCTCCTGCTACTATATGCAGTTTGTTTTCCATATATGCTTTGGATGGCCTCTGCAGCTGGACAACATCTTTTGTCATCGGACATCGAATGAGCATACTATCCTGCACCAGGATGCATGAGATGAACAAGGACAGCCTGCGTGTTTCATCACTATATCTGCATCTGCATGTGCGTTTCATCAGTATCGCATCAGCTGGGTACAATTTACACGTCTGAGATGCAGATTTTGCAAATAAAGCGAGGCAAATTAGGACCACAACCTTGATGGCACTGCAGACTCACACCATTTGCAGGCACAAAACCTGGAAAATACTCTAGGTGCAGACCAAATTACAGGACAATCACATCTATCATCTATGCAAGCCGAGTTAGCCGCCTCGTAATTCAACTCAAATCCAGCATGTTTCCTTTTAGAATATAATCCATGCTGAGTTAATTCCCATGCGGAGCTTGAACAAGTTGCAAGCCTCCAGCGTTTTCTCCGCCCCTAATTGCTTATAGCAGTGAGCTGGTAGCCTGGTACTTTGGCTGAAGAACAGCAGGAAGGGTAGTAACATTGCATGCTTCCCCATCTCCGGTTTGCTCATCATACGGGTTTTCATAGCTTATGAAATCCCTTAAAACCAAATCTGTTGATCTATCTCTGTCCGGCCGAGATTGATCTATCATGTTACACTAGCTTCAAAAAGAAAGTAAGATTGGATTAGTATTTAGAAAACAACACCCAGTGCACACATACAACATGAGAAAATACACAAAATGAAGGCACTATTTAAATAGCATGTTTTCTTCATCACTACAATCTTTGCACACTTCCACACAATTACAGCCCATGCTATTTGGGCAAAGATTTGATAAAATTAACAATAAGACCTACCATCTGGGCATCAAAAGCAGGGCCTTCCATTTGGAGGTGGCCGGCTCCTTCAATCAAGTATGTATCTGCCAGTCCAGCTGCAGACTTGAGCTTGTTTTGCAGCTGCTTCACGCTTGTAAAGCCATCTTTAGTTCCCATGATGAATAACTTTGATTTCTCAGACTTGAGGATAGCATCATGATGACTCCCGAATAGGATCGAGGCCATTAGACCAAATGGGTAGCCGATGCTAACATAACCAACCACGTGGTCAACCTTATCAACTACAGACCCTGCAATCGGTGCCCCTGTATCAGGAAATTAGAGTGAGATACATGACCAAACATAATCCAATAGCTGCATGGATGACTGAAGAAAACTTGTATGCAGAATGATTTCATTGTCATATTGATGTTGTTTTGTGTAACAACACAAGTTCTTTTACCTTTATTCAGTTGCAACTGCTGTGCACAGTGCTAACATAAGTAAATCTTAAGACCCTTAAATGTCAATAATGTTAGGGAGCTGTACTGGGTAGAGGTCAGTTAGAGTAGGTTTGAATAGCAAGACGTGAAGCACACCTCATCTCTAACAAGTCACAACTTATCTGTAGGCCAGATAAGAATGGCCACAAATAGGTATAGCACACTGGAGGCAATTAGTGTACATAGGTTGATAAAATATCCAGGTTACCTTATATTGCCTACAGTGACGATTTGCTGCAAAATAATGTTAATAGTAACAAGAAAGATCGTTTCTGAGAACGCTGGGGATACCCTAACAAAAGGGCAAATTCGCCACTGGGACCACTTATGGGTTCATTAGCACCTATTCAAAAGCACCAAGCACAAATCAATGAGTAATACCCCGCCGCTAGTTCGATCTTTGACTTGAGAGACACCGAAATGATAAGAACATGGTATATTTGAAGCCAAATTCCATGAGACCAAAAGTCTGAGCTTTCAATTCTGATGCAACACACCACCTATTCCTATTTGCTTCCAGGTCCAGAGGATGGTTAATTGTCAATTGCATACTCCATTTGATCAAATACAGTTCCAGAGGAGTTCATTGTGCGGCCTCTACGTGTGCGGCTTCGCTGAATCTCGCATCGAGGCAAACTGAACGTGTATGGAGAGCGAGAAAGAAAGAAAGGTGTCGTCTTGGGGTGGAATCAGCGGGGTTAACCTACCGGCGGGGGAGCCGACGAGGAGGACGGCGCGCGGCTTGAGGTTTTCGGCGACCCAGCGGCACACGGCGACGACGTCCCCGAACTCGAGGAGCCGGTGAGCGAAGCGCGGCCGGTGGACCGCCCGGCGCCGCGCATGTCGCATGTGACGGAGCGGTGCCCGCGCCGCGCGAGGCCCTCGGCGATGCCGCGCAGCAGGCCCTGCACGCCTCCCAGGATGGTGTAGGGGTGCACCAGCACCTCCGCCGCCTCCTCCCCCGCCGCCGGCTTGAACAGCCGCACGCTCAGCTTCGCCCCGTCCCCCGTCTCCACCGTCGTCCACTCCATCTCAGCCAGTCCACCGGTGTCGGGGGCTTTGCTTCCTTAACTCCGGTTGGTTTGGAGTTGGTTCGGGTGGTTGCGGTAGTAATAGGTAATGGGCCGTCATCCCCTGACAAGTGGGTCATCCTTATTCCAATGGCCCAATCAACCCAATTGGTTGGTCTCTCATGGGGCCATTCGATGGCGGCTCAAGACACAAACGGTCTTAATCTATCTCAAAGCCCATACATTAAATGGGCCACTTTTGGTAGGTTCAAGAAGGCCGCATAATTTCTTATTGAGAGTCGTGGGCTGTTACGTCATTTGGTTGTTACTGTCCCTCTGTTAATTTGTACTCGATATTTTTTACTTTTCAGTCTTTCATACGTGACTCTGATTATTACTTTTTATATTTTTATATTAAAATATATTAATAAAATTATAATATTATAACAGCATTTTCAATGTAAAATATAACTGTATAGTTTTCCTATATTAATTTAAATAATTTTAATTATATTGATGGTTGAATTTGAATGTTTAATGCTGATTTTAGAACGTCGAATAAAAAAGCGGAGGAATTTCTTGTGCCTGTCATTGATCTTTTTATTGAAAAGAAGCTTGTCATTGATCTGGGGACCCTAGTTCTGGCCATGTAGGCCTCTCATGTCGTGGCAAGGCTACCTACACGGCTACCTACCTCAATCTCGAGATTTCAGGGCATTCAAAGTCCAGCAGAAGTGGCCGACAGCTCACAGTCACAGCACAACGGCAGGCTGCTTTGCTAGAAATGGGTTGTCAGTCACTGTAACAGCTGCGCACTTATCGGTCGCAGCTGTGATGCTATGGTCCTGTTTCAACGAATTTCTGCTTTCGGTCTTTGATTTTTAGCTTCTTACTTTTATTTTTTTTGTCGTTTTGATGCTTTGTGTCTTTTCTATGTTTTTTATTGTTCATAATTTTCAATCACTATAATAAAAAAATCAGAAGTATAAGCTAAATGAGCACTGCCAACAGAACTAGAAAAAAGATTCTATAAAACGGGCCCTAACTCAGCTTTTAAAGCCCCTCTTAAATTTATACCATGTGGATAAAAATCTCTCTTAAAGTAGGTTTTTTTCACATGAGCGGCAGCCGACATGTAGCTTTTCCCACATGCCCATGGGCCATGGTGGCCCACCTCTCGAAGCTGCTTTGAGATTGATTTTATCCACGCGACATAAATCTAAAAAGGATCTTAAGAGAAGAGAGTTAGAGCCCATCCCATAGAATTTTTTCCTACAAAACTACTAGCGCTTAATGATTTCCCTTTAAGAACAACAGAAAAGCTTACCATCAACTTATACAGTTGCAACAAATCTCACCTCAAAAATCTTACTGGGCCTGCAAATTACCACATTTCATATTTTCTTTAAGTAACTTTGGAAGAAAATACTAGCGCTTAATAATTTCCCTTTAAGTAACTTTGGAAGTGTTTGGTTGACTGCCTTAATTTGCCATAACTTACTTAGGCAAGTTTGATCGTTTTATGCTAGCGTTTCATTCTTATGGCATGTCATATTTTCTTAGCCCCATATCATGTTGTGTTCTCTGGGTGTTCCAGAAAAAGAAGGAAAAGAACAGAGGGTTCCACCTGTCGGTGGGACGCATGAAGAGATAAGGCTGGAGACCCCATCTCGCGCAGCGCGAGTGCCCGACTCTTATAGGCGACTGAGTTAGGCGATGACGGCGGCGATGGTGGAGGCGCCACCGGACAAGGCGTTTCGTTGCTGGCCGTTGGTTGCAACCCTGCCTGTCGCCCCCTCACAGCTTTATTTAAGTCGGCCCTCTTCTCCTCCTTTTGATGACCGAAGACAGTGAGTTCCCCATTACTTGATCTCCTCTCGGTTGTGTTCTGGTTTGGGTCCTGGTGCTGCGGTGTCATGGTGTTCCTCACGGGCACCAGCAGCAGTGTGGTCCAGATTTGATTTCTTTGGTATATTCCGCGCGGTTCCCTCGTGCTCTATCTCTGGGGGATTTGGGGATTTTGCCCTAGAGGTCCAAATCTGGTCGGCTCTGGATTACGTTGAGGAAGAGAAGTCTAGTTGCTTGTTCACTAGTGCTCTAGGTCGGAGTGCTCGTCGGTCTTGTGCGGCATCTACCCCAACCCTTGACTTCCTACTTCGGTGACCCAAGGTTTGAAGTGCGGCGTTGTATCTCCGTCTACCTCGTTTCCTTGCGCGGTAATGCGAGGCGCTTGGTTTTCTGGGACAGTGCTGAGCGCGTGCCTTGCCCTGTCTGGTTTCTTCTCGGTGATTTCGAGGATCACCGGCGTTGCAAGTATACCGACTATTCGATCTTTGCAATTTGCTTGATCTACTGATGAATATATGTCTGCCACTAGTTGGAAATTGCAAAGTAATGTTGATCGGCTGTGGGATGTATGCTCTATGATGAACTTGTTTATTAATGAGATTGGATTCGATTAGAACTAGTATAGATTTTGAGCTCTAATAATATTGCTTGCTGCTGTCACTTGATCCTTTGGATCTTGGTAGTTCACTGCCAGCTGTGCTGGTCCATTCCAGTCTGGGATCTCTATTAGTTTCAGTGCTCTATATCTTGTATTCTTTCAGCTGTCTAGAAGAACTTGCTATACTTAAGCTTCTAGTCATTTTTGTTATGAATTGTTCAAGTTCTTAGACCTTGTTGAGTATTGTTTAATTGAGATCAATCCATCTATTATTGCTTTGTTGTTGGGCAGTGCATGGTACATTCTGTAAGTGGTATTCAATAAAGCATATGTTAGAGCTTAAATTCTGAAAACTAGTAATCGTATCTAGTTTGTGAAGAGTTTAAACAAGTATTGAGAAGGCCAAGTTTAAATCTTGAGCAACTCTACATCCGAGAGCAAAAATATCAATTAAACTGAGTGTTGTGGCTACTGACAAAACATCATATAAGGGGACTAGCTAGAGAGAGCCAACGATAGGAGAGAGAATGCTCGTATATATAATGAGTGGATCTGACCAATCATACCCCTCTTGGGGGCTTATATACATGAGTAGAATTGGATAAAAAATCCCTATCCTACTCTCTTAATAATTACAAAAGGTACGGATACATTGGTACATTCCATTATACACATATGTTTATACTATTGGGCCAGTTGTAAGACCTTGCCACGGGGGGTTGGGCCACCCCTACAACAATACTCTCTCGACAGCAAGCGCAGAGGTCTCGATGGACGAGCTGACATGAACAATTGGCCCAGACTGGCCTCACCCCCATCCCCCGTCTGTAAGCACGCAGGTGCCTATGGGCGAGCTGATGCAGCTGGTAGCTCCCAATCCTCGGGGGTGTGAATGCTGTAAACCTCCCGGAGTAGGATTATTTGACCGATCTTGACGCGATTGTGGCATCTCCCGGCGACAACGCCACTTGATGGATTCTGCACGCCGTCGTCGGACTTTGTGCTACATCTGCCGGACTCCATATGTTGACTTTGTGCTGCGTCTAACTAACTCGCACGCCTTCGCCGGACTTCGCTCTATGTCCATCGGACTCCATGCGCCTTTGCCGGACTTCACATTGCTTCTGTCGGACCCCACATGCCTTCGTCAGATTTCACATCTCAAGGCCTCCGTCCAACTCCGTGCCGCGCAGCCGGCTTCCATGCCCACGCCTTCGGTCTTCGCTGGGCCTTCCACCACGTGTCCCTCCGCTGGCCTTCGCTCGGCTCTAGAATGACTTCGCTGGCCTTCACACCTCAGGCTCCGCACACGCCTCCATGGGCCTTCGCTCGGCTTTGCAATGACTTCGCCGGCCTTTGCGCCTCAGGCTCCGTGCACACCTGCACTAGCCTTCTCTCAGCTCTAGAATGACTTCGCCGGCCTTTGCACCTCAGGCTCCATGCACACGTCCGGTGGCCTTCGCTTCGTTCCGGAATGACTTCGCTGGCCTTCGTGCCTCGGGCTCCGTGCATACCTTCGCTAGCCTTCGCTCGACTCCAAAAGGACCTCGCTAGCTAGCGCGCCCCAGGCCTACGAGCGGACACGCAGGTGGCCTCGCCGAGGTCCTCGCAGACCTCTGCGTGGATAAGCCAGCAGCCTCGCCGAAGGCTTTGCTCTCCCTATTGGCCTCTACATGCACCCTCGCAGGTCTCTGTGCGACACATCAGCGGCCTCACTGAAGTCCTCGCAGGCCTCCGCGCGAACATGTTGGTGGCCTCACCGAAGTTCTCACAGGCCTTCGTGCGGACTCCATATGCTGACTTTGTGCTGCGTCTAACTAACTCGCACGCCTTCGCCGGACTTCGCTCTATGTCCATCGGACTCCATGCGCCTTTGCCGGACTTCACATTGCTTCTGTCGGACCCCGCATGCCTTCGTCAGATTTCACATCTCAAGGCCTCCGTCCAACTCCGTCTCATGCACCGGCCCATGCCCACGCCGGTCTTGCTGGGCCTTCCACCACGTGTCCCTCCGCTGGCCTTCGCTCGGCTCTAGAATGACTTCGCTGGCCTTCACACCTCAGGCTCCGCACACACCTCCATGGGCCTTCGCTCGGCTTTGCAATGACTTCGCCGGCCTTTGCGCCTCAGGCTCCGTGCACACCTCCGCTAGCCTTCTCTCAGCTCTAGAATGACTTCGCCGGCCTTTGCACCTCAGGCTCCATGCACACGTCCGGTGGCCTTCGCTTCGTTCCGGAATGACTTCGCTGGCCTTCGTGCCTCGGACTCCGTGCATACCTTCGCTAGCCTTCGCTCGACTCCAAAAGGACCTCGCTAGCTAGCGCGCCCCAGGCCTGCGAGCGGACACGCAGGTGGCCTCGCCGAGGTCCTCGCAGACCTCTGCGTGGATAAGCCAGCGGCCTCACCGAAGGCTTTGCTCTACCTACTGGCCTCTACATGCACCCTCGCAGGTCTCTGTGCGACACATCAGCGGCCTCACTGAAAGTCCTCGCAGGCCTCCGTGCGAACATGTTGGTGGCCTCACCGAAGTCCTCGCAGGCCTCCGTGCGGACACACCGGTGGCCTAGCCAAAGTCCCACCTTCACTTTGGACTGGCTGTCTCCAAAGCAGTCTGCGTCGCACGAAGGCTGTTGTGCCGAAAGGGCCTTCGCCGAGGTGTCCATGGCCTCACCCTCAAGCCAACACATGGCTCTGCAACCTAGGTCGGCCACGCCCCTAAGTAGATCCCCCGCATCATCCTTGAACCACCAGGGAGTTGGGCCTGGGCCCCATCGGTAACAGAGCCCCGGACTCCAATCGGTCTTCATTAGCATAGCGCTGGGAGAGTAGGAGTGGAAAGCTAATGACGTAATGGTATGCACATCCAAGTGGGCAGCAGGTACATAGGGGTCAAAAGATGGTATGACACGACAAGTGTTTGGTGCTGGCATTCAATGCTAAACTTTGATTTTGAGACTTTATGGCTCATCTGCTCTCACTTTTACTAGAGAGCTTTTTTTGTATGCCATTACTTTGGTCTATTCTGGTATGCTCTTAAATAACACGGTGCAGCTTTGGCCTCAGTGTACTTTATGGAGTATAAAGCGCTAAAAACTCAGCCGTCCCGGGTAACTCTACGGAGTATAAAAAAATCGCACGATGGCCTCGTGCCTCGGTGTACTCTGCAAAATATAAAACACCAGGAACATAGCTGTATTGGGCAACTCTTTGAAGTATAAAAAAACATAACGACTTCGCGTCTCAGTGTACTCTGCAGAGTATAAAGCGCCGGGAACACGGCCATCCCAGGCAACCCTACAGAGTATAAACAAATCGCATGATGACTTCACGCCTCGGCGTACTCTACGGAGTATAAAGCACCGGAAACACAGCTGTCCTGGGCAACTTTATGGAGTATAAAAAATCGCATGGCAGACTCGCACCCCGGTGTACACTACGGAGCATAAAGCGTCGGGAACTCACCGTCCCGGGTAATTCTATGGAGTATAAAAGACCGTGTGGAGTCCCTACCATGCATCCCACCAGGGTGTCCCTGCCATGCATCTCACCAGGGAGTCCATCGTGCTACTTCGTCCGACCACATAGTGGTCGTAGACAATTCGTCCGACCACCTCGCGGTCGAGTCATCGTCTGATCACATAGTGGTCGTAGAGGCTTCGTTCGATCGTCGTATGATCGTGACTTCGTTCGATCACGTAGTGGTCATACGCTTCCTCCAATCGTCTCACGGTCGAGACTTCGTCTGATCACATAGTTGTCATTGACGTCTTGTCCGACCGCCTCGCCATCGTTACCTTGTTCGACCACTCGTGGTCGTTGCTTTTTCCAACCACATTGTGATCATAGACGCTTCGTCTGACCATCTCACGATCGAGACATTGTCCAACCACATAGTGGTCATAGAGGCTTCATCCGATGCTTCGCGATCGAGATTTCGTCCGACCACCTCCTTGTGGTAATAGACACGTCGTCCGACTGCCACGCGATCGAGACTTCGTCCGACCACCTCGTGGTCGTAGATGCTTCGTCTGACCACCGCACGGTCGAGACTTCGTCTAACCATGTTGTGGTCATAGACGCCTCGTTCGACGACCTCGTGGTCATCGATATTTTGTCGATCGCTCCGCGGTCCAGAGTTCATCCGACCGCCTCGCGGTCGAGATTTCGTCCGACCACATTGTGGTCATTGACGTCTCGTCCAACCACCTCGTGGTCATCAACGTTCTATCCGATCGCCCTACGGTCGAGACTTCATCTGACCACATAGTGGTCGTAGACGCTTCGTCCGACCACATCGTGGTCAGAGACGCCTCGTCTGACCATCTCATCGTCATCGATATTTTGTCCGACCGCCCCGCGGTTGTGATTTTGCCTAACCACATAGTGTTCGTAGACGCTTCATTCGACCGTCTCACAGCCATTACCTTGTCCAACCGCCCATGGTCGTTGCTTCGTCCGACCACATCATGATCGCAAACGCTTCGTTCGACCGCCGCGCGGTCGAAACTTCATCCGACCACATAGTGGTCGTAGAGGCTTCGTCCAACTGCCGCACGGTCGAGACTTCGTTCGACCACCCTACGGTCGAGACTTCGTCTAACCACCTCCTCGTGATCATAGATGCTTCATCCGACCGCCCCACGATCAAGACTTCATCTGACAACCTCGTGGTCATAGATGCTTCGTCCGACCGCCGCGTGGTCGTGACTTCATCCGACCATGTCGTGGTCATAGATGCCTCTCCGACCACCTCGTGGTCGTTGACATATTGTCTGACCGCCCTACGGTCGAAACTTCGTCCTACCACATAGTGGTTGAACACGCTTCGCCTGACCGCCTCATGGTCAAGACTTCGTCTGACCACATCGTGGTCGTTGACGTTCTGTCCGACTGCCCCGTGGTCAAGACTTTGTCGGACCACATGTGGTCGTAGACGCTTCGTCTGACTGTCGTGCGGTCAAGACTTCGTCTGACCACATCATGGTTGTAGATGCCTCGTACGACCACATCGTGGTCGTCGATGTTTTGTCCGACCACTCCACGGCTGTGATTTCACCCGATCACATAGTGTTCGTAGACACTTCGTTTGACAGCCTCACGGCCGAGACTTCATCCGACCACCTCGTGGTCGTAGACACTTCGTCTGACCACTGCGCGATTGACACTTCGTCTGACCACACTGTGGTCGTAGAGGCCTCGTCCGACCACCTCGTGGTCATTGACATCTTGTTCGATTGCCATACGGTTGTTACGTTGTCTGACCGTTCACAGTCGTTGCTTCGTCTGACCACATCGTGGTCATAGACGCTTCATCTGACCACATCGTGGTTGTGAACGCTTCGTTCGACTGCCTCGCTGTCGAGACATCGCCCGACCATGTAGTGGTCGTAGAGGCTTCGTCCGATCACCACTCGGTCGTGACTTTGTCTGACCACATAGTGGTCCTAGACTCTTCGTCTGATCACCTCGCAGTCGAGACTTTGTTCGACCGCCTCATGGCTGTGGGCAGCGCGTGCCTCAAGGCTTTGTCCCACTGCCGATTTTGTCAACATCAGTCCGAAGGGTGGGCGTCGACGTTGTTGGCGGCGGGATGAAGACTTAAAGCGCACGCTTTATCCCCCACCCTACGAATGGGCATCGACAAAGTAGGCGGTGGGACGAAGAATTAAAGTGCGCGCTTTGTCGTCCACCACTTGGACAGGCATCGACGAAGTCTCGACCATGAAGTGTCAGACCAGCGTGGACGAAGTCCCGGGCACAAAGTGCCAGACGAGCGTCCATGAAGTACTGGCGATGAGGTGGTCGGAGAGTGCCTCACGACCACGTTGCTCCTGACGTTGTCGTGGGTGTCGACGAAGTCAGCGGTGGGACGAAGACTTGAAACGTGCGCTCCGTCCCCCACCGCTTAGACGGGCGTTGACGAAGTCGCAACCGGGAGGCGGTCGGATAAGCATCGACGATGTCACGACCACGCGGTAGTTGGATGGGCATCGACAAAGTCATAGCGCAGCTCTCGCTCAAGGGTGGAACTGTCGCTCGATGCTGTTTGCAAAGGGAACTCCTTGGTGAGACGCATGAGACGCATGAGGCTCACCGGTAGAGGTGGCAATGGGTACCCGAAACCCGAGTACCCGATGGGTTTTACCCGATAAGGAGGTGGGTATGGAAAGATATATTCACCCGCAGGTATACTGATGGGCAAAAATCTCTACCCATCGGGTAGAGCGGGTGCGGGTACGGCTGTATATTACCCGTACCCGCATACCCGTGGGTAAAATATACCCATATATCATATCAATGAAGCATGCATGCATGCATGATGTATACAAATATATAGCGTGCAACAATACAGATAATGTACAATCCACATTTAATTTTGGTGCTGGCTGTTGGTGTAGACTTGGCAATTTGTCTGTGCTTTTGATTTAGTCAAAAACTTCTGTCATATTTTATTTAGTCTATCGGGTATGGGTTACCCGTCGGGTATAAATACCCGCACGGGTGCGGGTACGGGTAAGTTTCTATACCCGTGTGCGGGTACGGGTATCGTAGCGAGTAGAGTTATATCTATCGAGTACGGGTATGGAATGGCTATACCCGTCGGGTTTGTACCCGTTGCCATCTCTACTCACCGGGGTTATCACTAGTGGTGGGAACTGCCTAGTGGGGAGCCGGAGCACGGCAGGGCCAAAGCTATTGTGTGATTTTTATACTCCGTAAAATACGCCGAGACACAAGGCCACCGTACGATTTGTTTTATACTCCGTAGAGTTGCCTGGGACGGCTGAGTTCCCAGCACTTTATACTTCGCAGAGTACGCCAGGGCGCGAGGCTGCCGTGCGATTTGTTTTATACTCCGTAGAGTTGCCTGGGACGGCTAAGTTCTCGGCGCTTTATACTCCGTAGAGTACACCGGGGCATGAGGCCGCCGTGCGATTTGTTTTATACTCCGTAGATTTGCCCGGGACAGCTAAGTTTCCAGTACTTTATACTCCGCAGAGTATGTCGGGGCGCAAGACCACCGTGCGATTTGAGCAAACATCCGATCCAACGGATCTCTCTCATGATGGTGACAACGAGGTCGCCGAATGTCCCACGACCACATCGATCATGACGTGGTCGTAGACGTCGACGGCCCGCTTGTAGTTGTCGGTCGGTCAGCTCTTCCTCGCGCATCTTTTTGCGCGCTTTTTATGGACGATATCACTGCTGTTGTATGAGCACAACAGCTCATGTAAGCGTACGGTCACCCAACCGTAATTTCTCTTGTGGCTAGGCCGTCCCGGGTGCAAGCTCACAAGATCTCCGTTTTGTTCGGGAAAGATGTCAAGGAAACAGCAGGCACGGGCCATGCATGCTGCCACATGTGTCGGCCGGCTCACTTGCCCCGCGCGCGCAGGAGAGAAGCCTGTTCCTGTCGCTTCGGGTTATGGGTTTTTTTTTTTTGCAGCTTATCGTTTTTAATGTGTTTTTGAGAAAGGATAGAGTAATAAAAATTTATATGTAATTTTGATCAATGTAAATAAAGTCATTGCAATGTGTAATAAAATCAACTTATAGACGCTAACTTGAAAAAATATTTCGTTTAAAAAATAATTACCGTAAAAAATAAAAAAGTTTTTAAAGCCTGAAAAAAAGGACCAAACAGCCCCCAACACTCCGCTCCGCGCCCCGCGGCCTCCCGACGTCCATAGATACACGGCCACACCACCCCATACATCGCAGATACCCGCTCCATTTCCCATCTCCGACGCCAGAAGAGAGGACAAGGAGAGTACGCGCGCGTTTTCGCCGAGAGTTTGGCCGCGCGCTGTACGTGCCACAATTTCCTCGTGTTTCCTTACTCTATTAAATGTCTGGAGGCCCGGCCGGCCGAGTCGTCCGAGCTAGAGGTGGTAGTGGTGGCTCCCGTCGTCGTGGTGGTTTCGTTCCTGACGCCCTTGTCGTCCCCGTCGCCGGAGAAGAAGCTGCGCGCTCGCACCGGGGGTTCCATCAGGTATATATGCATATGCAGAGATCATTATCTATGCAGAGATCAGATTGTAACGGTGCATGTCTGTGACGATACCTGGCCGTCTCTACTTGGTTTGGTTCTATGTTAGTGGGTTAATTAGAAAATGAGGAACCAAAGCCAAACTTTTGCATGTTAAATTGCTAATTCGTTATGCTTTTTGCAATGGACGTTTGATTCGTCCCTGACATGAGGTATATCACAGGTTAAATATATCTTGCTCGCAGTACAATTTTTCAACGCTTCCACCGTTCCACAAAGAAAAACTGAAGAACGTCTTGAAGGATCTGCAGGAGTGAATAAAGCAAACAAGGTATCATTGTTGGACATGTTTCCGACAACACGTAGGCTATACCAATTTACTCCAGTATGGTTTGACGCTCCAGCGTAATAAACAAGAGAACATTTGAGATCAAAAGAGGCACTGAAAAGTATTTGCGCTTCACAATCAAAACGGCAGGGGCCAACATAACAATAGACGTATGTAGGGATTGGAATAAAATATGACAATAGACGTATGTAGGGATTGGAATAAAATATGTTAAATGCACGTCAGTACTCGTGTACAGTACTACATGGTATGCATGGAGTCCATAACTCCAAAAGACTATGAATAAAGATTAATTCTGCTTATGTATGCATGGAGTATACGAAGAACTTAAAAAATGAGACTACAGTTTGTTATTCTTTAGTATTTTCTAATATATTTCTGAATTGTCGATGAAGCAGTGGTCAAGATTTGGAAAACTCACTGAGCAAGGTGATGGCTCCAACCACTGACGATTCGAAGTGGATATCTCCTGTCACTGAAGATGGGTCAATGGACAGACGAGGAAACCCAGCTCTTAAAGAAACCACTGGGAGATGGAAATCTGCCATCCTGTTGCTAGGTAAAGCTATGCTTTATTTTGCTTTCGTTCTTCATGTATCACAAATACTGCCTATTAAAGAAGTGGTTGTAAATAGAGATTAACTATTAGTGAAGTGCTTCTCTTGGTCTCCCAATATGAAATTAGCTCCTAACTCCCTGTACTAGTTAGTTCGTTGGTTCAGTTTTGTAAAGAACTGTGGAACAAAACAATCAATTCAATAGTGTAATTCATTGCCGTATGGCTTGCCATTTGCAAGCATATTCCTACATATTGTCTGAGTTGAATGCAGTTCAGACTCCCAGCAACTGGACCCTTCAACAAGCATCCTTCTTGAAGAGCTTCCAGTTGCATGGCAGCCAAAAGTGGGGGATTGATCCACCATTGGAAAAGCAGCACTGAACCTTTCAGGTTTTCCACTATGTTTCGCCCTCATTCTGATTTACTCTGCATGGGCAGCAACACACAAACACTGCTTATTCTAAACCTGACTAAGCCAAAATTTCACAAGACTGATTATTGTCAACTATGTTTAACCTCGTTATACATTACATCAGTTTTATAAGCCATCCGTGTCAGCTTGATCCTGTTTTCGTCGAACCGGCGTGAATTGGATTGACAATTTGATATTGACTCGATCATTCCTGCTCCTGATGCAGTTAACTATGGACTTGTAACATGCGCCTTCTTCGGCGTCGGGGTGAACCTCGTGGTGTTCCTCCGAAGGGTGCTCCACCAGGGCAACGCAGAGGCGGCCAATAGCATCAGCAAGTGGACCGGGACCGTCTACATCTTCTCACTCATCGGCGCGTTCCTCAGCGATTCCTACTGGGGCCGATACATCACGTGCGCAATCTTCCAGATGATCTATGTAACGGTACGATCATTTGGAGACGTTGATCGATCAAACTTTTTTTTTCACCGTTTCTGTAGCTGGATTGATCTCACTTAATTAGTTAATCGTGTGTGTTGTTCTGAACAGGGCTTGGTGATATTGTCGCTTGCATCGTGGTTCTTGCTGGTGAAACCATCCGGCTGCGGCGCCTTCAAGGCGCACTGCGGCCCGCCGTCGACGCTCGGCGTCGCGCTCTTCTACCTGTCCACCTACATGGTCGCGTTCGGCAACGGAGGCTACCAGCCTTCCATTGCGACGTTCGGTTCGGACCAGTTCGACGAGACGGACCCGACGGAGGCGCGCTCCAAGGTCGCCTTCTTCAGCTACTTCTACCTGGCGCTGAACGTCGGGTCCCTGTTCTCGAACACGGTGCTGGTGTACTACGAGGACTCGGGGAAGTGGGTCATGGGGTTCTGGGTCTCGGCGGCCGCAGCGGCGCTGGCCCTCGTGATCTTCCTGCTCGGCACGCCCAATTACCGGCACTTCAAGCCGAGCGGCAACCCGCTGACCCGCATCGCGCAGGTGTTTGTCGCCGCGTTCCGCAAGTGGCACGTAGAGGTGCCCCCCCGCGAGTTGCTCTATGAGGTAGAGGGCGACGAGTCTAAGATTTCTGGCATTCAAAAGATCCTTCACAGCGACGAATTAAGGTAAAGAACTCTCTCGAATAATGGTATTTTTGTTCGATTCAAGCATCGAATTGTTGAGCATCGAGTTGTGATATCTAATCAATCTGCATTTATGGCTTGTGTGGTGTGCAGGTTTCTTGACAAGGCAGCAACGATAACCGAAGAGGACTTCTGCGCGCCGGAGAACATGGAGAACCTGTGGAGGCTCTGCACGGTGACGCAGGTGGAGGAAGTGAAGTGCATTCTCAAGATGCTGCCCATCTGGCTGTGCACCATTGTTTACTCGGTGGTGTTCACCCAGATGGCGTCGCTATTCGTGGAGCAGGGCGCCACCATGAACACCAACATCGGGTCGTTCAATGTGCCGGCCGCGAGCATGTCGGTGTTCGACATCGTCAGCGTGCTGGCGTTCATCGCCATCTACCGGCGCGTGCTGGTGCCCGTCATGTCCCGGCTGTCCGGCAACCCGCAGGGGCTGACCGAGCTGCAGCGCATGGGCGTCGGGCTTGTGATCGGCATGGCGGCGATGGTGGTGGCGGGCGTGGTCGAGGTCGAGCGTCTGAGACGGGTGGCCGCGCCGGACCAGCCGAGCTCCCTGAGCGTGCTGTGGCAGGTACCGCAGTACGCGCTGATCGGGGCGTCGGAGGTGTTCATGTACGTGGGGCAGCTGGAGTTCTTCAACGGGCACGCGCCGAACGGCGTCAAGAGCTTCGGCAGCTCGCTGTGCATGGCGTCCATCTCGCTGGGAAACTACGTGAGTATCATGCTGGTGAGCGTGGTCACCAGCCTCACCGTCGGGGAGAAGCGGCCCGGGTGGATCCCGGGGAACCTCAACTCCGGCCACCTCGACAGGTTCTACTTCCTCCTCGCGGCGCTCTCGCTCGTCGACCTCGCCGTGTACGTTGCCTGCGCGATGTGGTACAAGGGCATCAAGCTCGACAGCGGCGAGGAAAGGGAAAAGGTCCCTGTGCATGTTTAGGTTTCAGGCCTTCACAAAGGATACAAAATTTTTCCAATTTTCTATTTCGAGTTGCTTAATAAAGCCTTAAAAAGCACCTACTAAGTGAGTTTCAGTATCACAATAGAAGGGTACCTAGATCATAGGAGTTGGTTGCTCGAATACAACAACCCCTATCTCACTCGCAATACTTACATCTGTAAAGAATTGCTTGATGGGGGCGCTTAGAGCAGCAGGAGGAAGGATAGAAAGGGGGACAACAACACTAGTGCTCCCCTTTTCCTTGTCGATGGCTTTTGTCAGTTGACGACTCTTGGCCGAAGGAGCCTTGGCTTTCTCCGCCTCCTCTCCGACGACCATCAGTTCAACCCTTTGGTCATGCTAATGGTTGTTCATGCCTACATTATACCAGAAAGAAGAATAATATTTAGTCATCACTTACAACTACCTAGTCCTAAAGATGTTATCGGTTTTCCGATTACTTTTAGACGTTCTTCTCTTTCTTTGGCAGATACGTCCATCAGAATACGAGGAGCCTCCATTTCGACTAAAGGAGTCTTCTCGCAAACGAGCTTGACCTCGGATTCAATTTCTCCCAAATCAAGATTTGTTCATACAGATAAAGTGGTCAATACACAATGCTTGAAACTTAAATCTAATTACGAGTACGATTGTTATTTACCGTTCTCGTATTCTCTGGTCATATCCTTGCCTCCCAAGTACATCCACATAGGATGAGCTCATTGCTTCAGGGGGCTGACACAACGGGTGATGAAGTCCTTCACCACATGCTAACCAATGAGCCATTTGTTCCTTAGCTCTTTGATGTAGGGGGCTATCTGAGTAAGATCCTTTGGGACCAAGTTCTAGGAAGTGTTCTTCTCAACACCTTTCCCCACAAAGGAAAGGTTGTCTTCACTGGTCGTCTCCCAGTAGAACCACTTCATTTTCCAATACAGCCATGAAGACCGAGTAAACATCTGGATGTACTGCTCCGTCTTGCCGTCATGGAGCTTCAGACTGCAGCTCCCGATGATTTTGGTCTGCCGACTCATTTCATAGTAATAACGAAAGAGTTCAAGATCCGGAGGGATCCCAGGTAAGCCTCACACAGGTACACGAATACACTAAGCATAGTAATCGAATTTGAAACCAAGTTCACCAATTCGACCCTGAAGTATTCGAGTACGACTGTACGAAAAGGATGAGCTAGAAGATGAAGGCCGCACTCACAATATGCCTGGAATACCGGGATTTGCCTAATCTCCCCTGATGGCCAGTTTTGTTCGGCAGCTTCTTAGCACTCTCCAACTCCCTCAATTTCGTATTGTTCATCTCCGACACCGGCCAATTTGATGATGGCTTAGTCATTTTCTTGACTGATTGGTTTGAATTTGGATGAGATTGAAGGAAGAGAATGACTTGGTCAGCGACGGAAAGCTCAAAGCAGATTGGAATAGGAGGGGAAAGTAAGGAGACCAATAGTTACCCTAAGGTAAGCTTTTATAACCATGTGAGTTATCCATCTCGGGAACTGAACGATTATCTCGGGAACTGATCCGATGGACAGATCAGTGAAAATCGATTAGAATTCATTAATTCCTCTGTTTGAAGTTTGTCTTTACAACTTAAGCGAAATTACCTTATTGTCCAAACTCATTTCTGGTCGATGAGGTTCGGAAAGGCCTTGCTTTCGACTGCTATTTGTCTACGACCTCACTTTATCAAGTAAGTTGTTTTCACTTGAAATTGGGGGCTAGATAACGAGGATATAATAATCCTCTAATTATTACGTCATCCTCCGAGTATACCTCTTATCGATAAGGGAGAGATTTCTCAAGACGGTCGTAAGTCCTTCTACGGTCATAAGTCCTTTTACGACCACGCAGTTGTAAGTTATCCTATGACCACCTTGTGGTCGTGGATCTTTCTACGATTAGTCTAACGATGTCCTATTACATCATAGGGTCGTCTGATAAGGCGGTTAGAACGTGCATTTATTCTTAATAACCGCACATGATCTCTCTGACAACAACCGTCACATGACGAATGGGCCACTACGTCTCTTTGATAGTAACTTTCGTCAGACGGTTATCATCCGAAGCGTTGAGGTGTCTTTTGGCATGGACAACTGCCACCGCTTCATCGATTATATAATGGTTGACATCAGAGAGAAAGAAAAAACACATTATATCAGGAGATAGTGCTAGCCATTTCGTATTGTTTCCAGTTGCAAAGATCATTCTGAGCAATAGCTACATAGGACGTAGGGTTATTATTCCCACAGGAGAAGGCCCGAACCTGTATAAAAATTCTTGTGTCTTAACTCTGCATGATACACTTTTATCGATTATGTTAAAATATTGATACTAAAAAATTATTAGACATGTTACTATTTAGCACAATATTATTTAGAAATTATATATGTTATTACGTATATGATAAAGTAGTGAATACCGATTATTTTTGTTTTAATTTCGCCCTCCTAAGTAACGGTAACGTACAAAAGGTGACAGTGAACTAACACCACGTACAGTTGAAAACAGCAAAGTGCTCTACCATCTTTTTAGACCAAAGTGCGGTACCACCTTAAATCAAAATGATGAAATTATCTTTTTTTAGGAAAAAAATATCGTTTTTTTTGTGTGGTCGCTATTTCACATAGAAGACAGAGCTGCGGGGCACCGCTAGTGGGCATCATGTTTTTTTCTTGCTTGTGAATAATTCTACTAACACCTGTGTAGCCAGAATTGAATTTAATTCACTCAATTGGATTCTAGATTCAATTCTAGTTGAATTTGATTCAAGCTACTTTAAAATGTAATATTTATGTTTAGATGCCATTTGGAATTCTACAAAACTGTGGGATCCACCTATACACCTAGGTCTGCCAATGTACATAAAGTAGCTTCTCTATACACTAATCCATCTTCAGCAAATCTCAAACAATTTAGTGAAAAATTATAGTGTGGACATAATTTGAAATTCTAAATACCGAACTTTTATGAAACCATTGTCTATAATTAGCTTCTCTAAACACCGAATCATCTCCAATAAATTTTAGCTGATTTTATAAAATTTTTATGGTATGAACGCAAGGTTGGATTTTTAATACCAAACTTTTACTTAATTTTATAGAGTGAATTTCAGATAAATAACACGTGTAAGTTAAGAATTGCTTATTACTCTATCGTGTCTCTTGAATTTGGTTTTGAAATCTTCAATTTAATTCTAGGTGACAGCGAAATAGCTGCATCCTTAAAATTGAATTTCAATTTCTGAATTGCAGGGCCAATAGCTAAGAACCAAATAGGGTGTAACTAAGAGCCAAATATGGTGTAAAGTTAATCTGCACGTATGATTTTCGTGCAAATATGTACATCATTTCCACATGGACACAGTTGCCAGAAAAGACTTCGAAGCATTGACACAGGTGCATTGCACCAATGGATCAACGATACCATATAGCAACACGTACTGCTGCAACTATTGTTTTTCGTCAAGGGACATATTATGTAATGCCACAGCTATACTTTCGCCAAAAAAAAAATGGGTAGAGACCACTTTTTTTAAAAAAAGAGAGTGCAGACGACATGGGCACAAAACATGTGAAACAGATGCTCGCTAGTCGCCACAGGAACATTGTACGAAACAATTATCCAAAATTTGAATTTTTTTATACAAATAATCTATTTTTTATACGAAATAACAGAAATATATCCGCGGTAATATTTTTTACAAAAATAGGCTCCAGTCCCCCTCCCCCTCCGTTGGGCGATTGACTCCAGCCAAATATTTTTTGCGTGCGGTCTTTGCAGTGCTTAAAGCTAACATGTGTACTCTTGTCGCTGGTGAAAGCTGGCATGTCTAGTCTTGTCGCTGCTCAAAGCTGACGTGTGTTGTCTTGTCGCTGCGGAAAGCTAGCCCGCGTGGTCTTGTCGCTGCGCAAAGCTGGCCCGTGTGATCTTGTTGCTGCGCAAAGCTGGCTCGTGTGGTCTTGTCACTGAGGAAAGCCGGCCCGTGTGGTCTTGTCGCTGTGCAAAGCTGCCCATGTGTAGGGGTGGATATAGAGCCAAATTCTTGTCTTATCGAGCTTTTTCTAAAATTGATATAGTTTGATTTAATATCATTTTACGTATAATTTGAAAGTATTTTTAGAAACGAGCTAACGAGCCGAGCCGAGCTCGAGTAAAATTCAAATATACTTGAAATCAACTCATTTTAATGTTTAACCAATTAACAAGTATAATTGAAGCAATTTTGAACCGAACCAACGAGCCCGACTAACGAGCTTTTTTTCCACCCTTACCCATGTGGTCTTGTCACTGCGCAAAGCTGACCTGTGTGGTCTTGTCTCTACGCAAAGCTGGCATGTGTGGTCTTTTTGCTGCGAAAAACTGGCCCATGTGGTCTTGTCGCTGCGGAAAGCCAGCCCGTGTGGTCTTGTCACTGCGCAAAGTTGCCCGTGTGGTCTTGTCGCTGGGTAAAACTGCCATGTGTTATGAATGGCGCCGTGAAACCGCAGTTACGCTATAAAGTGAATGGACGAGGCATTGCTGGTTGGAACAACCACCTTCTGCGTCGTAGAGTAAGCCACCATGACAAACACCGAGGGGCCAGTCGAACATGGGTCACTAAAGGAGGACCTTCTGCTCGAAAGGAAGGAGATTTTGGCGTTATGTACCGCTTGTTGCCAAATAGGCGCGCTCAACCAGTGTGGCCGAAATGCAAACACATGCAGGACGCGGTGGTGCAGGTAGTAGAAGGCCATATAGATCGTGGTCGATGTTTCTTTCGATGCTCATACTCCGGGGTACAAGTTCGCACTCGTCTATTTTGTTGTGTTACTAATAGAGTTTTAATGTTAACGTTCTTTGTAGAAGATGGATAAATGTGACTTCGTGTGATGGATTGATTCTCCCTATAAACGGTATGTTGTGATCTATATGCATACGTTGTGGGAGCGAATTGCTGATTTGGAGGCACAGATTGACAGTCTTGAAGAGCAGAACGATGACCTCCATCAACAGATGGAGCGCGAGAGGGACAACAAGGAGGTTATCAACATAGGGAGTTCGTACGACCCAACATACTGCTACGTGAACCCTAGTTGTATATGTGTTTACCACTACAACAACGGCCAGCCACGTCCGAAATGACCCCCTCCGCAATACTTCATGTGGGTACCACAAGGCTCCTTCCACCTATAGGTAACGATTTCTATGGTTGCACCAATGTACTCAAGACTGTTATTCGAAATAATTTGCAATGTCGTTAAGCATGTAATTGAATGGTTCGTACGTTGATGCGGTTGCCATCAATGCAGTTCACTATTCGTTTCGTGCGGGCGTCGAGAAGGTAAGGAGAAGTAGAATTAAGCTCGCCACAATATTGTAAACATCACTACGTAAACAATAAATGTAAACAGTACATGAATAAAAAGTGTGCAATCAGCACTACCGTCCCCCAACAGCATCCCCAGCCCCCCGTTCGTCGCCACCCTAGCCCCCTCCGTCTCAACATCTGCGTCCTCCCATTTGGCCCCACTTGGCTGTCCTCCGCTACAACAGGTGTCGACGCCCTGACAACGTAAGATGATCAAGAGACCGCCACATCCACCCCTGAGCTAGTGGAGTGGGCTACATCGCCGCCTGTGTGCCCTCCGGTGCAGCGGTGAAGGCACTTCCGGAGAGAACCTCATGTATTGTGGCCCGAGGTGAAGAGCCCAACGCCTGCCTGGGCCAATCCGAAAAGTACTGGTCTGGATCGTCCGGGCCTGAGGAGACCCCTCATCCCTGCTCGGGGAAGAGAAGACCTACAGTACAAATATCATTAGTTCGTGAGATAAAACATTGGGATAAAACTGAGAAGAGGCGGAGCGTACCTTCAGTTGGCGCCATCGCGTCTAGAGGAGAGATGTACGGCACGGAGTACACCCCCTGCGTGGGGAAGTCGGAGATATACGGAGGACATGCGAACAACTGCCCTGGCGGTGTACGAGGTCATCGCTAGGCAGACCCCCAGCCTCATTTGGGTGAGGTGGTGTAGGACGTGCCCATGTAGAACCTCCAGAGTGGTGCCATGCCGGTCGGGACGGCACCGGTGGACGAATCGTCTGTACACTAGGCGTGGGCGTGGAGACCGCTGGTAGCCTTGTATAGGACAGGAGGACTATCACGTGTCTACTCCAGGCCTCCACACGACGCCAAGCGCTCAACGACTCATTGTGTGTCACCTCCGCACTAGTGGTGAGTCTATCCACCATAATATGAGACTCCCTCCAAATCGCAGCACTCACGTCAGACTAAAGGAAAAAATATGAAACAGTAAACAATCTCAGCGACATTACCATTAAGGAATATTTAAAATTTACATGTAACGTACCGCGATGTGAGTGTCCCACGCGAGGTGCGTGGGGTACGTGTCTGTCGGAGCAGCGACGTGTGCGGTGGGCTGGTCAATGACACGTACGAGCCTCGTACGTGTCTGCGGTTGGTACCAGTGCAGGTACTCTGTGTAGTCGCTGCTATCGTATGGGTGGTCCTCCTCACGCGGTCATCAAGCGCACCCTCCGACTGCGCAGTCCACCCCTCTATCTTCACCGTCCAGTCCGTGTCGTGTTTCACTCCCTTTCTAGAGTGCATGCTTATATGACCATTTTGTTAATACTCGCCAAACGAATAGTAAGTACAAAGAGATTTGTGAGAGGCGGTCACTCACGCGTGCACGCTCTGCGACAGTGGTGGCCTGACTGGTATCGGAAGCGCCTGACGTAGGCCAAACTGCCGCATCACACGCTGCGACGCGTAGTCCTCTATGAAGGAAATAGCTGATTATCATATTACTTACCTTTCGACGACACTAGAGAGAACCCATTATCGGTCGGTCAACATCTCTCCTGGGGTACATCTCTGCCCCGTACGGACTCGTGTCCTCTAGCAAGGGTCGTCCGAGGCTGAAGCGCTCGAACGACCACAACTACAGTAGCAGCAGACAGTCCACGAGGACTTAGTTCACCTTGGTCCTCAAGCACGCGTCGCACAAGCCACGATAGGTCGCGGCAAGTACGGCCAATCCCCAGCTGACCTAGGGGGCCTCAGCGTCAGCGATCGCCCTAGCATGAGCGATGAGGTGCGCGTCAACGGTGTTGCCGTGGCTGGTGGTGAAGAGCACCCAACCAAACAGCCACAACACGTACAACTCCAAGTGACGCGAGATCTGCTGATCGTCCGCTTCTGGATCCATCCGCTCCACCTGAATGCAAACAAGAAGTTATTAGTACGTAATAGCGAAAATAAGAGCTTACAGGACCAATTATAAAGAGCACATACCCGGAACAGTGCGAGCCACCTCAGCGACGACCCGTGTGTCTGACCCACCGAGAAGATGTAATAGTCATCCACGGCACCAAGTGGAAGGACCCCCTCGAATCTGGCGAGCAGGTCCGCGCGCCACCCAGCTGGGGCCTCTGGTAGGAAGGCAGCAGCTCCCGTGTCGGATCCCAGAGCAACAACTCTGAAACCCACTGTGTAAATCGCACTATCACAAGAAAAGCTAGTGCACACAGGGTTAAACAGGGATACATTTCATATATGATAACCAAACTTTATTATAAAGCAAAATGTACGGGCCTTATGGCCAAGTTTACAATAAGATGGCTCATGACCAAACATAAAAGTAAATAGCAGAAGATAAATAAAAGTAGCATCCCATCCTGCCTGCCCACAGGCGAATGACTGTAAGATGTGGCCTACTCATCGCAATCATCACCAAGTCGATGTCGTCGTCCTCTGGCTACAGAGTTAAGCACCGTGAGCACATAAAGTATCCCACAAGTTACACTAGGAGATTTAACAGATTTGATGCATGCATAAGACTTCTCGCGGCCTACGCCACGCCCACATTCAGCCTATAGCGAAACTATAATGGAACTTCACAAATTACTTAGCCAGATCTGTCACATACCAGACTTGTGATTGTACGGTGTAACTTTGTAATCGTAGCTCACAGAACAGTCCTTAATTTGACTTAGGCCCAACCATATACCCCTTGTGCCTGGCAGTCGATATTGTGTCACCAAACAATAATGCATGCCAGCAAGCACCCACCACCATACCAATGCCTAAGTCTAAACCAGATTTTATAATTTTATTTTATCAAAATTTCATTAAGTTTCTTGACTCACCAAAGTTAAGAATAGATTTTACATGTCATTATTTTGCGTGAAACAATTCTTCCCACCTAAATTGTTCTAGCATGGCTAAGCAATTCTATAAAATTTTCAGTTAATACTAGTGTACTAACTAGGTTTTTATCTATGGTGACAAGGCATGATTGTTCAATACAAAATTTGGCCATACACAAAGGAATTTGGTGTAACTAAAGTTTAAATCACTTTTGAACTAATTTGAATAAAAGTACTCATGCAGATTAATTTAAAAAATAACATAAATAATTTAAATTACTGGGAACAATATGAAAAAGAGTCCAGAAACAAATAGTTTAGGATTTTAGAAGAATCTAGAAATTTGAAGGGTTAAATTGGGGTTAAAATAAAGAAATACGGGCTTCCAGAAGTTTAAAACTAAATAAAAAGAAAAAGACTGATTTTCAAAATTATTTCTGTACTGAAAAAATCAATTTATGATGTCAGCATCAAATTTCATTTTCCGGCTGAATTATTTTTACATTTAAAATGGTCTTATTACACTGACAGGTGGGGTCGGGTTTATGGTGGACGAAGTTCACGGTTCGGCTCGGTTCACTGTGGACTCGGTCCACTGCTGACATGACAATGGGCTAACATGGCCGGGCCGTGGCGCCAGGTGGCTGCCACGCGTGCATGTCTTGTTGGCGTGATCCGTGAAGGGCGCAAGCAACACGAGCCGAGGAGGCGGCGGGCGGCCGTCGACGGCGTGGTGCGCAAGAACGCTGAAGGAGGCGGCGGGTGCGTGCGGCGGCGGCCCGGCGGCGGCCGGAGCCGGCGGTGTACGGGTCGATAGCCGTACGGGGCCGACCGTGCATGTGTTTTTTCTTTTTTTCTTTTTTTCAATCTACCATGCAATCAACATCTACTCTTTATTTAATATACCGATCGATATTGTGCCGGCGACTTCATGTCTGCTCGTGGTAGATTAGAGCGGATTTGCACCGTACAAAATAATTTAAAAAGCGAAATCTGCGGAATTTAAAGCGATCTAGATGTAGACAATTCAATCTACTAATGCTTCGATGATTACCTTTCGATTCACCGGAGCGATTAGTGCTGATACCGTGCTATGGAACCGTCGCTGGCAAGTCTAATCCGATCGATTCCTCTGTTATGCAAAAGACAGATCAATCAGAGAGTAATGCAAATAGTAGATTGAAAAACAGATATAGGGAGGAATCCTGATCTTTCTTTATTACTCTCTTTTTTATATATATACAAAATAGCTAATAGTATTTTCTATTTATAATCTAGCAGTAATAAGGTATCCACTATGAACCAAGTTTTTAAAACCAGACCTAGGCCTCCTAACAGTCATCTCGATAAACGATCAAGCTACTCTGCTACTGAGATGTTCTACGAGGAGGCGTTTACCGGCGCATTTTCCCCACAACCCCTCAGCAAAAATGGCATCCATTCACAGAAGGCTCTCAGCCCAGTGCCAAAAAAAAAAAAAATCTGCAGTCGATCCCCCTTGGTCTGCACTACGCTCTCCCTACCGTCGGATGGGAGCAACGGACGGCGCGCCCCGTGCCGCGGTCCCCAAGCGCGCGAAACAGACACGTGTAAGTGGCAGATTTTCCAGGCTCCCACGTGGGTTGGTGCGTCCCATCTGGGCCTCCGGGCCCACGCGGCAGAGGGGCGCGTAAGGGGAACGACGGGTGCTTAGGGGGCTTTTAAATGGCGCCACCCCCCCTCCCCCCGGCGGATTCGGAGGCGGCGTCCTCCTGGCCCCCTACATAAGCCACTCGTTAATTGATTCGTCAAGAAGAGGAGGAAAAGGGCAGGGTGCGTGCGCGTCGTATCCGCTCGATCTGCCCCAGTTCTACCGACCTTCTCAGGTACCGGCATTAGCCTCCTGTGATTCCTTCCCGTATCACACTCTTTCATAGAATGCTTTGATTCGGTGTGAGTTGGGGTGGAATCTGTTTGTTTCCATTCGGGCGCGTTTTGTCTGTGGGGAATGGGGAATAGACGGGAGACTCACGCCGTCGCGCCAGCCGGCCGAGCTCGCTGTCGATCTCACTGCCGGGTATTTGTGTGGGCTCTTCCGGTATAGGATCTCGCAAAGAAATTTAAACGAGGATTTTGCTGTATTTCTCGATCAGATCTGTAGGATTTAGCTACCGGTGATATTCAGGTACTCCATTTCTGTGTTCATTTGGGGTCCTAAGCTCTGTTTCCTCTGCCGTTACCACTGGTTTTAGGAACCTGAAATGCTACCTTTTGGCACGAACTTTTCGCGATTCCCATTAATTTTGTTGGGAAAGCTGCTACCTTTACATCGTTTTTGTGAAGGAAGCCTGCCTCTTTCTTTCGGCTTCTTTACCGAGTTTAGGTCCCTCCATGTTGGGGGGATTCGACCGTAACAATGCTTTGGCTGTTAATTCCTCGCCTTTTCTTATGATTAGTACCCAGGTGGGCGATGACGATAGACGCTGATTGTCCTTTCAGCACAGGTAAACGAGCATTTCAAAGAGGCAAGTTGTTGCTGACGTAAAAATAAAATAAAAATATCTCTTTTCCAATGAACCTAACTGGCGGAGGCATATGCTTCTCATGCTCCAGTGGTTGGCATACCAACATAATAAGAAAGAAAAGAAATGAAAGAAAAGGCCGTTCCTTTCGCATGTCACGCGCTGGGACACTGGGAGCCGCCGCCGGCGGCGGCTGCTCGTGCGCGGGGTGGGTTCTTGACCTAGGAAAAGGTTTCGTGATTCACGACGCGCCACCGTCAGATTCATCTCCCGGGGCTTGGACGTGGGCGATTGTCTCTTCCGTTTCGTGTAGGGTTATTAGAACTGAGCAAGCCTAGCGTCAGGCCTCGGCTGTCAGGCTGTGTGTGGCGTCCGCGCAAAGGTACACACTGCAGGGGTCACAGCCTGCAAAGGGTGGCACCGGATTCCAGGCCCACACATGATGGCCTGTTTCACCTTTTTTTATCTCTGCCGTTTCCAGCCATAGATAGCTGGACACGCACAAATGTACAAGGGCGTAGATCAGCAGATCCGGGTGCTAAGGGGCTGGTTGGTCCTTCACCTTTGCTCGGATCTGCACACTGCAACTTGCTGTTTGATATTTGATTTCCACCTTGTAGACGGCCGTGGTAGCCGCATGTGTTTGATATTTGATTGTGCCTCCTACGCCCTCGTCCTCCAGTTACAAGGGCAGCGGTCTAATCAACGCGTACAGTCGCCTAATCAGAATTAATGCTCCGAATCAGCACGATCCATGCATCAAATCTGCGTCTCTGCCCGGGCTGCTTTAAGGTTCGTAGTGGGGGATTAGACGCCACTCTCGTGCCTTTTAAGCCAAGGGAGACAGCATCTGATCGCGTGCAGTGCACCTAGTTCCACTAACATGCGGTGTGTGTGTGTCTGTCTGTGTGTGAAGATGTGTTGATCTCTCTTAACTCTGAATAGGTCGTAGTACAGAGAGAGATGTCTACTTATGCTTGCTCGTCAGAACTGACCACTCATTGCGGATGAATAGCGGATGGGTTAGATTTGACCGTCCCTTGTGTATGGTAGGATTTGATCGCGTTATCTTATCAGAAATCTATTCTAGTACGATTTTTTCCAAACTCGTGATGGATTCAGTTTGCACCCGTTTCTGGTGGTGCGTGCCGTCTCCGCCGTGTGCTTCTTTCCGGCTTCAGGGTTCAGACAACATTTTCTCGATGGAATTATCTTACTCCGTAGTAGTCAAATAGCAGGCAACATCACAGCACATACCTTTTTTACTTGTTTTATCGATCAAGCATTTGTCTTTCCTTTACCGTACCATCCTGCGTTTCACTGTGCCATGGTACAGTTGATTGGTTTGTATTCAGAAGCATGCGCTAAGGCAGATCTGAAGCAGTACGTGTGAAGTCGTGATTCACGCACTCGAAAGCGAATCTGAATATGTCACAGATACCATTGGGCTCGCACATGCTGCGATCCCCAACTTGCAGTGTCATCTCGGAATAACCTATCATGTTTCGCCAAGAAAGATATGCCTTGCATCACGACGCGGCACCCGCCACCTTTACCCAACGCCGTGGTCGGAGAACCCCTCGTGCAGTGCTTTGTTTGCTTGTGCTGATGCTTCTCTCGTGCTTTCGCAGAATATAAGTGAATTATACCCATCTTGCTAGGTATTTTTGTTAATGTCAGTTCTGGATTATGCCATTATAATATTGTTCTTGATTGGCACCTTCTGATCTCAGTATATTACTGTTCTTGATTCTCACTGTCTGATCACCTGGGCGTGTTCGTTGTTAGCAGCAACATGGGTGCCGGAGGCAGGATGACGGAGAAGGAGAGGGAGAAACAGGAGCTGCTCGGCCGTGTCGGGAATGGTGCGGCCGTCCAGCGCTCGCCGACGGACAAGCCGCCGTTCACGCTGGGGCAGATCAAGAAGGCCATCCCGGCGCACTGCTTCCAGCGCTCGGTGATCAAGTCCTTCTCCTATGTGGTCCATGACCTCATCATCGTCGCGGCCCTCCTGTACTGCGCGCTGGTCGAGATCCCCGCCCTCCCGAGTGCGCTGCAGTTCGCCGCCTGGCCGCTCTACTGGATCGCGCAGGGCTGCGTGCTCACCGGCGTGTGGGTCATCGCGCACGAGTGCGGCCACCATGCCTTCTCGGACTACTCGGTGCTGGACGACATTGTGGGCCTGGTGCTGCACTCGTCGCTGCTCGTTCCGTACTTCTCGTGGAAGTACAGCCACCGTCGCCACCACTCCAACACCGGCTCGCTCGAGCGCGACGAGGTGTTCGTCCCGAAGCAGAAGAGCGCGATGCGGTGGTACACACCCTACGTGTACAACAACCCCATCGGCCGGCTGGTGCACATCGTCGTGCAGCTCACCCTCGGGTGGCCGCTGTACCTGGCGTTCAACGTCTCCGGTCGCCCGTACCCACGCTTCGCCTGCCACTTCGACCCGTACGGGCCGATCTACAACGACCGGGAGCGCGTCCAGATCTTCATCTCGGACGTGGGCATCCTGGCCGCGTCGTTCGCGCTCTACAAGCTCGCGGCGGCGTTCGGGTTCTGGTGGGTGGTTCGCATCTACGGCGTGCCGCTGCTGATCGTGAACGCGTGGCTGGTGCTCATCACCTACCTGCAGCACACCCACCCGGCGCTGCCGCACTACGACTCGAGCGAGTGGGACTGGCTGCGCGGGGCGCTGGCCACCGTGGACCGCGACTACGGCATCCTCAACCGCGTGTTCCACAACATCACGGACACGCACGTCGCGCACCACCTCTTCTCCACCATGCCGCACTACCACGCCATGGAGGCCACCAAGGCGATCCGGCCCATCCTCGGCGAGTACTACCAGTTCGACCCCACGCCCGTCGGGCAGGCGACGTGGCGCGAGGCCCAGGAATGCATCTACGTCGAGTCCGAGGACCGCAAGGGCGTCTTCTGGTACCACAACAAGCTCTAGCTGCGGAATTCTTCCGACCATCATCCTTACTACAGCAATGGGAGGAGAATTCAGGAAGAGAAGACAGCGCCTATGGAAATCGTCCTACCAAGTATCCATCCACCTACCTACCTACCTACCTATGATTAGTCTTTATATAGGATAGGGCATTTGGGCACAAGGAAGGCTATTGCAGTGCCATTGCTAGAGTTGCCATCAAGTGCAAGTAGGCGGGCAGGCACGTCATGCCTGTGGATGTACTTCGTCCGTGGCTTAGCTCGGTTCTGTCTCTTTTTTCCGCTTGTTTTCTCCGCCTTTAGTCGCCGGATTAGGTTGGCCGGTGGCCGTCGTCGTTGTTCGTGTCCATGGCCATGACATGGCCGTGTCGTGTGCTTATCTCTGCGTTGGCGTCGTCTCTCCGTCCGTTGAGTGTTGTTTGTAAACCATTTGGTGCTTATGGCGGAATAACTGAACGTCGGACGGCAACTTAAAAATTTTGGGTACTTGGGATGGTCTTTCACACTTGGCGCTCAAGAATTTCGCCTTGGTCTGCATGCTTGCTTGTTTTCTGCACCAGGATTGTATAGAATTAATTAAGATGATTTGTATCTGACATGTCTCTAAGTCACATTATACTATATATGTAAGTCCTTCGAGACTCAAGCAATACATCCGACAATTATTCCGGCCATTCCATTATTCTACTTGGTATAAGAGCGGGTTTGCACCTAGGCTTGTTCCTAGCCATCACCAAATTCCGCAACACACCGTCTCTAAAAGAGATGATTCAATCTCCATGATCTAATCTCCTCGGGGCTATGCAAAATATTGTAGATAGATGATCTCCTATCTTTCTATATCGGATTAGGTCCGATTTGCCCACTGCTACTCGTCGCCCGCGTGCATCTCCCACACTTACGAGAGCCAATGCGAGACGGAGACAGAGGCGCTCATCGCGCTCTCCCTCGGCTTCCCTATCGACGAGCTCCTCCCTGACGAGCGGCCCCTCCTCCTGGCCCCCGTCGCCACCTGTGGTCCGCTTTGAGCCGCGCCACTGACAGGCCGCCACGTCGCGGCGCTTCCTTCCAGCTGCCGCTAACCCAGGATCTGGTCTCTTCCGCGCCGAATCCGGTCGGCCCCCTCTGCTCTCATCAGTGGTCTCTCCGCCTGGATCTAGAGCTGGCTCTCTTCACCGCTTGTCCCTGTTGGCTCCAGCACCGTGGAGCTCCACGCCAAGTCCGGATCCGACCAGATCCGAGCTCCACGGCCCCAGATCTCAACTCCCCGACGAGCGACCCCTCCTCTCGGCCCTAGTCATCGCCACCCCGAACTGCCGACCATGTCTGCCATTGTGATTGGCTGCCACTTCGTTGTCTTTTCTCGTATCTCCCCGATCGTTACGCACTTTGCCAGCGTCCACCACACCAAGCCGATCCTTTGCTTCTACTTCTTCCTCTACGCTTACAAGGTGCTGCCTTTCCCACCGGGTTGGCGTCCCACGCGCTACCGGCTTGCTCTTCTTCTCCTTCCCTCGTAGCCGCCGATGACGCCAGTTGTTCCGCCATCATCTTCTCCTCCTCCTCTGTCGCCGATAACGCCAGCTGTTCTTCCGGCATCTTCTCCTCCCCCTCTGTCGTCGGTGACGCCAGCTGTTTCGCCGGCATCTTTTCGTCCCCTTTGCTGCCAGTGATGCCTGCTGCTCCATCGACATCTTCTCTCATCTTCGATAAACACCACAGTAGGTCGACCACGGCAGATCGACCACGCCACTCTACTTTCCTCCCACTGCTCCCTCCACCGGCGTGGCTCTCCAACTCTGCCGCCTCTCTGCTCCTTTCTCTCATATTTGATAACGATCACGGCTGGTCGACCACAGCAGGTCTACCACAGTAGGACGACCACGACAGATCGACCACAGTGGCTATGACCGGTTCCCTATATCTACGACCGGTTTACTGTACACTTACCGTAGTCGATGGTCATATGCACCTCAGCCACGACCTCCTCTGCAATCCTACTTCGATGACTACCTCTATGACAGACAACTTCACCACCGGCTCTTCGTATGACACTCCTTGTCGGCTTGTACTTCAGCTTGAGCATCCTCGTTGACTTCTTCTCCAGCCTAAGTGTCCGCGACGCTCCCTCTGACTGCGGGGGATGTTAGAGTTATCAGTTTGAAAGGACAAAAAAGGCTGAAGTATGAGAATTAATAGAAAGGAGAGAGGAGGGGAAATAAGAGAGAATAAATTAATTAAGTAAAGTGATTATTAGACATTATATTAAAAAAATATTTTTAATTTTATATCTATGGGACATAGCAAACTATAGATCCTGCATAGCAGTGTCTCCACTGAAAGTGCCCTCATGCGACCAAACCTGGGCCCTGACATTGAGAAGGTGGCTGTTGATATTATTTTTTCAAGACCTCCATGGCTCTTGATCTTGACGCGAAACCAAACACGACTCACGCATCAGAGGCAATATCCTTGATCTTGACGCGAAACCAAACACGACCCACGCATTGGAGACAATATCCTTTAGCTCTCGTGCGTGACTCGTGACCACGGGGCCCAGCTGCGCCGAGGGACGTCTGCGAGTCACCTGCACGTACGTACGAAGCAGTCGTACTCTCTGTCTTTATATCGGCCTATTGTTGGTCAAGTGTTCGGCCTATGGTTGGAGAACGGAGAAGTGTGTTGTCTGATGGTGTGAGGTTGCTCGTCGTCGCCGGCCCCCCTTTGTTCCGCCTGGGCAGTTGTCTTTCGTTCCATGTGCGTGATTTTCGCCTTAGAATTTTGTTTCCGAAGCAGTGCTGATGTGTTTCCCATGTGAACAGAGGCAGCAAGAGAAGGCCGAGTGCTCAACTCTGAATTTGTAGTAGAGTAATCAACTGTTTTAGCACTTAGGCTCTCAACCCCACGACTGTTGGAAGAGCAACGCTATGTGCAGGGGAATTTTTTTCAAGTGTTCCTAATGTGTAACAAAAGATCATGCGCCATCTTTATGCGAAACTTTCACCATAGATGGGCCTGATTAGAGGTTTGGAGCACTGTCAATTAGCTTTCAACGTCAGGACTACGATACATAACCATATAGAATGAAGGCATGTCTTCGGGACTTAAAATTGCACCTGTATCTTTACGACAGATCATTTTCGCAACGACGCAACACGGCTGAATGAAACTTCGATGTGCAGCAAAAGCGACGTCTTTCGCTTCGTCTGAAGAAAATAATTGAAGTGGCCGGCTGAGAAGGCACGGCTCCTGCAGTTTTGAGGTATGAGTAGCAAGCTAAGCCCTCGTTTTCGCTATTGTTGCATGAAGAGAGAGGTGTCTTTTCTGCTGGTTAAATTAGCTGCCGTGCCTTCGCTGTTCATGCCGCCAATGTACAGTACTACACTGCGATGTTCCAGGAGAAAACCCAACATCGGCCCCGCTCGGTTGCACTGAAAAGTATGACTTATGACTGAAATTTCACTGTAACGGCTGAAATTTCACTATAACTGAAGGTAGCTTATTTGACGTAATTAAATTTAAAAAAATTAAAAAATAGAAAAAATATGTTAGCTCATCACGGACAATACAAATGATTACGAAAAAAAAACAGACAAAAAAACCAAAAATTTAAAAAAAACAAAATTTATAAATAATAAAAAATAAACTAGAAGTCAGAAATTAGAACCGAAACAAGCAGGCCGAAGCAAAGCGTGCGTACAGTACCTCTGCCGCTTCGACGAGGATGGCGAGGATGATTCGCATGGGCTTCATGGCATGGACCACGAGCCCAGGGCAACCTGTTTAATTTAAGCTCAACGAAAAATAAAATCGTTGCAAGTGGGCTTCGGTTCTTGTACTCTTATAGGCTTTTATCAGTTTGGAGAGAACTGGCACGAGTCGGCCTGCCCGCACAAACCCATCCCGCAAAAATAATTCAAGTCTCTCGGCGCCGCCCTCTCCCCGCGCCGCGGACCTCTTTCTGTGTAGCCTCCGACGACCTCCTCCTCGGATGTCGGTGTGCTTCTGCGAACTAGAGCGCTGCAAAGCGGATAACACGGATGTGTTGGCAGAGAAACGAATAGCTTCAAATCCTAAGAAAAATTTGCATGCTACCATGTTTTCTAATTGGTAGAAATTACGATGTGTACATACTCTCTCTATCCCAAAATATAGGTCACCAGGAGTTTCGTATGATCAAAATTTTCAAACTTTGACAATTAATACATATTAAAATACATAAATTGATTATATGAAAATAATACCATTGAATTTATCTTACAAAATGATTTCATTATATATATATACATATTTATATATATGTATAATTCTACTATATTATAATAATAAATTATAGTCAAAATCATGCATTGGAGACTGTAAAAAGTCAAAAATGACCTACATTTAGGGACATAGCGTTGTAACTAGTAAGGTGATCCGCGTATTTATATTATTTGATACTAAACTTTGAAACAAATATAGCCGCAGCACGGCGGCTATATTTGTTTCAAAGTTTAGTATCAAATGATATAACATAGATGTTTGAGAATATGTCTACGTATCTAGTAGGTTATTTAGGATTTTAAGACATCATAAAACGTTGAAAATGATAATAAAAGCTCAAATAAAATACAACTTGAAAAATATAATTGAAGTACAAGCTTGACGGAAGAAAATTATTAAGCATACCAAGTTGCTGAGATTCTTAAAAACGTAAGCATTGTCCATCATGCATGGACCATATAGATGCACACCTCTATTCTTTCTCTATTAGTTACTCTTTTTCACAATGTATGTATACACATATACCTCTATTTAATCTCGAAACAATACGTTGATTATATATACCGCATATTATTTTATTAGTATACATGGTATTAAAGTATATTACTCATACATACACCGATACACCATAGCATGGCCTACAGTGAACTTTATAATCCTCACATGCTGGATACTTCATCGAACCATGTGTCTTCTATATTTTCTTGCCACTACAACTTTTCTACTTCAACCTCAACAGCATACCCAATTTCTTGATCGATCCCTTAGCTGTTACCTATTCAAACGAAATCTCTTAGCTGCAAAGACAAGGTTAGACTTAATAGATGGAAAATTAAGACCGTTAATTTGAACAAGTCCATTACAAACAAACAAAAAAACTACTTTGGTTTCCTGCATTTTGATCTAGAACGATCAATCATCATTTCAACTGGTACGTAGTTCAAACCTTATACATACATAATGATATTTTGCATGCAGGCTCACGCATTTTTTCATTTCCTTTCGAGGGAACATATCTTAAAACACACTTTCGAGCAAGTGTTACAACCAACTCTTTTAAGTCTAAAAGAAAAGGTGAACTGTAACCATTCACAGAACTATAAGATTCTAGTCGTCTTATATAGAGAACCAAACAAACCAAAGTTCTTGAGATAACACAATAGACATAAGTTTTCATTTCACTGATAAAGCTGGTAATTGATAGTCTTGCTAGTACATGGATGACAACTCTCACTCTCAACTGGATGCTAATGAGCAACAAAAGAGAATAAAATGGTAGCTAAAAGTTGGATGCTACAGCGACGCTGGTTACAAGAACACATCACAAGATGAAGATGCTAAGAATGAAACGACCACAGGACACTGGACTCATGCGAGTGCTCCCAACCTCTACCGGCCGGCGACGAACCTTGCAAGTCCGGCCAAGCTCTTCCGCCGCGCAGCAGCCTAGAGCCCGAGATCTAGATGACTAGATCCACGGATCTCGGCGGACCCATGGAGAGGCGGACCATGCCCTCATGCTCGGTCTTCACACATGGTGACCAAGTCAGATTAGGCAGCGCGCTCTCGTCACGGAGCAAGCGCCGCCGCTCATCGCCGGCTTGCTCTTCATCTCGCTTACCTGGCTAGTGATTAGGGCGTTCCCAGATGCCTTGGTGGTCAAAACCACACCGATCTTGCTATACCTCCACTGTGGGGCGACTCATCCCTGTGATGGTGTGGTGGTACTCATACAGATGAAAGAGAGTTGAGGGCACCGCAAAGCTGACCCCCCAAACGTGCGGTGCCAGCCGCGAGGTGCATGTTTCAGAGAAGAGTAACGGCAGACTCCTTTTCCCTCACCGTGCACACGGGGGCAAGGCGCTAGCTGGAGCGAGAGAATTTTTGCCACGAGAGCACATCGTTGCAAACATTTATTCGTAAGAAATGTATAACTTCCTATACGTGGTTTCTGGGAAATAAGGAGCCTCCTCCTATACAATTAATTAATAAAGGAAATCAATGCGCATGGATATCCATTAATTCAGTAGAAGATATGGTATAGTACGTATTAACTCAGTGAAATAAACACGTAGAGGTCGCCATTTGTGGAACAACCTGGATGATTATCTTCACCGGAGGATTTCTCTGTGCATAAGGGCCCGTTCTTTTTTGGTTTCCGCCGGTGCCTTTTTGGTGTGCGGATGGTAAATACTAACGGTTGATAGATAAATCATAAGAGAGAATACAGATAGAGAAACTCACGTGCGATTTTGGTTGATATAGATGAAATTGTTATAGTGTGTACTATAATCGATTTGTAGATCTCATCTTAAAAAGACACTTCATTTGAAAACTAGTTACTGTAGAAAAATAAAAGCTGAAAAGTAGAGACATATGCCTCTTTTTTTCAGCTTTTAAAAACCATTTTTTAATAGTAATTAGCTTTTAAACGGAGAATCTTTTCAAAACCGGATCTACAAGTTTATTATAGTACACACTACAACGACTTCATTTATATCAATCAAAATAGCACGTGAGTCTCTCTCTCTACTATCTCTCTCTCGTACAGCCAAAAACCACAACTAAAAGTCAAAGCTAAAAATAACATACCCGTAGGAAATATAACTCAAGTTTGCCTCCGCTCCTGCCTCCTTTTTTCAAAAAATCTGTCTTCCTGCTGAAATACCCACCCGATATTTTGGAAACAAATAAATGTCAACACAAAATCCAGCGCAACAAGTCATCAATTTATTCTAGATGGTTCTCACAAAAACTCCCTTCTCTGTGAGTTTTTCTTGTTTAAATCAAATTTCTGATGTTTTGGAACCATCACTTCTCTGTGAGCTTTGATACAATTGCAGACTGCAGCAGTTGCCCCTTACCTAGTATTGACTGCTTGCAAATACATTGAGCAAAGGTAATAGAAGTAATCAAGCATTCATCAGAATGAACCACAGAATACCTCTATACAACAAAATATAAAAAATAAAGCATTATCAACTTCAGAACAGATTTGGGTCGTCAGTAAGCTTTTTCAGCTAATAAGCAAAAATTTTAAAAGCATCAGAATGGCATCCTAGTGTGCCGTTCTGTAAGATGTTCTGTCAGATACACTACATCTAGAGACATGATATACTTAGGCTCCTAATGGTAATACTAGAGCAAGCATGAATGCAATCGTCAGGCATCGCAAGAAACAAACAAGTCACTCGAATAATATAGAGTAGAAATGATCAGTTTACATTACAACATTAACCATGATCACTAATATTCAGTTTACTAGTATAACAATTCAACAGCAAGTCTGTAATCACTAAACAAGTGGGCAACGAAGCAACTAAACAGACAATCTCCTATATCCAGCATGTTAAGTTATGAAGAAGACACAACTAAATTGGATGCGTTGCAAGAGCCCAAAGGGCACAGATAGAGTACAAGGGACACAACTCTAGACTACCACTACAATATCACATATAACCCTAACATAAACATACTTACACTACTACACTTAACACCCCTCAAACTCAAGGCATATGCAATAGTATTGAGTTTGAAAGGGATAACACTAACATAAGGGAAGTCCGAATTTTGAAATTATAGATGGAAAAATATTATAATTTACTTATAGGCCCGTACAAAGCTGAGGTGGAGGATGTCACTGTTGCAACCATTCATATTACTTAATCAAGTAGCTTTATTATCCTATGAACTACCTTTCAACATAAGAGAGAGTGTCCATATTGTTAGAGATACTGATTGATATGATTAGAGATACTGATTGCATTGTATTAGGATAGTTTAGATTCTTTCCACACATGCACTCTTTCCTTATATGTATTCTTTCCATATTTGCCATCCTGTACTCATGTATATATACCGGCCTGTTGGCCTCATATGAATACAAGCACTATTCATAACATGGTATCAGAGCGTACCTTTTCCACGCCTCGCTTGTCGTGCCGCACGCCGCCTCCATCGCGCCGCACGCCGGCCTCTCCTCGACGCCGCGCCTCATTGCCGCTCTCCTGCGTCTCCTCTCGATCATCGACGTCAGCGCCTCCATGACGCCGCTCTCCTCATTCTGCCTCGCCTCTTCACCCGAGCCCCGACGCCGCCACCTCCCAGTGCCGCGCCTCGCCGCCCGTCCCGCCGAAGCTCCTCCTCTCGGGCCGTCCGCCGCGCCTCCTCCGGCCGCTCCACCCGGCCCGGCCCTCATGCTGCTCTCGCGCCCCACCGGCCGGCTCGGCTTCATGCCACCGGTGGTCGCCGCCGCCCACCTCACGCTGCCGCCGCCGGCCGCCGCCTCCACCTCCATGCCGTCGCCGGTGGCCGCCGCCGCCCACCCGCCCCGGTCCTCCGCCGCTGCTCGCGCCTCCACCACCCGTAGCCGCCCGCTCACCCCCGGTCCTCCACGCGTCGTCTCGCGCCTCCACGCTGCCGGCTCGGCCTTCCACCAGCCGGCCCGCCGCCGGTGGCCGCCGCCGCCAGACGCCGCCGCCGCCGTCTACATCGGGGAACCCTAGGTTCCCGACCCCCTCCCTCTGTTTCGTTTGGTAGTAGGCCAATTTAAACAGACCGGTTGATAAAAAACGAAAAAAAAACTCACAAGGCCGCCTCCGCGCTAGAGCGGTTCCTCGACCTCTGTTTCTTACGGGCGGTTGGCGGTTTATTAAAACAGATCGGTTCAAAAACGTCGATCTAACCGCCGCGCGTCCGGCGCCTTTGTTGACTTCGTTGCCTTAGTCGCCGCCGTCGGCCCCGCCACCGATGGCTTCCGTTCGACCGAGTGGTCTTTGTTGCGCTACCACTTCCTCTGTGCTCGCCGTCCACCGCTACACCGATCGCTCCACGTTTCGCACATTGTCACCTCCGGTGGCCGCCACGGTGGTGGTGGCCGTCCTCATCGCTCCCTCTTGCGACAAGGTCGGCCACATTGAGTCGGTGCTATAAAAGCAACGGCATCTTTCACGCCGTTCTTCTACTAGCACCCAGATCGGTGCTTCTACATCGGCGCTCGCATCGACTCCTTCAAATTTTCTCTCACTAAACAGGAGATAGCCAGACTTCGACGCTTGCTTGCCGCTCCTACATTAACGTCTACATCGACTCCTTGCAGCTTCTCTCCGAAAGGTGAGATAGCGGACTTCGCCACTTGCTTGCCGCCTGAGTTCTCCTCGGCGGTTGTGCCGGTTCGCTCTTCTTGAACCTGCGAAACCACCACCTCCACGATTAGGCACCTCCCATGGATTCTTGATTACGGAGCATCTTTTCATATGACTCGATTCGTCTACTTTGTCCTTCATTACACCTCTTGATTCCCCGCCGGTGTTCTTCTGCGATGGTACCTCTCTTCTGTCTCGGTCGAGGACCTCTTAGCGACTCATCTTTTCATGTCCCCTCTGTTGCTCATGTTCCTCGCCTTACCATGCAGCTTCTTTCTGCTGGGCAGATCACTGATCTTGGTTGTCGAGTCATCCTTGATTCGACTCTTGTTGTGTTCGGGACCGCCACACGGAGCCACGGTTGGTCTTGGCCCTCGGCGCCTTGACTCACAACGTTTTGGGAGCTTGACTGCTTCATCTTCCTTCCGCCCACCGTTGCTACCGGTCTCTCGCTTCGCTACTCCGTCTACAGCTCTTTTCGCAGTGGCATCATCGTCTTGGCCATCTGTGTGGATCTCGTCTGTCGTCTTTAGTTCGTCGTGGTCTTACGGGGTCCGTCTCGGAGATGTGTCTTTGGATTGTCGAGTGTAAGTTAGGCAAGCAGTTGACTTCCTTATCCTCATAGTGAGTCGGTGTCTCGGCGTCCTTTCGATCTTGTTCATTCGATGTTTGGGGTCCGGCCCTTTGTTTCGAAAGGAGGTCATCGATACTATATCATATTTATAGATGATTTCTCTCGCCACACTTGGATATATTTCATGTCTTCTCGTGGTGAGGCCTTGTCTATCTATAAGCAGTTTGCCACTATGGTTCGCACTCGCCTCCACTCCTATTCGTGTCTTCGTGCCGACTCTGTTGGCGAGTACCTCTCTCATCACCTCACGCAGCTTCCTTCTTTGCGGGCACACTCGCCCGCCTCTCTTGTCCCGGTGCTCATGCTCGAATGGTGTTCTTGGCGAGCAAGCATCGTCACCTCCTTGAGTCGGCTCGCACTCGATGATTGCCGCCTATTCCACCTCACTTTTGGGCCGATCTTTGTTTCCACCGCCACCTATCTCGTCAACATCCGGCCTTCTTCTCGCTCTTGGTGCAATACACATTGGCGTCTCTGTGGTCTCCTTCGACTACTCTACCCTTCGTCTGCATTTGGGCTGCGTTTGCTACGTTCTTCTCGCCCCGAACGCACCAAACTAACCGCCGATCTGTTGAGTGTGTTTTACGGGATACGGTCTGAGCACAAGGGCTATCGGTCTTTGGGATCCTGCTGGTCGACGGATGCGGATCTCTCGGGATGTGACTTTCGGCGAGTCTCGTCCCTTCTACCCACGTCCTACCTCTCCTTCGACTTCCTCTGTTGAGTCTCTGTCTTTTTGACCTTTCGAGATACACCTATCTCTGCCTTGCCCTTGTCCACCCGTCCCACCGAGTCCACTTTGTCCCACCGAGTCCCCACATATTTCTCCTGTGGCCTCTCCGCCGTTGTCGCCTCCTGCGGCTCCTCAGGCTCCCCCCACTACACTAGTCTACACTCGTCGACCTCGTGTTGAGGATCTTCCAGATGAGCCATCTTCTTCTGATGATTCATCTTCTGATGCACCATCTTCCCCTGATGGGTCATCTTCTCCTCCTCGCTACGCTCTCCGCGATCGCCATCGCTTGACCGCCTGCCGTTTGCCTTTCTTTGGCGCACTACTCGTGAGCTTGTTTCTTCTGGGATCTTGCTACTCACCCCAAGTGGCGACATGCCATGGCCGAGGAGATTCTTGCTCTTGAGCGTCTTGGTACTTGGGATCTTGTTCCTTTCCATCTCACTCTCGTCCCATCACATGTAAGTGGGTCTATAAGATTAAGACTCGCTCGATGGTTCTCTTGAGCGCTATAAGGCGCGTCTTGTTGCCGTGGTTTCCGGCAAAGAGCATGGTCGTGACTACGACGAGACTTTTGCTCTGTGGCTCACATGACCACCGTCGCGCTCTTCTTTCGGTGGCGTCTGTTGCCACCGGTCTGCATTCTCGACTTGATGTCAAGAATGCCTTTCTTAATGGCGAGTTGCGTGAGGAGGTCTACATGCATCCGCCACTGGGTATTCTGCTCACGAGGGCATGGTGCGCCGACTTCGCCGCTCTCTATGGCCTTAAGCAAGCCCTCGTGCTTGGTTTGGCGCTTCTCTTACGTGGTCACTTCTGCTGGTTTTCGACAAGTGATCATGATCCTGCGCTCTTTGTCCACACTTCGTCTCGTGGTGGGACTCTTCTTCTTCTCTATGTTGATGATATGATCATTCGGAGATGATTACGAGTACATTGCCTTTGTCAAGGCTCGTCTTAGTGAGCGCCTTATGTCGGATCTTGGTCCTCTTCGTTACTTCCTTGGGATTGAGGTTACGTCCACTCCGATGGTTTCTTTATGTCCCAAGAGAAGTATATTCAGATCTTCTTGATCGCGCCTCCCTCGATCATCAGTACTATTGAGACTCCCATGGAGCTCAATGTTCATCTCAAACCCTCGATGGCGAGCCTCTTTACGATCCGACTCGCTATCGTCATCTTGTTGGGAGTCTTGTCTACCTTGTCATTACTCGTCCGGATATTACTTATCCGGTTCACATTACGAGTCGGTTCATTTCGCTCCCACTCAGTCCACTACTGACCACCTTCTTGAGTTTTGCGATACCTTCGTGGACTATCTCTCGTCTCTTCTTTCCACGCTCCGGCTCTTTACGACTTCAGCTTATTCGGATGCTACTTGGGCGATGATCCATCGATCGTTGGTCTATCTCTGCTCTTGTGTTTTTCTTGGTGGTTCGCTTGTTGCACGGAAGACGAAGAAAGCAGTGCAGTGTCCGTTCGAGTCGCAGAGTGAGTTGCGGGCTATGGCTCTCTTGTCGCCAGAGATTACTTGGCTACGGTGGTTACTTGAGGATTTTGGTGTTTCGTCACTACACCGACTCCTCTCTTGTCGACAAGATGCAGTGCTATCGGTATTGCTCGTGATCCTGTGAAGCATGAACTCACCAAGCATATTGGTGTTGATGCTTCCTTCATGAGGTCTTGTGTGCATAATCGATGGTTGCTCTTGAAGATGTGCCTTGAGCTTGGATAGCGATTTCTTCACGAGGCCTGGACCACGCCTGAAAGACGGCTTCTACCTCTCCAAACTCGGTGTTGTTGACCACCATGAGTTTGAGGGGGGTGTTAGAGATACTGATTGATATGATTAGAGATACTGATTGCATTGTATTAGGATAGTTTAGATTCTTTCCATACATGCACTCTTTCCTTATATGTATTCTTTCCATATTTGCCATCCTGTACTCATGTATATATACCGGCCCGTTGGCCTCATATGAATACAAGCACTATTCATAACACATATATCCTACTGCATGAATGACAGCATAAAAACAATGCTGCAACTACTCAAGGCAAATATCTGGCAGAACTTAATACTCAAAATGGTCAATTGTCTTCCTCACCAAATAGATATGCCAGATCAGATATTATACATAGGAAGTGCTATTGGGAATTGGGCAATCATTTTATGCTAGCATATCAAATGGTTCAACAATTGATCTAGAAATGGAAATGACTGAACCATTTCTTGCCACATGACCAAAAGCAAACATATATGATCACATCAATAGCATATACCGAATACTAATGTAGCCATTAACAGCAACAGCTTCTAGGTAAAAAAAAAGCATCCGCATGCGCAAACATATATGATCACATTTTCTTATCAATAGCATAAGCAAGCAGCTTATAGAGAAATGAAGGCGCACACACACAGACATATAGCATCACATCAAGGACATGTAGTAAATGGTAAAAACTAATGCAAACAAAAGGGTAAGCTGAGGTGAGTACTAAAAAGATGCAGATGATGATATTATAATTCAAACACTGCATCGTCCATGGCAAGCTCCAAAATCATAGAACAGATTCACAGCATACTATTCAGAAGCGAAACCAGACGGTGCGGGGCGCCGCCTCCTTCACTCGGCCTTGGCGGCCACGGCACCCTCCTCCTTTTCCTCCAGCTCGACCTCCTTGTCCTCGCCCTTCTTCTTCTCGCCCTTCTCCTCCTCGGCCGGGAGCGGCGGCGCGGACGGCTGGGCGGCCGCGTCGGCGTCCTCGTCGGCGGCGGGGGCGGGGGCAGGATCCTCGTCGGGGTCGGTGGAGCGGGTGACGGCGGCGCGGAGACGGTCGAGGAAGGGCTTGAAGGCGGCCTCCACGGTGATCCAGGCGAGGACGAGCCCGCCGGTGAGGACCACCGCCGTCTTCAGGGCGCTGCCCTCGCGCTGGCCTCCTCCTGCTCCTCCTTCTTTCGCCATGGCTGCTCGGGGCGCGTGAATTGCGATGGGGATGGATGCGTGGAGTGTGAGGCGCTTGGGGTTTGGGGGTTTTGTGTGCGTAGGTAGGGAAGCTTTTTTATCTTGCTCGGCACCGCACGAAAGCGAAAGGCGAAAGCAAAGGCGACGGACGGCGAGGCTTTGCTGACTCGGGTGGCCGCTACCAGATTGGCGCCTAGCATCCGTGCGCTGGGCCGCGACTAGGTTTTAGGCCGAGTCTTTTGTAGGCCTACGAGATTGGAGGATTGGCCGGCCCAGTACAGTTTTGAATTCGGAGAAAATGCGGCCCATCGAACGTCTCGCCAGATTCGTGTAATCGTATACGGTACGGAGCTAAAGTGTTTGGTTCACACTGTCTTGTTTGTGTCTAGTATTGTTTTCTGTTTCACATATGGATAGTTTTGTTGGATTCAGAGCTTGCTGAGCTCGTACGTCAGTAGTTAGAGTCCATTTCTTTCTGCATCAAAAGCTAGGGTCACGCACCAGAAGCACACTGCCTGGATTCATAATACCGCCGGACCATTCGTTTCTGGTGGTGCACAGCTGCTCGTCTAACGCACGCGTGACAGATTCCGACCTTCTACCTGTTCACTTGTGACGCTTCACCTATTCTCCAAATTACGATGACTACTGCTGCTGCTGCTGCTGTCTGCTCTGTTGTGCTTAACGAGAACGCAAGAAATCTCCTCAAAAATCGTCACATGACAATGGGGGCCAGGAATGTATGCCAAACTTATCAAGAATTGACTCAAACTTGATATGAATTGTCTCCTTTCCTGATACATCGACAGTGTAACAGAGCATCTCCATTCTCTGAAATTATCGTTAGGTTTGCCAGCTATGTTGAAAGGAGAACTCAGATCTGAACTGGAAGGCATCTCAAGAACAGACGAGCACGATTTTGCATTAGCTTTATTTACTGCAGGAGGCAAAAACATAAGGAAGCAACCAAACATTTACATCGCCCAACGAACCCAAAAGAAGAGAAAAAAAACGAACATACACTTGGCCTCTATAGGGACGTGCACTAGATCTACACAAAACAGAATGGTAAACTACATTTCATCCAAGCTAAATTTCCACATATAATTGTCTTGCATCTTTCACCATCGGTCTCACCTGAAACCTGAATCTTCTTCTTGAGCCTCCCGTCATCTTCATTTGGATTGGTCTCAATCATGGAGACCGTTGCTCTTAATGCGTCATTGCGTGCCCATTATGGAAGCTCTGCGTGTAGGCGAACGTCGCCGGTTTGCACTGCTGGACCTGCTGCGTCGTCGGCAGCGAGTGCTTCTGCGTTGTCGGTAGCGAGTGCGACACGACGAGCCGCCGGACGCTGGAGCGCATCTTGTAGAGGATGTGGCCCCAGCTGCCCCTGCTCTGGCGGCCGAGGGCGGCCACCTCCTCCTCGTTCATCTCGAGGTCGCTGGCGAAGCCGGGCTTGGACAGCAGCCAGCCGACGCCCCAATCCCACCACCGCTTCAACGGGCCGCCGGCGAACGCGCCGAGCGACGGCACCGACTTGGACCGCCGGAACGCCCACTCGGCCGAAGCTGATGAAATGGGCTGGATCTTGACGGAGAAGGAGGACAGCCTCTTCCTCAGGCCCATGAAGTGGCTTTCCGTGTTGCCGCCGCCGCCGCCGCCCTGGAAGGTGGGCAGCTCGTCTTTGAGCGGCCTGGTCGGCAAGAACCTCGCCTTCTGGATGTTCTCCAGGATGGTGGCCATGGCGCCCTCGACTCGAACCAAGCAAGCAAGATAGATAGAGAGAGAGAGGGAAGAGGAGGAGGAGGAGGAGGAGAAGGTCAAGTGCAATGGCCTTCTTCTTCTTCTCCCTTCTCCAGATCTCTCCTCCTCCTCCTCTTACGCTCGGCGACGACACAGGAAGCCGTAGAATGTGTATGTGATGGTGCTATGTTTGTCTCGCAGCTCTGTCTGGACAGGCTGGTTTTATTCACGCACGAGGGGGCCACGTAATGTGCAGTTGAAAGCTTTGTAAACATGTTACAGGGAGGCGATGTGAACTGAACATTTTGGCTTCTTTTTTTTTTTTCAGTCAGGCAGCTCAGATATACTGGAGCCGTGGTGGCAAATGATTGGTGTCAGCTGCCGGTGCGGTGTGACTTTCGACTGTTCTTTTCGGCTTTTGAAACATGCTTTTAACTTTTGCTACAATACTTAATTTTCAAACAGAGTATTTTTCAAGACGAGGTCTATAAGTTAATTGTAGTACACGTTAAAAGCCCAACATCTGTATCATATCTCTCTCCATAATCTCCATCGTAAGTAACTAAAATTCAAAAAATTCAGTAAAAAATCATAAACCATAGCCATAAAGAACATGCCCTTTGATGTCCACCAAGCGGCGTACCGTGTTCTCATCTCCGACTAGGTTGGACATTCTCGGCCGGCATCCATAGATTCTGACCGGAAATAGGTCTTCTAAATAAGTCCTTAGTATAGTAAAAATAAAAGATTATGTGCATTGTGTCAATGGTGCGAAAAATTAGCGTTACTAGTGTCCTAGAAAAAAATTGATTACGTTCACCTCCACTTTGACTGCGCAACCTGGATGTGTTCTACTTCTTGAGGAGTTCCTATGCGATGATGTATCTTCCTTTCCTAAGGATGCAACATCACTCGCTAGTTTCACTGGAGCCTTTGATGATTACTTGTAGTTCATAGAAAGACGGGCGCTCTGTGTCTGTGTTTGATTAGCGTTTACTCAAATAAATTGATACTAGGCAACTGCAGTCTCACCAAAAAAAGCAAAAGGATCCACATGAGAACATGGGGAGCAATCATCCAAATGGCAGCCAGGTGGCCCGTGAAACATTGCTCTTCCTGCTTCCTACCGAAACTGTTTGTCATCTTTTGGGTACTCAGAGTCAGAGACATACATGCCAATGTACCTTCACAAGCATCATTCAGACAGCGAAAAACTGAAATTACATGCGTCCATTTCAGTGTTTCACTACCTCCATTTCTCACCTGTAATCATCTGCTTCGGTTCCATGCGTTCAATTACAACCGCAATCTGGAATGTTGTTGTTCGATGTCTCTGCGCATTTCTTGCCAAAAACAGAGGATGCCTAACCTCACACCATGTGTTCCATGCGGTAACGTGCAATTCGGCCCGAAAAAAAAAGTTGGAATTCGAGGGAAGCGCCTGGAGTTGTTGGCCCAGGGAAGATGTGATCCGGAAGAAGCGCACAGGCCACAGCACGGCAGTTTGTGCGATCGCAGTACAGAGCTGCAGTTCACCAGTCCAACTCCGATAGAACAATCGGCCCTCATCTATTCTCTTCTTTATCGGTTGCTTCCTCTCGCCGACACCAGCTTCGATTAAATGAAGGGCGAGGTTGGTTGCGAGGTAGGTAGAAGAATCAGCCGAGTGGAGGGGCAGAACTAGTCAGCTACAGCTCTCTCTCTTTTTTTTATGGCAGCAGTTTAGCTCATCTGTCGTCCCTCGACCATCAGGCTGTAATGTTGCGTGTTCCAGGATTTCCAGTTCAGAGGGTGGTGGTAGTAGCTGCAAAGCAAAGACTTAAGACTTTCTGCAGATGTCCTGGCACGCAAGGAAAACGAGCTGTATTTAGCTCTCAATTATTGACAGTTCGAAGGATATGCTAGCTCGGTGAAAGCCTTCAAACTTTAACTTATCATTTTCTGCTATAGTAATCAGTTTTTAAACGGTATATCTTTGCAAGAAAAAGGTTTTCAGATAGATTATAGTAGATATTATACCAAGTTCAGTTATACCGACCAAAACCGTATACGATTGGTTCCTTTACGTACCGTCTATTGCAAATAGATAAATAAATAGGATTTAAAAAACATAAGCCAAAAACCAAAGTCACAACTCAAAAAAAAACCCACTCATGCCTAACAATGACTTGTTACAACCTCTCAAAACAAATTCCGTCTGATATATAATTTTAGTTACAAATACAACTCGACCATGTGCTGCAACCTTTGGTTTTCTTCCATGCATAATTCATGTAAAACATTGTAGGGTGCCTCTCAGAGAAATGGCTGGCTCTGCCCACACCATATCTCAAACGTTACATAAACCTCGGAATGGGATTTTTACAGCAGTAGTTTTAGCTAGAAACCATTGTTACAGAATTTCTACTGAGTATGTGAAGTACAACACAAGTTTACTCTCTTGCTCTCTTAAGCAGATATCGGAGAGAAAAGATCCCCAGGGCAAACGTTTGCCAAAACCAACCTGTAGCATTCCTTGGGTCAACCTTTTTTGCCAAGAACCAGGCATACACAGCTTCACCAGCGTGGAGCGCACATGATGCCACAAAGACTAGCCGAATCACCAACATTGAGCGGAAAACAAATAAATGGATGTCGTGCACCCATTTCAATGGGCCAACAGGTGGTAGACAAGCAGCAGAAAACACAGCCAACATCCCAATTGTTACAAGCAACCGAACAAATATGGTCGGACCATCTAGTTCTTTCCTCTTCCGTTCCTGCCAGTAGGAGATAGTTGCAGCCAAGCCTTCCCGAGGGCTCACCATAGGTGCATAGCCAAGTTCCTCTCTAGCTTTCAAAAATGAAAAGTAGTGTGTAACACCCACCTGTCACAATGAACTACCAACATTAGTATATGATCCACACCTCTTTGGACTATGGGACTGGCAACTTGTTTATTCCCATTCATCAATACAAATATTATTGCAAGTCTACTTGCCTAGTCAAGCATAAGTACATCAGTAGACATATACCTTGAAAATGACTAGTTTTACAAATAATAACGAAACAATCATAACTAATAAGTTGCATCTGCATCATCGCATCTTAACATTATATTAGGCCGAACAAGATTCAAACTCATACCAAAAAAATTAGATCTTACTTTCCTGGCTCATCATGATGAACACAGTTGCCATAACATGAGGATAGTATCAGAAATTCTGAATCAAGGTATATACACCTTCCAAGAATGCAAAGTCGTATAATTTTCCTTAAGGGACTGCATTAGGTAAACTCATTAAAACATGACAAATAGCTGAGCTGACCTTGTATACTTCAGCGGGAAGAATAAGAGGCTGAGGAGTCCATTTGCTATCTAGCCATGGATAGAATAGTGTAGATATGACCAAAAAAAACCTTGAAATGGCAAGGGCAACCGAGGTATCCAGTGTAACTCGAGGAACCACATAGTTCAAACTTCGAAATAGGGGGGCGATGATAAATTCAAAAGTATTAACAGGTGATCCTGCCAAACAAGTATAGTTTCTCAATAAGGCAATGCAATATTTATTTTAAAGTACAATCACCGTGCTCCATAACACAACCATTTCAAACCAACAAATTTTAAGGGGACACTTATGTTAAGAAACAAAAGTCTTAATACCAGACTTGTTAAAGGTTGTGACTTGTGAGTATTTACTGAATGTACACATAACTAATAGAACATCGAGTATATGTTATGTATAACTTGTAAGCATTAAGCTTTGATCTCTCAAGAGTTCGAATAATTGAAAAGAAAAGTAGCTAACTAGGTACTTTCAGGGTTATGTAGTGTAGAACATCGAGTACATGCTATGTGTAACTTGTAAGCATTAAGCTTTGATCTCTCAGAGTTCAAATAATTGAAAAAAAAGTAGCCAACTAGGTACTTTCAGGGTTATGTAGTGTAGTACAACAAGATGAATAGATATTCTTAACAATTGTTAAGGGTATTAGAGATAGAATAGGAATTGTATTATTCATTTCCTCATATGCATCGCTTTCCTTATCCGCATATGGCATATTCCCCTGTAATATCACATTGTACTCCCTATATATATTACCCATTAGAATATACACACAATATTCATAACATGGTATCAGAGCTTAGGTTGCAACCCTAACCTCGATCTACTTCCGCTGTTGCTGCCCCCGGAAGAATCGATCTCTTTTCCCAGGGGCGGCCATCTCGTTGGGTGGCCACCTCTCCCGCCGCCCCCCCCATGTTGTCGTAGCCGGACGCCGTCGCCCCCCAGCCTCCAACTCCTCCTTCCGTGCTCACGCCACTGCGCCCGATGCTAACCGCTACTCACGCCAAGATCGGCGCCTCCCGTCTGCCGTCGGCCGCGCTGCTGGCGCTTCGTTCCGGCGACTTGCAGGCCGTCACCACACTGCATCATTGTTGGTCTGCGCCCTCCTCCGCCGACGTCGTACCGGCTGATCCGTCGGTCCGCCTGCCTCACACCGCCGCCAGATCCGTGAGTCGCTCGGCCCTTTACCTCGTGGTCGGCCCCGCACTGATCCGCCACCTCGCTCCAGATCCAGTAGCGCGCTCACCCTCGGATCGGATCATTGCGCTTGATCTCTCACCGCCACCGCCGCCGACGACTCGCCGCCTGTCTCCACGAGATCCGGCCACCTCAGACCGGCTGCATGGCCCGCGCTAGATCCACCGCCTCACAGCCCCAACGGATCCGCCACCCAACCGCTGCACCTCTTGGGCGGTCGTCGGTGGCTCGCTCCAGATCTGCTCATCTTCGCCGGATCCAAGATCCCACCGCCGTGTGCGCCTCTTGAGTTGCCGTCTCTCGTGATCGGCGGCCGCCTCGGTCCCACCACCGACGCCGCCGCCACGGCTCTACCAGATCCGGTTCGCCTTGGCGTTCTTGTCTTTGTGCCTCCAGTGCCGCGCGGTGTGGCTGCCGTGCCGCGTCGGGTCGCTGAGCGCCCGAGCCCACGCCGCCTTTGGAGGCCGTCTCCCACCGCCGTGCCTTCGCCTCGCGCCCGCGCCGCCGCCTTCTTCCATCGCGACATGGGAGGTTGTGAGAGGGTGGAGAGAAGCGGGAGGCGGGAGTGAGGCGCAAGGAGGCGGCGGGAGTGTGAGGGAGGGGGTGTGAAGAGAAGGGTGAGGGGGTTTTGAAGGAGCGGGATTTTTGTCTGCAGCTAGCATCTATGTTCTTGAGTCAGTCTTCGAGCTATTTTTCTTTTGAGTCTTCCGTTGCGTCCATTCAAGTCCGTAGATTCTTTTTCAGTTCGTCCACATCGTGCGAGTCCATAAATTTATTGTCAGTCATAGAAGTATATGAATTTTCTTTTGCATGGCAGCAGCCGCCGCTCTACTCTCTGAGCCACGTGCAGATCGTAGAAGTCATTATGATGACGCCACTTCTCTAGTCGTCGCCCTGAGCTTCTAAGGCCACCATGCGTCTTCTGCACCTTGTGCACTGCGCCGCCGCCGTCTTGGGCTTCGATCTGCGCCGTCATGCTTCTATCTATTCCTCTTCGGCTTGATTTGACAGTTTATTCACAAGCTGCACGCAACGACGACATCATCAAGACTCGGACTTCGGATTTTTCTTGTTTTAGTGTTAACTCCTTTTTCAAATGTAATGCTATTGCATACGCCTTGCGTTTGAAGTGGGTGTTAAGGGTATTAGAAATAGAATAAGAATTGTATTATTCCTTTCATTATATGCCTCGTTTTCCTTATCCACATATGGTATATTCCCCTGTAATATCCCATTGTACTCCCTATATATATTGCCCACTAGGCATCTTCAATATACACACAATATTCATAACAATAATGACACTATTGCAAAAAAAATCAAGAGATCCAATCACTGATGTTCTGTCAGTAGTTCAGGTCAGTAACCAACTAACCATGTTTCAAGTATGACTAGATAAAACCAAAAAGATCAACTGATATGCAGAAGACAGGATTAAAATTCAGAACATAACACCATGAGTATAACTTATTAATTATAAACAAAGTTAGTATACTAATACAGGATTTGTGATCATGAAGGCTAACAGCAATTAGCCAATTACCATCGCATATGAAATATGCTTGACCAGCTGCTACGGGAGTTCCCTTCCTGTCAGGAATGTCATCTAAAAGTCCCATGCTTGCCAATATCAGTGCAAGAACAAGATTATCCACATAGACCCAATCTGTCTTCACATTTGGACCCCCAATCTTGAAGAATGCTAATCCCAATTTTGCAAGGGACAGGATTCTTGGAAGATGACGCTCTTCACCTGGCCCGTAGATAGCAGCAGGACGAATTGCACATGTATAAAGACGAGTACTTTCATCACTCCTGCAGGCAAACATCAAAACAATAAGGCAGCCTGCATGGTCCCAAATGTCAATCTGAGTTCCAACCAAAACCTTTTTTTTGGTTGTTTTGGATACACATAAATTAGTAGCAAATATACCCATCACCACTAAGATTTCCAATAGAAGATACCACAATCTTAGGAGTTGTATGCACAGTAGCGTTAGCATATAGTTTGAGATGGCACAAAAACAGTCAACACCGCTTAGGTAGCTCAGTGTATACATGGCATTGATGCAGGCAGACACATAAGTAGTGTGGCAAAAAAATGTCAACTTACTTAGCTTGCCGCCCATTACTCTTCAGCACCAACTGTTCAGCAATTGATTTGCTACGTCCATAAGCATCAACATGGCCTTCGATGGGAAAATAAGGCAACGATTCATTTCCATTGACAATTGGCTCTCCCCCAAACACCACGTTATAAGTGCTTACATACACAAGCCTTCTGACGCCGTGCTTGTGGCAAGCGTCCAGTACACTGCAGGTCCCGTTTATATTAATCTCGTCGGCTCGCCCAGCCTGTACCATTTCCTTCCCCGACATGCCATACGAAGCGAGGTGGAAAACACAGTCCACGCAGCGGAAAGCCCTCCCCACATACTCCTCCTTTCTAACATCCCCTGCAACAAAAGGCCACCCATCAGATATTTGATAATTCAGTGCGCACATAGGACATGGATAGCCAATTCAAGGCATGATGGTCTGATAGATATTGTTAGTGTTACTGTTACTTTGTCAAAGAAAATCAACAATGCAAGAGCCTCTCCCTACTTCGAGACAAACAAACGGGTCGAGCAGTACTGAGTTATTTCCTCCGAGTGGACACTAATTTACAGCTTGATTCAGCGGTAGAATTATAACCTAGAAAGAAACGATAGCGCCCTAATGCGCCATACATCTGTAAATTGACGGAAATCGCCGATGATCAGGATGCCGGTGGACTTCTGACAACGCAAGAACAACTCACGCAAACACAATGGTTGTTTTGGTGTTGCTAGAAACTCACACCTTGATGATTGTATTTCTCAATTATTTATAGAGAGATTACAAGCTAAACATAGAAATTAATCTACCTATATGGTAACGAATACAGCAAGCTAAACATAGCAAGCTAGCTAAACATGGTAAGATAAACATGGCAGGAAATCACATACTAAATATAGCAAGTTAAATATGACAAATTTGGTGATGACGCGTATGGAATTTGTCAACATTTCTCCCCCCTAATTCTTGACGTGCTCACCGACGCCGATCTTAGCGCGCAGCTCCTGGAAGCGAACACGCCCGAGCGCCTTGGTGAGAATGTCTGTGAGCTGATGTTCTGTTGATGTGTGCTCGAGGACGATCTTCTTCCCGTCGATACACTCCCGGATAAAATGAAAATGAGTATCAATATATTTACTCCGGTCGTGGAAGACAGGGTTCTTGCTCAACACGATGGCGGACTGATTGTCCACCCTGAGTTCTGGCACTCCAGACTCTGAACTGACGAGGTTGTCCAAAAGTCGAGCTAACCAGATGCCTTGGCATGCAGCAGTGGCTGCTGCAATATACTCTGCCTCACATGAGGACAGAGCCACTACCTTCTGCTTGGATGATTGCCAGGTGATGGGGTTACCACCGAGGAAGAAGATGACGCCACTGGTGCTCTTACGAGTGTCGATGTCGCCTGCCATGTCGGCCATCAGCATGCGACCAACCTTGGTCTCCCTTCCTCCTTGGTGTAGTGAACACCATAACCGCGCGTCCCAGCGACGTACCATAGTACTCGCTTCACCGTAGTCAGGTGATCTTCATGTGGCTTCTCCATAAACCGACTTAGGTATCCCACCGAGTAGGCGAGATCAGGTCGAGCATGCACCAGGTAACGAAGCCCGCCGATGATGCCCCAGTACTCCGTGGCATTTACTAGAGGATAGGTGCTCTCCTTGCTCAATTTAAGCCGTGGCTCCATGGGTGCCGCACTCGGGTTGCAGGTGCCCATGCCGCTGCGCTCCAAAAGCTTGTCGGCGTAGGTGGATTGACTCAAGGAGATGCCACTAGGGCCTTGACTCACCTCAATCCCAAGATAGTATGTCAACAACCCGAGATCGCTCATCCGGAACGTCTCCTTCATCTCAGACTTGAACGCCGCAATCTCGTTGCAGGTGGTGCCAGAGATTATCAAGTCGTCGACATAAACGCCCACAATTAGCTACAACGTTCCTCGGCTCTGCGTGTACAAGCCATGCTCGGAGCTGCTCCTCTGAAAACCAAGCGACACCATAGAAGAATCAAGCTTGGCATTCTAGGCCCTCGGTGCCTGACGAAGTCCATACAACGTCTTGCGTAGGAGAAGTACCTTATGCTCGCTGCCGCCGACTATGAATCCCGGTGGCTGAGCGACGTACACCTCCTCCTTGAGCTCGCCATTGAGGAAGGCACTCTTGACGTCCATGTGATGAACCTCCCACCGTTCGTGTGCCGCCAGAGCCAACATCGCGTGCACAGATTCCATTCGTGCCACCGGAGCAAAGAGTTCATCGAAGTCAATACCTGCGCGCTGGACATAGCCCTTTGCCACCAGACGCGCTTTATGCCGAACGATGTCACCGTTCTCGTCACGCTTGACCTTGAAGACCCACTTCAGTCCGATGGCTCGGTGCCCAGTGGGGAGCGTGACGAGGTCCCAAGTCCCGTTGTCCTTGATGTATTTCATCTCCTCAAGCATCACTTGTCGCCAACATGCTTGTTGCTCTGCCTCTCCGAAGGAGGCTGGCTCGTCTGCCGTGGTAAAGTGGAGCTCCTCGTCGAGCACTCGGAGCGCCAAGCCTGGCGGTGACGATGGCCCAATGATGGCGTCAATGGCGCGGAAAATGCAGGGGTGCATCGTTGTGGTCCGCGTCCAGGTCCACCTCTGGTGGCGGGGACACGAACTCCACAGGCACAGGTGTCGGTGGCGTCGCAGGCACTGGAGTGTGCGGCATCCCCGGATCATGGACCAGGGAAGACACTGGCGTCGAGGACGAGTGACCCTGCGCACTTGCCTCATTCTGCAGTGTCCCAGGGACGAGCACTGAGGTGTACTCAATGACGAAAGGCTCGCCTCCAGCTTGTTCGACGTCGCCGCTGCTGGTCCAATCCCATTGTGCCGCTTCGTCGAAGACGACGTCGCATGACACGGTGATGCGCCTGCTCACAGGGTCATAGCAACGGAACGCCTTGGACCCATTCGCGTAACCGACGAAGATCATCGGCGTGTTGCGATCGTCCAGCTTCTTTAAATTCGGCCGCGTGTTCTTTACGTGCGTGACACAACCGAAGGTGCGGAAGTAGTGGACCGCCGGACGCTCGTCGTGCCACACCTCGTAGGGTGTCTTGCCGTCGAGTGCGCGCGTCGGAGCACAGTTGAGTATGTGGACCGCCGTGCAGACTGCCTCGCCCCAGAAGTACCCAGGAAGGCCCTTTGCCTTGAGCATGCACCGGGCCATGGCGACGACGATCTGGTTGCGGCGCTCAACCACCCCATTCTGTTGCGGCGAATAGGGGGCGGTGAGCTGCCGCTGGATGCCGCGTTCCGCACAGTACTCACCGAACTCCACACACGTGAACTCCCCCCACTGTCAGTACGGAGGACCTTCAATTTTCACCCGGACTCGACTTCGACCGCCGCCTGAAAGTTCTTGATGGCCGTCGGCGCTTGATCTTTGCTCGAGAGCAAGCTGAGCCACATAAAACGGCTTAGATCATCAACCAACAGTAGGAAGTACATGTTGCCACTAGGTGTCGTGGGCGCAATTGGACCGCAGAGATCGTCGTGCACAAGGTCGAGGACGTGCGCCGCGCGTCATCGCGCTTGCTCCGGAAAGGACGCCCTCCTCTGCTTGCCGGCAAGGCAGCTGTCGCACACTTGATCAACTTGGTCAAGCGGCGGCAGCCCACGCACCATATCCGCCTGGACGAGCTTGCGCGGGACCGGAAGGCGATGTGCCGTATTTAGCATGCCGCCGCCAGTCGCTTCTAATCGCTACCGCCAGCACACGAGCCGCCCAATGTTCAGCTCCAACGAGTAGAGGCGCGTCGGAGACCGCCTCACCCGCGCAAGGAGCTTCCAATGCTGGTCGAAGATGCGTAGGATGCTGGCGTTGATCTCCGCCCGAGAAACGGCCTCGTCGAGCTGCCCGAGGCTCACGATATTGGCTGTCAGACGGGGAATGAAATGCACCCTCGTTAGTGCGCGGTGTTCACCGTTCTTGCAGCTGAAGACGATGGTTCCACAGCCCTCGATCTCCACGACCAAGATGTCGCCAAAGCGAACGGTGCCGCAGATGCTGGCGTCGAGCACAGAGAAGGCAGATCGCGCGCCGGTCATGTGGTTCGTTGCCCCGGTGTCGAGCACCCAACTCCGATGGTCGCGGTCCTCCCGTGGCCCAACCTGTGCGAAGACCTTCTCACGGATCTGGACGACGCGGTTTGGGGATGGTGGCGCAGTGCCGGAGATGGAGGTGGGGAGGAGAGGACTGCGTGGGCCATCAGGAGAGTCGGCTCCTCCTCTTCTCCTTGGGCGACGAGGCTCTCGTAGCTTTTTGGCTTGTCATGGCGATCCTTGGCCCAGTGGCGGTCTTGCCGCAGCTTCTGCACTTGTCCGTCGTCGCCTCGCCCGCCACTGGACTCCCATTTCTTGCTTGCGCTCACCGCCGCCTCGACGCCCTCGGGTCTTTCCACGCTTATTACTGCCGCCGAGCCACTACTCTCACCGTCGCCGCCTCGGAGCTTGAGACGTGCAAGCCACTCTTCCTCCAAAAGGAGTAGGCGGCCCTGCTTGTCGACGACGGGGGCCGACGGTGGTGCCGGTTTCCTGCGCCGTTGCTCGACCTGCCGTAGACGACCGGTGACCTCCTCGATGGACAACTCGTCGCAATCAAGGAGCGTCTCGATGGCGATTGCCACCTGAGAGAGGTGCTCGGGAGCGACCTCGAGCATCTTCTTTATGATCGTTGCGTCCGAGATCTCATCGCTGAGCACGCGGATGTTGCTGGCCAGCCCAACAATTCGAAGCGAGAAATTGTCGATGGACTCCCCGTCCTTAAACTCAATGTCGCCGAACTCCTTGCGTAGCCGCTGCATGTTGGCGTCGCGGACTCACTGGACACCGACGCGCACAATCTTCACCGCCTCCCACGCCGATCGCGCTATGCGCTTGTGTGCAAGCGGCCCAAGCATCTCGGGCGGCACAGCGCATAGATCGCCGCCAGCGCAAGCCGGTCCTCGCGGTACTCGATGACCTCGTCTTCCTCTGGCTCAACGACCTGCCAAAGCCCTTGGGCCTGCAGGTTCACGTGTATCAGCAACGACCACTCTTGGTAGTTGGTGCGCATGAGCATCGGGTACTGCACGGAGGCGCCCGCTTCCTTGACTACGCGCTCGATGATGACCTCGCCGTGGTGCCGTCCGCGGTGCGGCGCGGGAGTGGGAGATGCGTCGGCGACGTGGTGGCGACGGCGATCGCCTACCATCCGAAACCGACTGCACAGACATCGCCCTTGGAGTCGTAGCCGTCTGATACCAATTGATGGAAATCGCCGATGATCAGGATGCCAGTGGACTTCTGAGAACGCAAGAACAACTCACGCAAACACAATGTTTGTTTTTGGTGCTACTAGAAACTCACACCTTAATGATTGTATTTCTCAATTATTTATAGGGAGATTACAAGCTAAACATAGAAACTAATCTACCTATATGGATAACGAATACAACAAGCTAAACATAGCAAGCTAGCTAAACATGATAAGATAAATATGGCAGAAAATCACATATTAAATATAGCAAGTTAAATATGACAATTTTGGTGGTGGCACGTATGGAATTTGTCAACATAAATTGGATGCATTAAATCGCGTGGAGCATCTGTAAATTGGGTGCATTAAGTCGCGTGGAGCAAGTTATCTTCTACATCAATTGTACTACATTTGAGCAGTACAGTTACAGTGAAGTAAAACCATGGTAATTTGGTGGTATAGCGATCTGAAGACGTTGAGAGAAAGAGAGAAGAGGGACCTTGGAAGCAGCGGACGCCGGCGTCGCGGAGCTGGTCGGACCAGGGGGAGGAGGCGCGGAGGTCGAGGGACCGGACCTCGCGGGCGCCGCGGCGGAGCAGCTCCAGGCAGAGGGCAGCACCGACGAAGCCCAGCCCGCCCGTCACCGCGAACCGCACGCCCTCGATCCCCTCGTTCGCGCTCAGATGCATCTCTACGCCTGCTCTCTCTCTCTCTCTCTCTCTCTCTCTCTCTCTCGTCGGCGCGTGCGGCTTTGCGCGTGCGATTTGGGGCGGAGGAAACAAGGTGGAGTAGAAGTCGCGGCCTGCTTAGCGCTCTACCACCTGTACGGGTGGCGACCGGCTCTGATGACGGGGGATTCAGCCTACTCCTGGTGGAGCGCATCCCACACCGCCCAAACACGTTTGTTCACTCTTCTTTACCAAATCAACAGTAAGTTGCAGCAAACGTCCTTCCAAAGATTGGGGTATTTTTGGCCCGTTCCCTTTTGCTTCTCAGCCGATTATTAGCTTGTTAGTTTTGGTTTTTTTATGACTTTTACCTTTAGTTTCTCTAGAAGCCAAAATAAATAGGACAGTTTTTTCAAGTGGCTTCTCGAAGCTATTTTTCTAAACGAATTCTCAAACCCAAAATCGTGTGTGCCATCTGCATCGGCGTCTCCATCGTCTATCACCGTCATGAAAAATACAAACAAAAACTATCGGTCATAGCTTAAACGGACATGGTATTTGGTTTCGGGTTCTATTAACCAATACTATTTATCAGATATACTAGTCGCAGCCAAAAACCATCAAACATAACCCAAAAGAACGGAGCCTTTGTATGTGTCATGTCATGACGATGGCGACTAGTCTCAGTGGAGTATTGTAGGAGTGACCCACCAACCTCACCCATCCAAACGAAGCACCTAAGCAGTCAAGAGCCTTGTCAAGTCATGCATCCCCCTCGAGTCAAGCGAAGGAGGGATACACCAAACCCCCTCAAGCCAAGTGAGGGAGAACTAATTTTAGTGATTTGAACCATCATTCTGGTACAACCATGCACCTTCTTTGGGGCTAGCAAATGGGGGTGCGTTGGAAACTTATCCAAGCCAAACAAATTAACACCAATACGAAGGTAAAACAAACTACCACACATCACTCACTCGGCAAGTCCATGGCCTTAATTGTACGAAAGCCTAGCCTGGTACCTCTAAGTGGCACTCCCAACCTATCGACAGTGACCAAATTTCCGCCATGCATAACTTCTTGACGAGGTCCTGCATGATCATCTACTTGGACACCTCACCAGGAAGGTGTAGTTAAGCCTCATCGGTGTTCGAGAGGGAAACCTCCAGGGAAGGGACCACAGTTATCTCCCCACATAAGGAGTGCAACCTGTTCGAGCGCAAGGTCTTATGGTAAAACCACCACCTCGCCCAAGTGGTGTCCCACCTATTTTTGGTCGAGAGGGTGGACCTGTACTTTTGGGGCGATGGCTTCACATGGAAGTTGACACTGTTGAAGTTGAGCACATGGTTCATGCCCTTTACCTTCTTCGGCTGGCCCTGAGCATCAGGAGGTACACAAAGAGCAAAGTGCTGCCCTCGTCCCTCTCAGTACACAAAGCCCACTTGAAAATGCTCAAGTGATCAATCGAGTTGGGCGTCAACTATGCTAGCTGCACCCCGTACGACCTCAACACCTCCGACACGAGGCCTACCATCAGGATACGGAGGCAAACATCAAAGAACGCGGTGAACATCACCGCCTCGTTGTCATGAGGGTGCGGCATAGTTTTTAGACCTAGAGGCCTCATCACATCCATGTTGGCCACCTTCTTCTGACACCAAGGTCTAAAGAAACCTAGCATCCACCAGCGAACGACCAATCTAGCTGGTGTACACAACCTCTTAGGCCACATCGACTGGTACCCTCCCTCACTTTAGCTTTTCGATGGGGGAAATGACTACGCAACTATCAAGAGAACAACTTTGAAAACAAAGAAAGTTTCTCTGATAGAGCAAGTCGTATATATAAGCCTAGCCATAGCGTGGCCACGCACATCGAGGCATCAACAAGCCAATCCAAGCTTGATATGTGCCCCAGACACGTCGAGCATGACAATTCAAAATTTGAAATGAAGCGATGCGACACATTTATGGCACGACATGAAGCTCGAGGGACATGATTATTTCGTGCATGCAAACTAATCGCACGATGTTCCTTTTATTCAATGCATAATAACCGCTATAGTCCTTCCCTGCATGCACTTCACTCGGTCGAAGGAGACAGAATGCCTAATCCCTTTGTGGATAAAACACACGGGTTTGGCAGATGCAAAGCAAGCCCTTGCTAGCAAGGCGCTCCTATTGTAGGAGCAGTCCACCATCCCCACCGTACAAGCGAAGCACCAGAGCAACCAAGAACATCGTAGACATGCATCTCCTCAGGTCAAGTGAAGGAGGATGCACTGAACCCCATTTGGGCCTAGTGAAGGGGGTGCGCCAAACCCCACTTCAGCCAAGCAAAACCATCCCCTCCCCTCAGGCCAAGCGAGGGGGGTACATGCTGCCCGCTCGGTCCAAGTGAGGGGGTAAATTGGCCCCTCGAGCCCGCAAGAGGGGTCTAACAGGGCCGAGGAAAACCCACCCCTTCAACCAAGATGAAGGGGGTGTGTATACCCCCTACATACACCGAAGGACGTAGCTATGCGGACGAGGGCTTCGAGCTACTCATGGACCGAAGGATGATGTGGTGGACCCTGTTAAGAATGTTTATCGTGCACCGGGTCTTACCTAAGAAGAAGGAAATGTCCAAAATGCCCATATAATTGTAGGGACTTTTATAGGGCTAACAATGTAACTTCCTATCCCCTCTTTGTAACACTATAATAAGGCCCTCTAGGCCACCGGGCAAGAAGGAGGATATTTTTTTCATAATGAATAGCATAAATCTCTATCTTCCCTAAAACTTTGGGACTTTCGATCGAGCCGAAGATCCTAACCTTATTGTTTGTTTATGTAGCCACGACATGGAGCTCGACAATTCCTCATGCAGGAGTGTAAACCCGAAACACGTTTGTTGACTATTTATTTGCAAGTCAACAGTAAATTACAGCGAAATGTCCCTGTAGTGTTTGGAATATTTAGTATATGGTCCTGTTTCGTTGTGGAGCAGAGAAAACAAGGTGGAGTAGAATTGTGAGTCGCCGAGGACTCACAACAGTCACCTAGGCGAGATCCGGGTGGTGATCGTCTCTGATGGGAGTTCTTCCGGGTGAAGCGTACACCCCTCAAACACCCTTCATTTAGGAATTATACCACTGACATGTGTCAACCCTCCCCTACGGCTCTAACACTTGTGTCCATAATCCACGAAGCAATTTGATCTTCACATAAGACGATCACAGTATGGAGAAATTTATCCAAGCTTGCTCAACGTCGAGCATTTGCAATTTTTGTTTCGTTCTGTTTCGAGGGGAGGGATTTGCACTTCTCTCTATTGTTGCAGAAGGTATTCATATAGATATAGGAAAAAATGAAAACATTTTTTTGGTAAAAAGGTCCTACCGACATTTGTGTTGAGGAATCGTCGCTGACGAGTTCAATCCGATCGATTCCTCTAAGACACAAGAGATGGATCAAACACAAGTAATGCAAAAAAATACAAGATTGAACACAGAGAGAGGTAGGGGAACTCTTTCTTTCTTTATTAATTCTCCTTTCAAGGTACATTTTACAATGATTGGTACCCCTATTTAAAGACTAAGTAGAGGATGCACACTAATAGGTCAGGCTTGCAAGTCCAAGTTTTTTCAATACTCTTCTTTGGATGCACATCTGATACGTTCAAGCCTTATGAAAACTCCATAAAGATGAAAAAAATTGAAGAAAGGATACACCGTACAGTCGCAGTGTCGCACGGACGCGTGTTATCGTGTCACCGTTGCGCTCTACCTGACTACCTCTACGTTCTTCCCTCTTTCTCGGACCACGGGCCGAACATGTGACTTCTGTTCTATTCTTTCCTGCCGGACGAGCCGCCATGTTGTTTCGGGCGCGTTTTCCTAGTGGCGTACGTGCCTTTGCATGGGCGGCCGTACTCTATTCCTAATCACGTAAAGGCCCACCGGCCCAGCTCAAACCACAACCTCACGGGCGTCGCCCATTGGAGTCTCCTGTCTAAGGGCATCCACAGTGTGCAAAAACAGGAGGTCTTAAGCCCACCCAAGGCCGACCTTATACATTCACAGGGTGACCTTAAGCAGCCATAAGCAAAAAAACTTAAGACCAGGCCTTAAGCTAAAGACCTGGCCATAAGCATTAAAATACAGTTTTTCTTTATCTGACAAGTGGGACCATCTTAAGACCTAGTGGGTTATATACATTACAGCATTGACCTTAAGGTTTAGATGGGACCCACCTTAAGACCTCTTAGATCATATACACTATGGATGCCCTAAGCCGTCTCCGTTCGCGTGTTGTATCGGCCGGTTTCGCTCTAGCACAAGCAAACGCGGAGGAGATTTGGACGCGTCGCTGTCGGTGCCTTCCGCTGGAAAAAATTCTATTGTAACTCGGTGGCACAAAGACGTTTAAGGGCGTGCTCACTATGGCTTATTTTGGCTTAAGCTTATTGGCTTAAGCTTATTTTGGCACTATTCATAATTTCGCCTTTTTCCTAATTTTGACTTTTTGCGCTTTTTGTCGGTTCTTTTTTTCTCGTATTCGTTTGCGTTGTTTGTGATGGGCTAACATATTTTTTATATTTTTTAATTTTTTTAGATTTAATTATGTCAAATAAGCCTCTGTCAGCTACAATGTTTTTTCACCAATTCACAGTGTTTTCAAATATAAGCCTTCAAATTTTCAAACGAACCGATCACCACCATATATGTCACGAGCCAACCGGCCGTTGATACGTGGCATGCAAGTAATAAAAAAATATTTTCACTGTTCTGTACTGTAGCGGAGCAACAAATTTTTTCCTGTTGCTACAGTAGAAAACAGTAAAAAATAATGTTTTATTGCTTTGCTACAGTACAAAACAGTAAAAATATAGTTGAAAAATCGCGCCGGCCACCGGTCGAAGCCGCCCACGATGATGAGGTTGACGGCGCGGATAAAAGACACGTCGTCGGGATAGCCCATGGGAGCTCCGATCCGGGCCGCGGATGCTCGATCGGACGGCTGGCAATGATTTTGGATCGGACGTTGATGATGTATCGCTGCATGCAGAGGTTCCTGCCTTCGGAGTTTGGTATGGACGGGGACGGCACCAACGCCGTGGAGCCCGTGAAGTCCATCTTCGCATTCAAGGCCGGCAACCGCCGTGCCGTCGAGGCCGAGGGCATACCGTAGACCTACCGTTGTGGCCAACTACTTGGCCGGCTTCAAGTACAACACCATCGGGCAGGTGCTCCCCCTGGCACCCCCGACAGATCACGTCGTCATCCTCGGCGACGGCGATGCATTGGTGTCGCAAAAGGGATGGGAGTCCTGCGTTGCATGTGCAGGTAGGCGGTAGGCCATGTAAGGATATTGAGTTGAATTTTTTTGATATTCACACAAATCAAATGAACAGAACTAAACAAAAAAAAAAGATATCATGCAGTGTTACCCATATTTTCCCCAGAAGATAATTGGAGTAAATTTTACTGCTCTAGCAATCTTGACAATTAACTTGCCACCTGGCCTCCACCACTTATACACAAAGCTCTAACCGACAATAGCACAAAGAATCATCAGATTAGGCTCGAAACCGAGAGACGATGATGCTGACGGTTAGCCAGCGACCCCCGTGTCCTCTTAAAAACTGTCTTGAATGCAGCTTGTGCAGCTGCGTCGCCCCCACCACGCGCCAGGCCGTCAGCCGTCAATCACACATTTCGCTTGTGTCTCTCCAAGCAAACCAACAAGTTCACTGTTAGTGGATTGAAACAAATGGCTGCCTTCGGTAGAGCTTTGAGCCGGTTTTGTTTGTCACAGTAATTAGATTTTAAATAATATATTTTTTAAGACAAGATCAATAAAAAAATTATAGTAAAAAATATACTGAGTTTAGCTGTACCGGTCAAAATCATATACGACTATTTTCCTCTGCGTACTGTCTCTGCAAACCACCAGAATTTAAAATTTTAAATTATAAACCATAAACTAAAGCCCAAAAGAATCCACCCAAAAGCTGATAGCAAAGGAACCTTCAGTAGGGCTTGGACTTAGGCTTTGATTACCGTTGCTACATTACCTACCTTTTAAACGGTACATTTTTTCAAAACGAGGTCTATAGATAGATTGTAGTAGATACTATATTGAGTTCAGCTATACCGGCTAAAATCACATGAGACGGGACTATTTTTCTCTGCAGACGTAAGCCTTGTGGCATACCATATTCAGGGATGGAAAACCCCTACGTTCAGAATTTTTTTTCCTCTTTCAAAAAGAGGTATTCTGTTTCCGCCTAGAAAATTTTACACCAACTTAACGCGACAGATCATAATCCACCGTGGACCTGCTTCGTGGCACATGAGGACACAACCGGTTAACAATCAGTGGCATAGCAATGCATCCTCTTATTCGCACGACAGCACAAACATGAAAGCCCGTGTGTATCAAACGTATGGTTTATTAATAGATCACAACCGGCAGTTTGAACAATTATTCCGGTTCAAACTCATCAACAACAAACTCTCGCACGCTATCAGAGACAAAAATGACGAAACCCTCGAAAACATAAAAAGAAAAAACCGCGGGATTGCAAGATCACTGTTTCTAACCCCGAACAGTCTGATGGAAGAAAAGAGAACCAGGAAACACGTGGATTCTAACCCACTTGGCTCAGAGTGGGGGTGCCTGTCCAGCGGAAGCCGAAGACATGATAGCCAGCGTCTCCGTCACAGAAGACATGGCACTCAGTGCCGCTTTGAGAACGTCCTGCGAGCACCCAGGCTTCACAATGCTTTTCACCTGCATGGCATACAAGAATTAGACGCACCAAAGAGGAAACATGCTGTCAATGAGGCATTGTGAAAATTTGGAGCGAAAATCTGTTAATTCTTCGTGGGGGTCATGAAAATTACCTTCTCCAAGTATTCCTGCAATTTCTTGATCCTGCCCATGTAGTCTTGATCCTCAACGCACAGCGAAATGGGCTTCGAATCAGCACCTGGTCCTTCGAATTGGGTTGGTCCAGGGTTTCTGTAGATGTCATCCATCAAGAAGCTGGAAGAATTCTGCCTCAACAGCCTGTAAAGCACAAGTCCATTATTGCTAATGAGGTTACATGTCTTCTTTACTACTGTATGTACTACAAAGATCCATTCAGACAACAAACTATGGCCCTAAAGCGACAGAAAAGGAGTTACTAGTCAAATATCATGACACCTTTAGTTCTTCAAATAATATAACATGATTGACACATTTCACACATACTCGAATGCTTTTCCTTTCAAGTCGACACTAGCCATATGCACAGCTGGCTTCCCAATTTGTGTGGCTGCAGGACCACGTGACCATCGCTTCACCGTCATCATAGACTGATCATAGGAAAACAGATGTGGGTTATGTGTTCCTTCCATACCCATCGTACACTTGTCAAAAATCTTACCGAAATAGGAGCGGCACCACATCGCCACTTGTTCACAGGACTTTTAAGATTTGTCACCGTGGCCATGTAACCGTTCAAACCAGCAGCTAAGATGTGATAACAAACATGGCCCAGCACCTGAAACAAACAATATACATGATAAATCAACAGAAAAAGCAATATGCTATGTCAAAGTAGTAAGGCGAGCTGGAACTTGCATAGGCATAATCACAGTCGAACTTTGAAGGCAGTGCACCCCTAGCTTGGTAGCCAAAAAAGTGACAGATTGCATTGAACTTCTTCCCCTTGTAAGTGCCTTCCTTCTGCACAAGTAGCCAAGAATATTATGAACCAATAGAACTATTGCTTACTCTTCAAGTAGATATTGAGACATCCATATATGTCTCTAAATTAAACTGGCAGTTAGAGGGTCCATACAAAACATACCAGGCGTCTATTTATTTCGGTCTCAACTAATTGGGCTAGAAGCTTTTCAGTTTCAATCTGCACAGATATATATGTAGACGTGCGATCAGAAACAATAAAATAAAACAGATCAGTGACATTCACCAATAATTGACAGATTTCATGTACTACTGTGCCTGAGAAAGTTGAGCTGAGTCATCAGATTCAGGATGGAGAAGTAGCTGCATCAGAAAAACAACAATGTTGAAGCAACAGAAACTTGATGTGAGTTATGGATTTCCGAGAATCAACAAACAAGACAGCACATACCTGCTTCCTAATAAATGGGGGCAAAAACTCAAATAGTGCAGATGCCCAAGGTGAAAGCTGAGAAGAGATATTCTCAATGGAAACACCTTTACCGTGGAGGCCATGAATTTCCTATAATTAAGTAGCTCCAGTCAGTAAAGTTATGAATGAATAGTCATAAGAAATGTACAAACTTACCTGAAGCAAAGCATATAGTTCAGGAATACTCTCTACAAGGCCCTCAGGAATAAGTACAACTCCATGATACTTGTCTGTGAAAAATACAATTGGAACACCCATAAATTAGCATTTCAGTGATAATCTAAGGTTACATGAGCATCTCACCATCACATAGACAAAAAAAGAAGCAGCAGCCACTACCTTTTTCAGCCCTCGCCTGAACTGCATCACATATCTGCTTTGTAATATCAAAAATTGTGAGTTTTGATGCAGCAACCTCCTCACCTAGGATAACCTGAGCATATGATACACAAAAATGTAAGCAAATTTTGCGACCTAGGTTAACAGGCAAGTACAAGTGAAAAGCAATAGCCCAAACCATATTTGGATGCGATTGAAGAGCACACTCCAATGCCACATGAGAAGCCTTCCGTCCCATCAGACGAATAAAATAGTAATACTGCCAGAAATAATACAGCCACAAGGCAGAAGAAATTTAATTCAGTAAATCGAATTTGTAAACAGAAAAAGTTCAGAAGGCCTTGTGGGAAAACTAGGCCTACCTAATAACGATACTGAGAGAAATACTGAACATGCTTTATCTGAGCAACAAAAAAATATGAAACATAGGAAGAACTCCAAGCCATATATCAACTCAGTCTTCCTCTAGTCCTAAGCAATGCTAATTTAGACTCGCACAAACTAGCATAGCATCTGGGCCAAACATGTTGCAGTGCTGGATGCTGAGCCAGCATTGACATCCTTGAATGCCTAGGCCAAGCTTGTGTACACCCTTTATGTGGACCTCTCATGCAGGCTAAAGTAAAAGGTGAATCGCCAATAAGAGCCTATCCTATCCTATTTTTGTTTAGTTCCTTCTGTATTAAGACTCAAAGTGTCAATTCAGATCTTCCTTTGTTTCCTTTTCATTTGAATGAGAAATTCTTTAATGCTAAGTCAACTACATGTATTTCTTGTCTCGTGTCATCTAGCAAGACAAAGAAAGGAATCAACCATATGTAAATTTTACCATACAACCAAGAAAATGTAACAGAATAAACAAGATGCAGGTTAAGATGCCATCTATCATGTGTTATATTACCTTCTCAGCAGACAGAGCATCAGTGCAGACATTGCTTATAAGTTGCGAGTTCACCTGTTAGAACAATAAATAAGTTCGAGGAGCCATTACAAATTGCAAAAATGATAAAAATAAATACTACACAAATAAGATGAAAATAAATTAATGGAAATTTGCAAGTTGAGAAAACAGTAACATAGCTCAAAAGGTGAATTTGCAAGTGCAACCTCAGTATACCAAATCAATTTTTCATAACAGGTAAAGAATGAACTGTGTAGAGATAATGGAAGCATCGTGAAGTACATGCATGGTAATGGAAGCATTGTGAAGTACATGCATGGTAAAGGAAGTTCCAGAATAGTAATGTGAATTCAGCAGTCCCTACCTTGCATATGGTATCAAAACCAACAGTTGTCTCAACAAACTGGCTCTTAAGGTCCCCATTCAAAGTTACAGGAACACCTACAACCTGTTCAATAGTAAATTGTATCAGGTTCAATAGTAAATTGTATCAGGTCATTTACAGACAAGGAAACATGCGACCTTGCACTGGGCACAAGAGATTCAGAATTAAGGTGCAGTTAAACAGACCAAAAAAGAACTTCAATATACCTTAGTTGCACACTTGGCCTCAGCAAAAGTCTCAGCAAGTTGAGCAGCATCCGTATTGGATGTGACACCTTCAAAAATTGAATATCGATTTAGAATTACAGCAAATGTATAATGTACTTAAATCATAGTAGATTAATGTCACATAGCATACCTCCGATGATTACCAGAGCATCCAACTTCAACGCCTGGCAACTAGCCATTGCACCATTGACCTGCTCTGTTGTTCTAATTTGATCCTTTGTCCGACCAAGCATATCATAACCACCTTGGTTTTTGTAGGAAGAAAGAACTTCCTCGGTGATCTCCAAAGTTTTTTGTGCAAGAAGACCATCGGTTCCTCCTGTTTCAACAAAAAAAATGTAAAAATACTTATATAATTTTAATGGGTTAAACATATGTCCAAATGTTAGCTCTATGTAGGCAAACAAGCATGCAAGGACAGTAGGGACACAGAGGGACTCCAGGCCCCCAGGGCACAGGACCCTCACCCAGGGGTGGAGCCACTAGGTGGGCTTCATCAGGCTTCAGCCCACCCTCCGGCCCGCCCCGAACACCCCCCCCCCAAGGTGGACCGGCCTAGGCACCCAACAGCCAACAGAGATGAGTGACACGAGGTTGAGTTCATCCACGGATCCACCCAGGCCGCAGCCCGCAGCACAACGCGCGCAAGGCGTGATGTTGCCGACTCACGACGGCACGGTCTCACTGGCCTGCACACCTGAACCCCGTCACGGCACACCAAGCCATGGCCACGGACGGCGAGGCCGAGCAGCCCCAGCCCGAGGCCGAGGCCGAGGAACCCAGGGGGAACCAATACGGTCATGGACCTGCAAGCCCAAACTATAAATCTTAGAAATTGAGAGCACTAGGAGGCCAAATCAAAGGGAAAAATGAGATGGATAGCACCAGGGTAGCAAGGGGATTTGGATCCCTGTGGCCAGTGTCGAGGTCTGCCGTCGCCGGCAATGTATGTGGCGGCGGCAACTTGGGCAAAGCAGAGAGCAGTGAGGGGCATAGAAGCAGAGCAAAGAAGGGAGTTGTGCTAGTGACTAACTTGAGTGAAGGAAGGAGCAGGGTATTAGATTATAGAACCCTTGGGAGCCACACCACACTCATGTAGTGCTAAGGGGGCACAAGTCATTCTTAGTTGAACAAGTGCAGCCTACATTGAATGATTAAGTTCTAACGGCAACACAAGTAATACATCATAAAAATAATGTTGAACTTTAGGTTACATAATGCCTGCTTAAGGTCAATACTAATGGAAAACACACAGTATTTGACTGCAGAGCTGGCCATATGGTGTATATTTAGATTCAGCTCAGTCTCCGTATACGTAACGAACCAGAGAAGGAAACTCTGCAGGCCACAACTGAGTTCCGACTCAGCTTCGAAAACCCAGACAAGCTGCCTTTGACCATTTTGAGTAGAAGTAGTTTCTGTAAAATTTATTTTCTACTAAGCTAATATCACCATCCACATAAAAACATGAGTTTTGAAAAACAAATACAATACATGTGGATACCGATTAAGTGTATACCAGTAGGCTCAGTTGATGGAGCAACAGGCCTATAGATAATTACTAGGCGGGTGGAGGGTGCCCAGGATGGGTAATAGTGGTAGATGGGGCTCTCTGCATATGGACACGATATACCCACCCCCACTCGTGCACTGAGCCGTACCATATAGTATCAACCACCCTCCTAATTTTGTCAACTACAATTTATTTAGTTTAGTCTTTGAGCCCACCCTCGATTTTCCTCCTGGCTCCACCACTACCCTCACCAAAGTTTTGTTTGTACCTTTTTTATGTTTGTAATCTTTTATATTATGGATAACAGACATAAGAAAGACAAGTTATGTGTGGGAGATCTTGTAGAAAATTATGCTGCTACTGGTTTTACTAAAATTTTCTTATGAAATACGCGCATGTTGCAAATTCAACAAATTGCACGGTAAAGCTTGGTTAGAAACCTTCATATCTCACTACATTTATGATTAAAGCATGCAATGATGCATTTATGCTATGTTAGGTTGATTGTAGTAATTATTAGTGCAAACAAAGAAAACATAGCAAAGTAGAAACATATTAACTAAAACTAAAACATTGGTGACTACAACGAAAACACAACTATGCCTAGTGCGCTCAGTTGCTTGTAAACCTTGTTAAAGCACATGATGGACATCAGAAAGCCCATTTGGAAATAATAGGTGGAAAGGTGGGTGATTGGATGTTCCTGGCACCTGCAAAAGATTAAATTACTCACCGAGAAAACCAATAAGTTTGCTGTTCAGGTTGTGAGCCTTGATAGCCTCATGGAGTCCCCAAATGACATTGTGGCCTCCTGGGGACTGCCTTCCACAGAAGACAACACCAACTCTGCATCCAAAACAAAACAATCAGATGTTTGTGTTTCTCTGTCATTCTCTTCTGTATTCTCTTAATCTTCCCAATTTTCTCGTAAGAATTCCTACCAACACTAGATCAATCATGGGGAAAACAGTGCTCTCTACAGCACTTATTTCTTATCACCATGATGATAGTGCAAGGTAAAAATTTCTTCATGCAGAAACATAAAGATGCATATAGTAATACCTGACGACAGGGTGCTCTGATATGACGGTAGCATCAGGGACATTGGCCGTCTTCCTGAGGAAGTGAGCCAGGGGCTGCCCATAGGTGCGCGGGAACGCATGGCTGATCACATGAATGCCTGCAGGATCGGCAGCAATTGCCGCATCACCATACTCCACCCTCACAGTAGTGCCCTTATTCACATAAAGTGAGGAAATTCAAAGCGTACTCAAGAAAATCATTCCACCAAAAATACCATGAATTCATCTCATCCAGGAGCCAGTCAAACAGTATCCCCGAACAGGAGAAAGGTTAATTTGATAGCGATTACCGAGTCAACCTAAACTAAACAACACCAGGACCCGTGAAAACTAACCAAAAAAGTCCATGATTACTACAGAAGAATCCATCATTATACATTTATACTCCCAGTTGCAACCTTCCACTCAGCCAAATAATAAAACAATAACACGACAACATCAAAGCAGGAAATCGAGCTTTTTTAAATCCCTGTGCGTGTAGCTCCCCGCAAATCAGACACGCCGACCGATCTACACTAGCGGACACAACGAGCACTTCGCAGGCGACGTCCACTGCGACTCAGATCCAGTCTCGCCACCCGAAAGCGACGGCCGCGTCGACCAGTGACAGCTGAGACACCTATGACCGAACCACAAATAAAAAAATCGGAAGTAGGTGAACCGTAAACCCATGCGCCGACGAGACCGATCCGGCCGGAGAACAGCGCAGGATCTGGCGCCGCGCGGGTCGCCAGGCCGCAGATCTGGGCCGGGTAGCCGCAGAGGAACGCAATGACGCACGCGCGGGAGGTAGTAGCGGCAATGTGTGCGTGTGTGGGTGGGCCGGTGGGGGATACGGACCTGGAGGCAGGGGCAGCTCGGGTTGGTAGAGCGCGCGCTTCTTCTGCACCTCCGAGAGCTCACGCGGCACGCCGTAGTCGGAATCCATCGCGGGCGAAGCGCTAGTCCTTCCGCTTCTGCCGCGCTCCCGTCGCCGGCGCTAGCCTCGATTCGTTTTGCTGGTGGTGGCGGCGGCTCACTGTGGTGGGATGCGGATGCGGTGCGGGAGAGGACTTTATACCGGAGGTGGCCCCTGCAATCCCTCGCGCACGCCAATGCGCTCTCGCCTCGCGTCCCGTTTTTCCTCGTTTCTAGGTAGGGATGCAAATGGGGCGAGGCGGGCCGGCTCACTTCACCAAATGTTAGGGCGACGGGTCGGCCCTACCCCTAGCTGATTAGAACTTACGGGCCATTAGGTTCTTAGGGTCGGCCCGTCTTAAAAGATCGGATGAATAAAAAAAGATTTACAAAAACCAGAAAATACGAGGAAAAATTCACAAAATGTGGAGGAAAAAATCAACTACTCCATTACGCCGCTTCATGTGTCGCCATCGTTGCCCACCACCGTCGTGGCCACTCGAGCTTGAGAAAGCTGTCGAATTTGGGAGGAAGGAGCCACGCAGTCACCGTCAGAGGTCGAGGAAGATACACATCGACTGGATCCGAAGTCGGGGATGAGCTCAAGGAAGACACCAGATCTAGTCCGAGGTCGAGAAAGCCATCGGATCTAGGGCGTCGTCATCTGATCTAAGATTAAGGACGACATAGCCATGTCACTGCCCGTCACCGCACTTCGCCACCGCATTTCAGATCTATAGGTCACCAGCACCAGCACGATCACCACCGACGCAGAAAACCGCATTCGATGTCCTCCGCCACCTCCAGATCTTGGAGGGGGAGGTGGATGTGGAGAGAAGATAGGGCTTGTGGACAACTTGTGAAAAAAAATTAGAACATGAAAAATCAGAAGGAAAATGATCTGCTTTGTGGGACAATCCTTTTCGCCTCCTCGCACGGCCACAAGTAAATTTGGCCAGAAATCCCATGCCCAAGAAATGTGTTAGACAAAAAACAAGAACCTTACAAATACAAATCAATTGCTCACTGTTTCCCATCAGTTTACCCATTCTTTGTCCTGTTGTCGCCGTAGAAGTCACCACCACCACTGCCAGGGACCTCGCTGCTGAAGACAACCTCACCGTCAAAGAAGCAAGAGGCAATCCTTGTTGTTCTTTCGTTGTGGGCTATGTTGAATCTTGCGTCTTTGAATTTACCATGTTGGTGATGAGGACGAACAAGAAGCTGGCAGCGGGACGAACTCAAGGCAAGTGGAGGATGTGACGGTAGATAATCTCACAGATGACGCACCCCTGGATCGGGCTTGCGTCGTTGCTCGTTGCGGCATATTGGGCCTTGGCCTATTGCCTATTGTGCTTTTTCATGTGCTGAGCCGTCAAACAGCACGCTCCTCACCGTGCACGACGTCTGCAACTGGCATACCACCCTGAGGCACTTCTGCAGACAGCAAATCATGAATCATGGAACCATTTTCTAGCTCATACAATCATGCTCTGCTCTCTGGATACTCGAGATAAGTAGCATCAATATGTTGACGCACAGTCGCAGATGCAATGCAGTCTAGAGCATGTTCTCAATCAAGGCAGTGAGGCGCTGTTGGGGTTTTGTCACCAAGACAGTCAACAAATAGCTTGGCAAACCAGTAGCTCATACAATCCACTAAAATGAGGAATCGATGTATGCATAGAACTTCCGCTTCAGGACGAGTTGCCAGGAAGGCATTTATAAACATAGAAAAAAATAAATAATGTAAAGAAACTAATCCTTCATTCGGCCTACTTCCAGCTTCGCCTCTCTCTCTCTCTCTCTCAAATAAGAAAAAATGACTTCATAAAATAAAGTCCAAGGATGAACCAGCTAATTTATGTGTACTACTATAAACAAGAGAACAGATCGCAACGCCGGCTATGGATTGCAGCCAAGTTCTGCTATGTCAGCTGACACCATGCGCTCAAACCAAATCCCAGTTCTGCAACAAAATTGTCATCGAGCCTGCATAACAAACAAAACATGACAAGTCTTAAGTGTTAAAAGCTAGGAATGGCTAAGATTGCAAATCACGAACCTATAAATATCCAGAAATACCACTGGTACAATGGTACTGCAGAGGGAAACTGAAGTGAACAGAAGCCGTATCTACATATCAGCATGCCCAAATGGTGCACGCACAAATAGCTGGCCGTGAAGCGTGACAACGGCAGATGTTTGATGAGGATCGATCCTCCATGGCAAATTGATAACCTGAGAGCAATAAGTTCCTGTTAAATTAAGGGAGTTCCCAAATGTGTCTTACAGTGTTAGTATTCGAAAAGCTGGCATCACCTTCTTGAATGGAGTGACGCCCCAAGGATTGTCAGGCTGCTCCGGGTCCCCCGTTATAACCAGACGTCCAGCAGGATCCGACTGAACATGCACCTGCACCATTTAGAACAAAAACTAACATTTTATCTGGCAAGCTCTTTTGTTTGCGTGACACAGATCTTTGATGTTAAATCAGGCCTTCAGCATGCAAGGATCAATGAAAGGGTTTTTGAGACCTTCAGCATTAATGAGCAAGCTTTCTCACCTCTTCACGTAGAAGTCCAGGAACAAGCGCATAGATTTCAAAGCAATCTTTCTGCAAGAAAGCAGTAACCAAATGAAGCAGCTTCAGCTCAATTCTGAATGGAGATTCACTGGCAAAGCCAGCTCTTAATTATTTTAAGATTCCATATTCTCACTTCAAAATATTGTCTGTACTCGTAATATTTGTGCGTCATGTGATTAAACTAATCAATTCCACATTATGTAAAAATATTTGTGCATCATGTGATTAAACGAAATAGTCCTGGTGAAACTTACAGTCTGACACACATTAATCTTCACCCAGTCAGCAGGCTCTCCAACATCAATGACCATAGAATCTTCCCTGAAATTGAGAACTCCATTACAAACAAGAAGAGGCAGCACAGATGCAACATCCAAATATATGGGTTCTTTTGACAAGCTCAATTTTTCCTATTAAATTGCATAATGACGTATTTGGCGGCCAAGCTGTCCTCGTCTAACATATTATCCACTGAGTCTGATACTAAACATAACCGAGGGGATAGAAGGCTTAACTGTGACTGGTTTACTTTTGTATGGGACACCTTGAAAGCACTCTCTGGACTAGATGCTTTCTTCCTCTTGAGTAACCCTAAATGTGTCAGGAATAATACATGAGAAAACACGGCATATGCATTAGTGAAAGAAAACTTGTGAAGCATACCAAAGCCTTTTAGATTCTTATCGCGACTTGAAAGAAGGATTGGATCTTTGTCCTGTAGAAATGTGAACATATTTACATGAAAATAGTACGAATAAAAAGTGCATGCAAATAAAAGGCAAATTTATTACTTTTAAAATGTCATCTCCATAAATGTCGTTGGCAGGGAGACGGTGCGCATGCCAACCCTGCATAGCACGCGCTGCAGCGCCCCTTCTGACCCTGGCAGAAGATGATTGATTCACACCTATCTGCAAAACAGTGAACAAAATCATCGAACTAACTAACGTTGGCAGCTTGCAGCCATCAACAGCAAAACACTTTTGGCAACCTTAGCAAATAGCTCCCATCTTAAATTATTGTGTCTATTTCAATAAAATCTGGATCCGCGACCAACACTCAGTTTTCAGAAAGAAACAGGGCAACGATTCAGCGACTAAATTTCCTTGGTCTTTCTGAATATAGCCTGACCCATCCTTAATTTTCAGTTACATTGAAGTGTAAACGTGATTCTTTCTTTTCTACATGACTCCAATGAAACTATGAAAGTGCATATTGAGTCAGCAGTAACACCTGGCTATAAATATACAGATAATGTTTTGTTCATATTATATTTAAACAGATAAGATGAAACCAATTAAACAATACAGATGCGTACTAAACTAGAAAATGAATTTAAAAAAATGACAGTAGTTAAAACTGCACTATCGAAACAATTACCTCGCGGTCAGTACCACCAGGCAGTGGTAAAGCAGATAATGGTATTTGAAGCTGACCAGTTCGAACTTTGTGTTTTTCATACTCAAGAAGTGCCTAAGTTAATGAGAAACAACAGTTAACAGATCAAGAAAACCAATGCATAAATATAGAATGGAAATCCATAAGCTTAGAACAGTGTTTTAAATATATTCCATCTGAAATCTGATCAGATAGCATCTAAAGCAAGTACAACAGTTTCCCTCAAATAAAAAGAAGCGAGTACAATAGTTCTCTGCCACTGAAAGGCTTCAAATTTGTATGTTAACTATTGCAGTGTCTTCACTTTAGCTCCATATTTACATTTGAAAGAACCATCTTAAGTTCTAATAGTATAACTTTTCATTCTGCAAGTAAATTTACAGTAAAATTGAGAATACCTATAATCCTGTTTATGGAAGACCTGCTTTTCAGCTACACTAGTGCTAGGTCTTCCTAAAATAACTACAAAATCATCGGAATGCTGCAGCAAATGTTTCACCTTCTCATAGAAAATTCGAAATGACCAAGAAATGGTAGTGCAGGTCCTGCAAAAGAACATAGCAACAAGCCAACAACAATCAGCTGACATAATTGGTTACATCTTACTGCGCAAACTCGCTTAACACGAATTGCGAAAAGAGAAGCTTACTTTGGTGGCCTGAAGGTCTCTCCAACTTGACGCCATAGTTTACAAACCGTTACCTGAATAATCGAAACACTCAACTGGAATAGATACTCAATGTTTACCAAAAAAAGAACAAATTTTACAATAGGAAGAAGAGTAGTGGATTGCGATCATGCATAAAAGTGCAATCTCATTAATTAGTTATCACCAGTGTGCTACTTGCTCGCGATTTCAGACGTTGGAGGAACAGGTGTATTTCACGCTACAAAAAATTTCACTCTCTAGTATCAGGAGCGTGTGCCGGTGTGGGTGGAAAGGAAATCAGTCGTACCTGCTCATGGCCTCCCAGGTGAGCGACCTGCCTCCACAACCTGGATTCAACATAGCAACACGCATCAACAAGTGCGCTTAGACGAGAAGAGAGGGCGCTCGACTCGAGATCAGAGAAACAAGGGGTATAGGAAGACGCGCACTTGAGGCAGTTGAGGCCCTTGCCGTAGAACTTGGGCGGCTTGAACTCGAGGCTGTGCTCCCTGTGGAAGCGCTCCAGCTCGGCCATGAACGCCGCCTGCTCCTCCTCCGTCCCGGAGTCGTCGCCGTCGAGGAAGGGGTCCGGCTCCACCGGCTGGCTGGAGCACTGCGCCATCCCAGTCGAGCTGTCGCCCTCCGCCCTCGGCGACGCGTCGGGGGTGGAGTCGTCATCCTCATCCTCCCCCTCCTCGTCGTCCTCTTCGTCCTCGCCGTCCCCCTCGTCGCCGCCGTGGCTCATGGCGCCCTCGCCGTTCGTATCCACCCTCGCGCCCACGGTCTCCGCCCCGTCGTCGCCCCCGGCGTCGGGCGGCGAGCACTCCCTGCTCGCCCCAGCATTGGGCTCCGCTCGATCCGGGCAGCCCGCGCCCGCGTCCTCCCCGTCGCTATTAGGTTCGGAGGACGCGGGCGTATCGCCGCCCCGCGCATCCTCCTCGGCGTGCGGCTCGGGGTGATGCACCTTCTCGGCGCGCGGGAAGTCGCGGTCGGAACCGGCGCCGCTCATCGCGGCAGGGGAAGGGGGGCCACAGGAGACGAGAGAGAGTGAACGGGCAGCTGCTATTTTCGCGGTTTGCACCGAGGCCGGCGAGGCGAGAGGAGAGGAGGAGAGAGAGGGAAGGAAGGGGTGAATCGGGGGCGCGGGGGGTGGAGAGGTGGCGACTGACACGGGAAGGAAAGGAGAGGGAGAGATTCTTACCTCACCACCGCCTCGTGCTTGCAGGCCGCATCAACCGGGCTACCGCAGATAACCACAGCTGACGGCTTAATCCGTAGGCATTCCTTGCTTCATTTCTTTCTGGGCTAGGCCCATCCTTGTTTCTAGTCCTACAAATGGCCAGCCTTTGTATTTCCTTTTGTTTTGCCTCTCTTGGCAGAATTTTTTTTTGTTTTGGCCCCTAATAGATTTTTTTTTTGTAAATATGGCACCTAGAGGGTTTATTTTGTGCAACTAGAACCCTCCTAGCCGCGGAAGCACTGAAAGGCACCGCGTGGCATTCCTGCAGCCGAGGGACGCGAACGAATCCGCAAGCGCGAGCTATTGGCTCACCTTGGCGTGCACGCGTGAGCGGCCGAGCCCACCCAAGAGCTGCGGTCGGAGGCGCGAAAAAGGGTGACCAGGGGCTACATTAGGCTAGCGCAGAAATAAAGGCTAGCCCACGGTGGCCGAGTGCGGGAAATACGCTACCAGGCTTGGCGCTTTTTGGCCCCCCCCTTTCCGTCCGCTTTCGCTAGATGGCACTGCACGTGTTTTTGCCCCCGCCCCACCAAGCCTGCTACATTGGCCATCACACGTCAACTCCTCCTCCTTGCATGTCCTTGGCCTTATTTGTGCAGTGTGCGTCGATGGGCAATAAAATGGCTTGTACGCACATCAAGCTGCCATTGCGAAGCATTTCGTTGGTCCAGCCAGAGAAACTCCAGCAAACCAAGAGAGGAAGAGAGGTTTGCATTGCTTCGCTCGGATTTTGAAGGGCAATTTTCTTGCATTTGCAGTACAGTTGTAGCAATGCAATTAGCATGTAAGTAGCTGCACGGTAGGTTGTTAGTGCGAAATAGTAGCAGTAAAATAAGGGTAGAGTAATAGCAGCATGACAGAGGGGTACTGCTTAGAAACAACATTTGAGTTAGGAATAAAGTAAACAGTCGATATGTTGTTATATTTAATATGAAATACATGTTTGTTGTAAAGGATTGCAAAATATAGTTTTTGTAAATGTCAGTAGCAACGAGGGTTACTTAGACAGAGTAAGTAATGGATACTTAGAATAAACGGATTAATTAACACGCTACCAGGCTACTATGCACATTAGTTAGTGATATTTGTTGGAGGATGATGTAGATGGAAACAGAAGTCATATGTATGTAAAAGTAATGAAAACTTCCCTTAGAAATTTGTATAGCAATTGGAGGCCTTATTAAATTTGAAATCATTGTCATTCACATGGCGCAGTTAATTAATTCTTGATGGTATATATAGTTAATAATGGTAGTGAAATATAACTATATATAACAATGGAGACGTGTATAAATAGAATTTAATTTAAACTAAGGTATGCAGCATAATAAGCGAGACTACATAAAATGGTAGTGAAATATAATTATATATAACAAATATTATTGAATTTAAAGTAAGATATGCAACATTATTAGTGAGAGTACATAAAATGGTAGTTTAATATAATTGTATATAACAAATAGTAAGGTATGCAACATAATAAGTAACAGTACATAAAATGGTAGTAAAATATAATTGTATATAACAAATAGAATTTAATTTAAAGTAAGGTATGCAACATAATAAACGAGAGTACATAAAATGGTTGTGTAATATAATTGTATATAATAAATAGAATTTAATTTAAAGTAAGGTATGCAACATAATATAGGAGAGGACATAAAATATGAAATATCTATGGCATTTAATCCTTAGTGCATGTGTTTGATAAGCGTGTTGTATTTTGGGCAAATTACTACGGGTGGCGATGAAGAGGCACTCACTTGGCTCATCTCGACATATGGGGGAGGGAGAAGCAAGGCCAACGTACAGAGAATGGGCATAAATGCTTGAAGAGGGGAATGATAATAATGCAGGAGAAGTGCCTGAGGAATTGCTCCCTTTTATAGTCCAAACTCTCCACTCCTTTGCCGCCAAATGGCCACTTCTTTAGCACCAGCAAGTAGGCATGTCGCAAGGGCAAAACGGTCTTTTTGCATCCTTGATGGAATACACATAATGGCCTGCAAGCAGCTTTACATAGTGACAAGACCAAACGGACCAACTTTATGTAGTGACAAGACCAAATGAGATAGTCTTTCATGGTGACAAGACCAAAGATGCCAGCTTTGTGCAGTGACAAGACCAAAGATGCCAGCTTTGTGCAGTGACAAGACCAAATAAGATAGCCTTGCGCAGTGACAAAGACAAAACGGGCCAGCTTTGTGCAGTGACAAGGCCAAAGGAGACAGTCTTGCACAGTGACAAGACCAAACAGGCTAGCCTTTTACAGTGACAAGACCAAATGAGACAGCCTTGCACAGTGACACAACCAAATGTGCTAGCCTTACATAGTGACAAGACCAAAGGGACCAGCTTGACGTAGTGACAAGATCAAAAGAGACAGCCATGTGCAGTGCAAGACTAAACGGGCTAGCTTTTCGTAGTGACAAGACCAAATGAGACAACCTTGCATAGTGACAACATCAAACGGGTTAGCTTTGCGCAGTGACTAGATCAAGAAGAGATAGCCTTGTGCAATGACAAGGCCAAAGGAGACAACCTTACGCAGTGACAAGACCAAACGGGTTAGCTTTGCGTAGTGACAAGACCAAACGGGGTAGCTTTGCGTAGTGACAAGACCAAATGAGATAGCTCTGCATAGTGACAAGACCAAACGGGATAGCATTGTGCAGCAATGTTATGCTATGTTGGTTCATGAATCGTCCGGTGTGCTGCATTCTCGTGGACGTAAATTTGCTCAAACTGAGTTGGACTTGCAAAGCGTACGCCGCGTCGGCTAGACCTATAATTATTGCTCCTTCCACAGTGTGTTTTCTTGCATCATGACTGCAACACTACATCGCTAGTATGGCAAAGCAATGAGAGGAGATCACCCAACTCGCAAGAGCTGCTGCAGCTCAAGACGAACAAGTGGAGTGTGTTAGGAGACCACCTCCCCTAATCGAAGCCCCCCGTACCTCTAACCCCAACCTATACCTCAATGTTCACACCGAGCATTCACCGTAAGACCCGCCCGTGGGGGAGACTCCCCCTTCTGCTGGTGCAGGGACGCATGTAAGTTCTTCAAGTTCAAAGAACGGTTGAGTTTAGGCATATGTTATCGGCGTTGTGGTAACTATGCTTGGGACTATCCTGACCAGCGTTCGGACACAACCCGCTACCAGCAGCTGGTAAAAATGGGTTATAATACATTCCTCGACCAGTTATCTTCTATGGCATGCACTAACAAGCTCTCCCTTTTTTCGTAGTCTTCGGATCCGCTATGCGTGTACCGCAAATAGATCGATCGGGAGATCCACCCGCACGACCAGTGGGCTCTGAATTGCGAGGAGTGAGATGCCCAGATGGCACACAAGAGGATGGAGGGGCGATGACACAGTAAAGATCAAAGCGAGCGTATCTTGTGGGAGATGCAACCTCATCTAGAGACGTGCAGGCATAGGAAGCGTGAGGCTCGTGAGGTGGAGTGCGAGAGAAAGCGCAAACTGGTGGCCAAGGCCAGGGCCACCGGTGAGGACTACAATGCCGACTTCGGGAGGAAGGGCAAATGGTCGCGGTCCACACGGTAGACTAGGCCGTTCCGTTGTTGAAAGATTAAGCTCCGATTAAATTGATTAAGAGCGAGATTGAATAATCAAGCTCATCTTAAGTCGGTTTTGGTGTTAATGACAAATACCATAATGAGATTTTAATGATAATAACAAATAACATTATGTTGTTTTGGTGATAATGACAAATGCATGTACGAGACTAATAGGCTTGTTTAAGTTTATTTATGCTTAGTCTCATTTTGATAAAATGTGAAATCAAAAGAGGTATGCATTCAAAATCACTCTCATATATTAATACATTCCTTAGATCCAAAATATAGATTGAACTCCACCATTTGTTCAAAATGAATATATGCATATGTCTTTATTATATATACTTGTATGCACACATTTAGGGGGAGCTCTCTATATGTTTTGGAGTTTCATGTGTATTGATCCATACTTCTTTTAATATGCATACTTGGGATCTTTACTTTGAAATACATTGTTGAGTAAATATAGCTTGTGTAGTTCATATATACTCATGTGTAATCGGGTTATCATCTAACTTCTCCATTATGTGTTAATGGTTGAATGATTAATGACAACCAGATAAGTAAGCTTTGTTTAAAGCTTATCTTAGAGTATACAAATTGTTGTGTACAAATTATATACTCGCAAATCAAATTTAATATCTCATTATTTGTTGAGATTGTCATGAATTACCAAAAAGGGAAGATTGTTGAATCTTGTCCCTCCATTATGTGTTAATGGTGAAGTTTGAAAATTGATGACAATTATTTTGTGGACTAACGGTTTCTATGAGTTGGATGAATAGGTTAAGTTTCACAAATGAAGATGACTCAGGATGATTTCATGTGTTGAAGGTCATCAAGTCAAGATGCGAGAAGATGATAGTTACATGTGTTGAAGGATATTGAGAAGATGATATATTCATGAGTTGAATGCTATCAAGAAGATGAAGGCTTCATGTGTTGAAGGCCGTTATGAAGAAGATGCGTCATGAGTTGATGCAAGAAGATAATCATATGTTGGTCAAAAAAACACCATCATGTATTGATGGAGTTGATGTGAAGAATGCATCATGTGTTGATGCATATCAAGATGATGACCCAAGGCAAAGGTATGACTAGCTAGGGCTAAGGATGTGTTCCTAGTCTTTTACCGGTCTTGGTGTTTGGTTGGAAGACCGGATTCCTAGTATAGGTTGCCGTACTATTAAGAGGGGTCATGTCTATTGTTTGAGTCTCATCATGTGTTGATGGCTCATCCTCACCTCGTCTATCTCATATTGACATGAGGCTTATATTTGCGAATGTGTTTTGCAAATAGTTGAAGCTCACGTGTTGAACCTTGTAACATGGGACTTGCATTGCGAATGTGTTTTGTAAATGCTTGAAGTCAATGTTTCTATTCTTTGTAATATGAGGCTTATATTTGCAAATGTGTTTTGCAAATGGTTGAAGCTCATATTTATTCTTTGTGTCATGATTTCAAAAGTGTGCGAATGTGTTTTGCAACTTGTCGGAAATCATGTGTTATCCTTGTGTGCATGATATCGTAGTTTGCAAATGTGTTTTGCAAAATCTATTGAGATGTCTGCACTTTTCAGGAAAATCGGAACTACCGGCTCTGTGTGAGCGATACTAACGTCAGGCGGAAGTACCGGTATGTGTTGCGGTACTACCGGACGTGAAAAGTCCGAGCGGCTCTGTGTGATCAGATGGTCCAGCCTACGGAAGTACCGGCTCTGTGTGAGCGGTACTACCGAGGAGCGGAAGTACCGACATGTGTTGTGCGATACTACTAGACGTCGGAAGCTCCGGACCCTCATGCGGAACCTTTTTTTCAGAGAGCGCCAAGTTTGGGCTCGATTCGAGCGAAACCGCGCCGACTTTGCGGTACTACCGTTGAGCGGAAGTACCGGCAAAATGAATGGTGGTACTACCGCGCCGACTATGTAACGGCTAGTTCAGAGCCCTGACATAGTTCATGATGTATCGAGTGGAGCGGAACTACCGGTAGTTGGCCGTGAGTAGTTCCGCCATCCGATTTTTTAGGAATTTGGCTCCAACGGCTAGTTTTTTGGTGAGGGGTATTTATACCCCTTGTGGTCGGTTGGAGAAGTTGTTGATTGACTTGTTGGTGCATGTGTTGCACTCCTTGAGCTAGTGTGAGGTTCTTCACTCAATTGTGCATGTGTTGCACTTTGTGAGGTGTGAGAAAAGGACTAGAGTGCACGTGTTGCTTCTAGGTGTGGACTTTGTGTCCAGCGAGTTAGTGTATTCATTGCACGTGGTGAGAGTCAAGTGAGAGACTTGACTTATTACTCTTGGAGTTTGTCGACTCCTAGACGGCGTTGGGGGGCGTGCGCGGAGATATTCTCAACGGAGGTTGTGAGAAGAACTAGCGAAGTGTGAAGGTCGGAGCTCACCTACCTGGAGCGGAAAAGAGCTACCACTAGTGGATTGAGGTGTTTCGGCTTAATTCGTGGAGCCGGTCTGATTTGTTCGTGCTAACCTCAATGTGGATTAGGGAAGAGCGGCAACTCTCCAAGCACCACGGTAAAAAGAGACCGTGCCAAATTGTGGTTTGCTTTCATGTACTCTATTTATATTCAAGCAATTTAAATTCAAAGAATTAAATTGATTGCTTGTATTCATAGAATTGCAAACCTTGAGTTAGGATAGAATTTAGTGCACTTAGGCGAAATTACTTGTTATAGGCGCTATTTGATCTAAATCAAATTGATTTACGCTTCCACATTATATACTTGGTTTAGGCAAATAGAAAAGATCTTGAATTGATTAGCAATAATTTGTAGAGAATTTTTAAACCGCCTGTTCACCCCCCTCTAGTCGGCCTCCTCGATCTTACAGTTGTAGCTAGGACTGTGCAATCGGTTTTTTCGATTTAATCGGTTCAGTATATACGGTAAATACGGTGTTTGTAGTTCGGTAATATACGGTATTTTTAGAAGTACGGTTCGGTATCAGTAAATCCTAATTTATTTAGGCGCGGTATCGGTAAATACCATATTTACCAAAGTTGACGCGAATTGGGAACGATATAGCGATATGTTGCAACAGTGCCATTGCCAACCTGAAATCAAGAACCCGCTAGATGTGCTGAAAAATATGTATGGCTCTGTTCTTTTCAGCTTCTAAAAGCTGCGTTTCGGCTTTTCTACAATAACTAGCTCTTTAAACAAAATATATTTTCAATATAGGGTCTACTAGTTAATTGTAGTACATACTTTGCTGACTTTATTTATATCGCCAAAAACCGTACGCGAGTTTCTGTTACTCTGTAATATCTCGCACAAACAGTCCAAAAGTCACAAGCCGCAGCCAAAAAGAATAGGCCCTATGTAGGTTTCCCTGTTTGATCAACTTGTTGGATTGCAAATGACATTGGGAATTCTGCCAGAAAGACAAAGCGATATGTTGCATAACTAGCAAACAAGTGTTTAGAAAATCCCATTCTGTATAAATGATCAATAACAATGAGGCAAGATTGCTTGTGCTTGCTCACATAAAGGTACAATACAAAATTATGAGAAATTGAGAAAAAGAAAACATCTCATACTATGCCAATAGTATCATATTGCGAAAGGCATATAAATTCCATATAACTACAAACCTAACAACCGACAGTGCCAAGGAAAAGCCATATGTGTTGTTTCAGAAAGTGAACGTGCTTTTCCTTGTAGAGTATGCAGTGGGGCTACGACATTATTTTTCGTTATTTTCTGTTTTCGGTTTTTAGTCGGTTTTTCCCGAAAAAACTGAATGCAAAAAAACCCAAAATCTGAAAAACCGTATCGAATACCAAAAACCGGTCAAACCGAGTTGACCAGTTCGGTTCAGTTTTTTCGGTTCGGTTGAAAAATGCATAACCCTAGTTGTAGCCCACCAAGCTATTCATCTCTACAAAAGGCGTGCATTCCTACATAGTCTGGGTGCATGTCTCGCTGCGTGCCCTTGTACTAGCTTAGTTGAAAATAAATTCCAAGGAGCAAGTTTTACCCTAACCTGAGAAAATATTCTTCATCATATGTTAAACTTGCTCATGCTTGTTTCTATGCTAAAAAAGTTCGAACGTAATACTTTATGGATTTCTGCTACTGTTTCTCAAAAAGCTGTACATAAATATTTTAAAACATGGCAAAAGATCTTCTGTTCAAACATATTTTTACATTACTTTCGTATGAATAAAATACATGTAATTAATTTTAAAATATACATAAATTTATTTACACGAATGTATAATTGAGTACCAAAGACACATAACTAAACTTGCTAAATAGCTACCAGACAAAATTAGTCAAATGGAACTCCCAAATTCTAAGTCACACGAAATCAGGAAACCCTAATTTTTGAGACGTAAACCCTAAATTTTCCAACAATTTCAGAACATATAAATTTCAGAAAAATACACAACCAAATACATTGCGTAAGCAGATATCATAATAAATTTCAAAATATTTCAACCTTGTTTTCTATATTACAAAATTTGTGTAGACAATACACATAAATAAATTATGGAGGCAAATTCCGAACGTTTAAAACTACAAAAAATACACAAACAAGTAAACTGTGTTACCAAGCTACACAAAAAATTATAATTTTACAACCTCATTTTCTATAGTTAAAATAAAATTTCCTACAAAAAGCGTTTTCGAATATGTTTTGCTATAAATGGCATAAAACACCATCGCAAAAGAAATGCGTAAAATACAAACAAATTATACATGGCCACTTTTTTTTTTGTAATAATGATGTATCAGAGTTTACCAAATACACTTTTCGAACCATTGAACCACTAAAAACAACTCTAAGCCCCATAGTACCCCTATTTCCTAAATTTGACTTTGATGTTGCATCACTAGATTGTGGCGCAAATGACCACTAGATGATGTTAGAGAGCGACGAAATCGGGCAAAAGACATCTTCAACACGAACAAACTAGCCTTGTTTGGATGGGCTACAGTGTGCAAACTAAGCCTTAACAGTTAACAATAAGCCACCAGAGTATAGGAGGAGATGATGGAAAGGCGCTCTAATGTTTTTTAAACAGAGTGAAACAGTTGTAGAAGTTTGTCCAGTGCAATACAAAAAAAATGTTAACTATTTTGGACTAAAATTTTCCCCTCAGATCTTCAAACTTGCATTGTTCATCCGACGGAATGAATTGTATTTTGTATCTATTTTGCATTGTCTTGTACCATCAACCAAATAACGCCTTTTTAGATTAAAAAACTTGTTTTGTGTTATAAAATGAGCTCGTCCGATCAAAATCAAATCGGGTTGAATTTAAACGAGTACTTGGGAAACTCTTGGGTCTCGTTTGAAACATGAATTTTTTTTATCGAATTCCTGCCACAATTGAAGTATTCCCTATTCCCTGGAAAATTCCTGCCAACTCAAGTGGAATGCTGGGGTTCCACCGAGTTTTGACTACTTTACCCAAGTCATTTTCTGAAATCTATGCGAAGGCCCTCCAAACTTTACAGAAAACACCCAACGTATGCTCACTATTACACCACCCGGACAGGCACGTGTTACACTCAAACTTCCGCGTCCTCCTCGCTCCCGTTCCTCCCAAGCGCACCGAACAGCCACACAGATCCGAGCTCCCGTCCGCCCGGGCCACGACGATCACCGCCGGCGGCGCCCAGACCCCCCAACCTTTCGTCCGGTAGCCTCGCCGCGGCCGCGGGTGGGCGGCCATGGAGGACTACCCGGAGGAGCTGCGGACGCCGCCGCAGTCGCTTGTGTTCATCGTAGGGTGCCCGGAGCTGCACCCCTCGATCTCGGCGGCGCTCAGCTCCCAGCAGCCGCCCATGAACACGCTGTCCCTCCCGGACTTCGCCAAGGCCTCCATCCTCGCCCGCAGCGCCAAGACCCGCGACCCGCTCGCGCGGCCGCAGTCCACCGCGGGGATCCTAAAGAAGGACTGGCTCCTCAAGCACCGAACCCGAGTGCCCGCCGCCGTCGCCGCGATGTTCCGGGCCGATCAGGTCTCCGGAGATCCCTCCCAGTGGCTGCAGGCCTGCTCCGATCTCGAGAACCTCAAGTACTTCCCTTTATCTTTTGCATTATTGATCCCAAATTGGCATGTGCAGTATTACTCAATTATAGTTCTAATTATCAGTGCTATAATGCAAATGGCCAACTTTTTCATCTCATGGGAATTAATGAACTCTGGGAAGGATCGCACAGTGTAATAGCAGACAGTGTAGAACAAGTTGACTTCACAAATGCCAAGTCATGTTATTTTATTTGTGCAGGTCTGTAATTCAGGGAAGAAGTACTAAATTATTGGTGATCCTTGTACAGGCTCAAGCGGGTGGTATGTATCTTTTCGAGCACATGTAGGAATAATATCTTTTATCTCTAAACCAATAATCAGAACTTCAACAGACTGTTTGCAGAGCTTAGCTAAACAACGTGCACCACATTAAAAGTTCTATTTTATATATGCCCGTGCCTACACCCTACAGCATGGAAAGCGAGGGCATGGGCATTCTCATAAACAGAACCTTATGCTTGTTTGAAGTTTTGTCTATTCAAACCTTCAATCAACCTATGGCCAGTGGCGTGCCAATTATTTTGAAGGTTTTAAGCAGATAACCAACAATATCTTGCAGATGAACTGAGTGAGGACGTTACAGTTGCACTGAGAAAACGTGCAGAGATTGATTCTAAGCACCTGGTTGTGTTGGTTGAGAACGATGAAACAGAATGGAACAAATCTCTCAACAAGTCAGTTTCAGAAACTCTTCTTTTTTCTGTGATTTCACTATTCCATTTTTTGTAAAAGAATATCTTGCCATTTGTTGTTTTATGGTAATTTCCTTGGAGGTATGTGTGAATGTGACAGCTCACATGATGTTCCATATTGGCAGATTGAAGATCGTTTTTGCTGAGTTATGTTCTACATACTATAAGGAGGAAGGACGGAGGATAAAGGCTCGCATTGAGAAGAGGAACTTCTCTTCTGTCGAGCTGAGCATCCGCTACTGCTTCAAGGTAAGAACCTCTCTCTCATCTGATATAGTCTGTTAATCATTCTTAATGCCAGTGTAGAAATGTTGCAAATAAAGAAAATCCTTTGTTTATGCCTGCTTGATCATAACTCTGACATTTCTGATTCTTACGCCAGGTTGCTGTTTATGCGGAGTTTAGACGGGATTGGCCAGAAGCATTAAGGTTCTATGAGGAAGGAATTCGTGTTTTGCGTGAGGTGTGATCACAGCCCTATTCCTTAACTGCCATAGCCTTCTCAAGAATGCTAATCAAGTAAATCAACAATTGGCATACTGAAATATCTCAGACGTAAAAAAAAGGAAAGAAAACTATGGCTATTATTCATCCGAACATCATATGTATTTGCAATGCTGCATATGAAGATAAGCTCCCTTGTGCAAGTGTTGTTTGGGAAGGCTTAATATTAAAAAAGAAAGTTGTGCAAGCATCTCATACCCTAATTTAGCATACAAGAAAAGTAGTCCAAGCAACCACCCTCCCCCACTCTCTCCATGTGGTTTACAAGTAACATGTTGTAAGCCTTGTAAATTCATTACTGTTTGCTCGATCTACCACCCTTGCTTAAATAATTTCTATTGGCTTTGACACCATGCATTGACCATGTGTTCATATTTAGATGATTGGAACTTCAACAAGGTTGCCTCCAACCCAACGCCTAGTTGAGGTAAAAGCAGTTGCTGAGCAATTTCACTTTAAGATATCAACATTGCTACTTCATGGTGGGAAAGTTGTAGAAGCAATGACATGGTTCCGTAAGCATATTAGAAGCTATGAACGTGTTGCTGGATCACCAGAAGTTGCTTTTCTTCATTGGGAATGGTTTAGCAGGCAGTTCCTTGTCTTTGGTGAGCTGATAGAAACAACATCCACAACTGTTCCAGATACACTATCTCCTCAGTTTGGTACTGCTGACAATGCATTGACTGAGTGGGAATTTCAGCCAGCTTACTACTATCAGGTTCCACCTAAATCTCTATGCAGCACTGCAACAGAGAGCCACTCCATTTCTTTTACTTGATCACACTAGTAATTAATTTATTGTACCTTCCCTTCTGACAGTTAGCAGCAAGTTACTTGAGAGAGAAGAGGTATGCCTTAGAGTGCTTTTCAGCAAAGGTAAACCTTACCACAGGAGTTAATGGAATACCTGAGTCAGTAATGCCTTCTGTATATGTTGGCCAATATGTGCGCTTATTTGAGCAAGGAGATACAATTGCTGTACTTCCGTAAGTTTCTTGATGCTTATTCTTAAATGATAACACAACTTTTATATGATTACTTATACCTCACACTGTGGCTGCAGCCTTTCTGATACTGAATACACCAGCTATGCTTTGTCAGAAGCTGAAAGGTTTCAAGATTCTTATGAGATAATTGCATTGTTCACAAAAGCCTATGAGTCTTTTCAGAGCCTAGGTGCTACGAGAATGGCTTCTGCCTGTAGTGCTGGAATGGCTATAGAATATTATGCAACTGGGGACTTTAGTAATGCAAAACAACTTTTCGATGGTGCTGCTGATCTATACCGTCAAGAGGGTTGGACTACTTTGCTTTGGGAAAACCTGGGTTACTTGCGAGAGTGCTCAAGGAAACTTAGTTCTCTGAAGGATTTTATCAGTTACTCACTAGAGATGGCTGCATTACCATTATTCTCTGGCAGTGCACAGGGATGTTCTGAAAATAAAATTAAGGATGGGCCAGCAGGTTCTCCTACCATTTTCAGGAGAGAGGACATACAGCGGGAAGTTGTTAATATTTTGGAAAGAAAACAGACACCAGAAGCTAGTGATGATGGATTTAATCTTCAATTGATGGAAGAATCTACTAGCCTTTATATTGATCAAATAAGTCCGCTAAGAATTGTGCTTGTTGCATCTGTTGCTTTTCACGATCAATCTGTAAAACCCGATACGCCTCTGCTTGTCAGTGTGTCACTGTTGTCCCATCTTCCTTCTCCAGTTGTGATTGATCAGTTGGAGGTTCAATTCAACCAATCTGACTGTAACTTTGTTATGGTTAGTGCACAGGAAAATTCTTCTTCGTTGAATTCACATGTTCATGACCAAGTTGTCCAGTCTACTTCTCTTACACTGTTCACAAATAAATGGATACGGTTGACGCATGAAATTAAATCAGGTACTCTTCTATCAGTTATATGTAGTTTGTTGCATTCAATGTTCATCCACATGCTATGTAGCATATGTTGCAATTGCCAGATTGCTATGTTATCTTAATATAAAATAACAACAGGTGAGATTGGAGGCACCATATCAATTGGAGAAGAAAAATCCTAGAAATTCTCCCATTTGTTAAGGAAAAAGGGGAGGAAAATCCCATGTTGTTTGGAGAAAAGGAAAAGGATCTAATCTGTTTGCTATATGGTACAGTCCAATTATAACAGTTGACATATATTCTTTAAAAGAGCCCATGCTTCATGGCATATAATGAGAAACATATAAGTAAAGGGTTATCATCTACAGGGACACATAATAGCATACTAAACAATGCATACATGTACCTAAGTTGGAAAATAAATGAACTAAGAACAAACGCTAAACATTAATCAGTAGTTAGGGCACTAGGGAGGAATTAGCCACACAATTGTGTGGGATAGTCAGCTAGTTGTGGCAGAAAAAAGGGCACATCCATTTTCTGAATTAGATAACATAAAGATAAGAGCCATTTTTGCTGCCATACTTGAAAGTTGAAACCATAGTTGTAGCTCATTTATATTGACTTGTTCACTTTTCATAATTAATGACTTGTTCACTTTTCATAATTAATGGTTGCCTATTTGCATCTGGATGGAGTATTTGAGCTTTCTTCTACATTTGTTGATGCTGACATTTTTTTCTAGGAATAAGTTTATATGGCACCCTAAAGTTTGCTTCAAAGTCTATCCAGCATCTCAAATTATGAAACTAGACATTTGATCCCCCGAACTTCGCAATTCAGTTCAAATAACACACTGACCCGGTTTCGCATGGTGATATTGCCCGCATGGCGCGATGAGTAAGCGGTTTTGTCACGTAGGATAGCAAGCTAACCAAGTTGGGTCAGTGATGTGAGGCCCACAAGGGCTTCTTTCCCACCGAGCTCTCAGGCGTGCTTCCATAGCCACCGCCTCCCGTAATTCCCTTCCTCCGTTTCAATTGAGAGAAGACCCTATAGACCCCGTCTATCATTACTTAAATTTGATCATCGTGTCATTCTACGTGGTAAAATCGTCTGCTTATCACGCCACATGGCAACCATCTAAAACCGGGTCAGGATGTTATTTGAACTGTATTGCAAAGTTCGAGAGGTCAAATGTCCGGCTTCATAGTTCGAGATGATGCACGGACTTTTGAGCAAAATTTGGGGTGTTGTATGGACTTATTCTTTTTTTTTTCTACCACAAGTCCTACCATGGAAATAATATTATGAGTACTTTCTGCAGGGCAGAGTGGAAAGTTGGAATGTTTGTCGGTGAAGGCAACAATAAATAAGCGTCTTGTGGTTTGCTGCCAGGCTGAAAGTCCTGCTTCAATGGAAGACTTTCCATTGTGGAAATTTGAGGACCAAGTGGAGACATTGCCTACAAAGGACAATGTACTCACCTTTTCTGGGCAGAAACTGATCCAAGTTGAAGAGCTAGACGCTCAAGTTGACCTTGTATTGAATTCTACTGACCCTGCATTGGTTGGAGAGTTATTTACTGTCCCAGTGACCGTATTGTCAAAAGGGCATGCAGTACATTCTGGTGAGCTGAAAATTAACCTTGTTGATGCCAAAGGTGGTGGTCTTTTGATGAGTCCAAGGGAAGCAGAAGAATCTGATAGCCATCATGTTGAACTTCTTGGTGTCTCAACTGTGACCATTGAGGAAGGTTCAAAGGAAGTAGATAACATAAGAAAAATTCAGTACTCATTTGGGGTTGTATCTGTTCCCACATTAGGTGTGGGTGATTCCTGGTCGTGCAAATTAGAAATTAAATGGCATCGAGCAAAGTCTGTCATGCTCTATGTTTCGCTTGGCTACTCCCTAGACTCAAGTGAAGAAGCAGCACTGCACAGACTTAACGTGCACAGAAACTTGCAAATCGAAGGGAAGATTCCCATGATAGTTAGTCACCAGTTTTTGAGACCATTTAGGCGGGAACCCCTATTGCTATCTAGGATCGGATCCTCAACTGGTGATGACAAAAAAAGTTCTCTTGCTATGAACGAGACAAATATGCTTATCGTGAGTGCTAGAAATTGCTCTGAGGTGACTTTGCGTTTGCACTCGATGACCATTGAACCTGATGATGATCGAAAGCAGCTCTGCTCAATTGAACAGATCAGTGGAATTTCCGATGAATACACAGTTATTGCTCCTAGTGAAGAATACAAAGGAATATTTTCAGTCAATCCACGGGCTAGCAACCCAAACTTCTATTTAGGTGAAATTTGCCTGAACTGGTCAAGAGATTCAAGCCTTGGAGAGAATCAAGATAGCCGTGTTATAATGAAACAAAGGTTACTTGAGGTTCATACCGAGGAGCCGCCGCTTGTCATGAGCATGGAGTGCCCTGCCTATGCTATCCTTGGAATCCCGTTCACTTTTCATGTGAAGATCCATAATTCAACATCCTTACTTCAGGAAATCAAGTACACTCTTGTTGATTCCCAGAACTTTGTTTTCTCTGGGGCTCACAATCATGCTGCATCCATTCTGCCGAAAACCGAGCATATCGTTAGTCATAAGCTTGTGCCGCTTGGTTCCGGCTCTCAGCAGTTGCCAAGGGTAACAATTACTTCGGTGAGGTATTCTTCTGCATTGACTCCTCCAACCACAGCAACAACCGTCTTTGTATATCCCAGCGAGCATAAATTCAGCTTGGAAAAGAGCTATTCCACATCTGATGAGTGCGTGCGTTAGATTTGTAGAAACCCAGACTCAGCCATCCACCACCCTTCTGGTGCGCTTAGCCTGGCTCCGGCAAGCAAGAGAGGTATGCTACTGGTAAAACACTAAGTTATTCAGTTTTAGCTTGCTTGCTGAAGAGGCTAGAAGCAGTTTGCTGTTGGTGAAAAGCGATTGGCACTGTGCGAAAGTTTTGGCATTTTTTTGAGTTGTTGGTTTTTGTAGACCTTTTGGATTGACCACATGTCTGTAAGTTATGATTGTGCTGCATTTGCCGGGCTAGTGTAAATTAGCATACCCCACCAGGCAAGTGGGGAATAAACGAGCCCCGTGTCTCTCAGCAGCAGTATTCTGTTCTTTGTTCAGGTTCTTTATGATGTGATTGCAACCTAACTCATTTGCCTCCAGCAGTCCTGCATTTTTTTTGCCTCCAGCAGTCCTGCTACGGGAACCCAACTCATTTGCCAACCAAGACGAGACACAGCATTTTTTTTTTGAAGATTCCCTTTGAATTTTCGAATGAAAGACGCGGTAATCGCGTAATGGAGTGGCAGTGGTTCGAGAGATAAGACTGGTAGAGTTTCAGTTTTTTTATTTTTTAGCTTCCGCAATACTTCTTTGAGAATTTGAAGCAAATATTTATCTAGTAGATTAGCTCTAGAAATATAAAAGGGGATTAGTGTCAAATAGAATATGATAGCTCAAGTTGTAACACTCCATCTTTGTCTGTATCGTATTCCTTTTTATTTGTACATAATTGATGAAATTTTTTGTTCAAATTTTGTAAGACCATATGTATATAAATATTGTTTTTGCAAATAATTAAAGAGCATAGATGCACAAATTATGAAATTTTGATTCCAAATTTCGGCAAATAATTGCATTCAAGTGCAATTTGAAAGAACCAAGATATTCCCATGACGTATGGCACTTTAGCATCTCTACCTGTCGTGCTCTATTGCAAAGGATCCATCTCCGTGGAGTGAAAAACATCCTTTTTAGTCAGACAAATGAATCACTCAACTAATAGAATGATACGCTTTCTCCCTCGGAAAAAGGGTAAAAGAAAAAAGAGCTATCTAAGAAACAAGCCGGCAAATCTTTGAAACTGTCTACATGTACAGCAAGTCCGTCCTTGCAATGAATGAAGACCATAGTTTGCAGCTTATGTTTTGAATTACTGTTTAAAGAAAATTTATTCACCTTCGTCTTCTTCATCGGAATCCTGCAGAATTTAGTTTCTACTCTTCCTTCGTTGTAACATTGTCGACTGATCTTCTTGGTCACTCTTATCATTGTCATTATTGTCACCTTCGTGTTCTTCGACATCAATAGGTTTGGATGCACGCACAGGACTTCAAAACAAGGTTCTTATTGTAGGGGACTAATGGTCTTTACCGGTGTTACGAATATCTTCAAACACCTTGCGCAAAAAGTTCTTATTTTGAAGTCTAACCTTCTCAAACTTGCCACATTCTTTATATTCATGTTAACAAGTTATACAAGTTAAACTTTGATGAACAATATAGTTAGGAGTGTACATCTGCACATAAAAGAATGTATAATGAGTAACGACTTACTTTTTTTAATTCCTTCCGGTGTTGAGTGGTGGTCATAATTGTTTTCTTCTTAGGATCCCAACCTAAGCTTGCCTCTTTTATCGTTAATTTCTTTCAAGTGTTATAGTTATTTTTCAGTTTGTCCTATTTGTTCTTAAATTGTCTCTTTATGCACTTTACCCCCAATCTTCTCCTCAAATTTAGCAATTACTAAGGCATACAAGGGATTGTTAAAATGTGTATTTGGGTGATTTCCCAGCACTACTAGTTTAGCAAACAATTCACATACTATCATAATATGTCATCATTCCACTCAACATTATCACCCATTGCTATGTCAACATGACCTAACCATGAATTCATTGTATTAGCATAATACACAATGTAAGCAACATGTGAGCATATATTAATACCGACATAAACCCAACCATACCGTCATATATGTAACAGTAACACCACAACATGTTATAGGATACAATTGTTGTACTGAATAACTTTGCATACAACTTTGCTTATGAGCATCAGGTCACAATTTGGTATTTGAAATTGCAAATGAGCTTAAAGTTCATATCACAACTACACCATGCAGATTATTTAAATAAAACAAAAATTGGACATTTGGATTAATAGCTAGCTACCAACTAACATTTGGGCATTCTTCCTATAATTTCAATATTTTTCAAGTGATATGGGGCTGAAACATCATATATTAATTTAACTGGCACATAATCCGAATAATTAATTACTATAAGCCAAACAACTTGTATGTTTCTTCTCATGTTCCTAGTATTTGTGCTTCTTTGGTGATAGCAGAAACTAAACAATGAAAAACTTATAGGCATTTGTTTCGTGAAATGAATTGAAAACTTATAAACATGCCCTAAATTGTATTGAAAATGACTTGAAATTTATAAACTCATAAGAATTAGACTATAATTACTACATTGCAGAAATTACGTGTTAATTGTTATTTCAATTTCAACCTGTCACCAATACATCACAATCGATCATACAAAAAATTGAACATCTCCTCAAGCATAGCATATCATTGTCAACTGGCTCCTTCTCACATGGTCGCAAAACCAGATCTGGAAAGAGATGCAACCGGAGGAGGAGAAGAGGGAGGCCGTTGGTGAGCTCAAACCTTCATAGTTGCATGGGAAAGGTGACTCTGGCAGTGATTAAAGAGAATAACTTGTTTATTAAGGTAATTGAAATGTTTAGTCTCAGAGTTTGTCGACGTCATGGAAAAGACATATAAAGGTGATCAAAGATCAATATGGATTAATACATTGCTCAAGGTAAAGGTATATTGTAGTCTAAGGAAGTTTTTATAGTTCTTACCAGTTTTGGTGTTTGGTTGAAAAAATTGGATTTATAGAATAGATGTTGCACTATAAAGATGTGTCATGGCTAGTAGCTTGAAATTAACCTTTTGTCATTTTGATCAGTTATAATTCATGCATGTATTTGAAAATTCATTTGGAATCCTCTCTGAATTTTTCTTTGGAAATCGGTATGACCGCTGGCATATTAATGGTAGTATCATTGTATCGATATTGCTGATCGTTACACGTGAGGAGGTTATTTCCAGAGAGGAGCATTTATGATCTTTTCCAGAAATGGTACTACCGCAACTTGTTGGGCCAACAGTATTGTAGAGCGGTGTGACCGCAATTGTTGCACAGTAGTACCGAAGAGCGATATAACCGCACCCTGTGATCGGTACTACCGCAATGCGGTATTACCTCACTTTAGTTGACTGTAGCTAATTTCTAGAGGTGCATTGTTGGAGCTTTTTTCTTCTCTGTAAATTGGTACTATCACAGCTGAGGTGCGGTACTACTGGGCACTGAGTGCAGTACTATTGATATTTGAGTTAATGACTAGTTTCTATGCATTTAATGAATCTTAAATAGCCGTTGAACAGTAGGTACGGTAGTATCAGCCATTACAGGGTGGTAGTACCATATCACCTGATTTTTGGGGATTTCGATCCCAACGAATATCATGGTGGGTGGAGGCTAAATATCTCCCCACCAGCAGAAAGGGGCTCTACTTGGACCTCATCGAATATACTTGAACTCTTGCTACTCTTTCTTTAACTCATTTGCTCTATTTTCACATTTTAAGATTGTTGAGAGCATTCAAATGCATTGCATTATCTAGTTGATTATCGTGGCATTTGAAAACATTTAAGCAAGTATCATTGGCTTATTACTCTTGGTGGTTGTCGACACCTAGATGGCTTAGAAGAGTTTGCGCGGTGATCTCTTCAAAGAAGATTGCGAAAAGACCCGGCACGTTTGTGAGTGGTGTAGTGCTCGCCATCTTCGGAGCGGAAGAAGAGCAACCTTAGTGGGATTGAGGTGGTTAGGATTAATTTGTGGAGCTGGTCTAATCCGTTTGAGCTTATCTCAACGTAGATAAAGGGAAGATGACAAGTCTTCAAAACCACATGAAAACATGGTACGCCATCATTGTGGTTTATCTATCTTATCTTTACTTTTTACATTTATATTTTTAGCAATTATTGAATTGTCTTGTGTAGCTAGAATTGTATCTAGTATAGACATATGTTTGTGGTGCCTTAGTAAAACATAGAGAATTTAGACCCTGACTTGTGCAAAACAATTTAAATTAGTTCATACTTGCTATAAAAATTGTTATTTTGTCAAAAGAATTTAAAAATCTCCTATTCACCTCACTCTAGTCAGTTATCCTTGATTCTACAAGTGGTATCAGAGTTTGGTACTTCTTATTGAGTTTTACTGTCTAGAGAGTAAGGATGGCTAGCGAGAGTATCTTTTTAGGAAAGTAACCTCTTTTCAATGACTCTAATTATACTTATTAGAAAATTAGAATGTTTATTTATTTGAGTGTCATGAGTCTGAGTATAAGAGTATATAGAGAATTATGAGTGATGGTTTCGTTATGCCTCTTGGTCCTACATATCTCACAGATCTTAAGAAGTAAAACTCGTACTACAATACTCAAGCGATGAACACTCTCTTTAGAGCTTTAAACATGGATAAATTCAATGCATGTGAATCCTGTGTGTTTTCCTTTGAAAATCCTCCGTTCCTGAGAGACCCCAAATGTGCTCTGGTTCCTACAGCTCACAGATTTCGGTGAGAAAATTCCTATCGAGCTCAATTGCGACACTTTCTGCGGACGTCGACGAATATACTCGCCGCCCATGCGGCTTCTCACGCAGCACTACGAACAACTTGAATTCTTCTTCTTCTTCTTCTTTTCTTAAAAAAATAGCTACGAGTGCACCTCGCTTTCTAAAAGACACATAGTGCAGAACAAATTAAATAAAACCGAGTCATGCTCTATGAAATCTCCGTTCGAGTAGAAGTTTCCATGGCGTTCCTTCAATTCTTTGGTATGAAGATTGAAGGGGAAATGAAATGAGCAATTTGCTCATTCTGCCGGAGCACAAATGGGCCAGGGATATACTGGGCTATATGATTTGCACCACCACGCACGCCAAAGCTAGCTTGCCGCATCCTGGAGCCCAATAAAAGCCCGGCCAACTCGTGAAACATATACAAATTTCCACCGGTAGTTTCAATAGCCACCCAAAACTCACGTCGACGCACGCCGGCAAGCAACAGGGATCCGAAAGCGATATTAGAGAACCCGGTCGTCTCCATTTACTTCCAGAAGCTCTCCTATCCAACTTCTAGACCAGTCCATACGATCATAGCAGCACATAATTGGTATACTACCGGTCACGCGCCTGCGTGCGCGGTGCATCGCGCGACGACGCCAATTCCTCCTTAGCCTTGCCCCTATTTGTCCATGCTAGACTGCTAGTACACACCTGTTGGTCCTAATGCGACAGCCGAACGTTCAGCGGCCGAAGAGCACGCTCTTTTTGCTTTTAGCAAACGAGACGGTTTTTCTAAATAATTCTCTAAACCGTATATACCATCCACCTCAATGTCTAGCGAAAAACACAGCCAAAATATCAGACTCGATAAAAAAAAACCGGGCCTGCACTGAGTGACAGCGGCACGGCCACGTGGCCGCGCGGCCCAGCACTCGCGGTCGCTGGCCCACAGCCCATCGCGGCACCAAAGATTCAACGTGGCATCTCCCTCCGCGCGCGCTAGCACAGTAGCACCACCGTTGCCGGGCCGCCGCCCACGTGTGGGCGTGGCCGTTCCCCCGAGCTGCCTCCCCTTCCCACGTGCCACCGCCTTGCAGCGTTGCAGGAACGTGCAGCATCCCTAGCTGGTGCAACAACTGTTTCCTCTGCTGATCGACAAGTGTCCCCCCTGGCTTTGCCCTAAAATCGATCATCACATGCTTATCTTTTCTCCATACTAAAATTAAGTAGTTAGTCAGACTATAAAGTGTACTAATATAATTAAAGATACTTAGCCACAAGGGAGCTTAGTGAGGCTTGAGCCTCACCTCCCCGGTGATAATTTTTTATATAGTAAAAATAGAGAAAGAAAGAGAGAGATTAACAAATCTAAAAAAAGCTAAATCTCTTTGATAAGAAGGTTAACAATAAGCATGAAATTAAAGAAAACAATGATGAGGAGGGGAAGAAGTGAAAATCATAAAATTAAAGATGAGCTAATCAATCAATCAAAGAAAGAAAGAAGGTGAAATAATATATGTAAAACATAAAATTAATGAAGAAGAAGAGAAGGAGTAGTGAAAATCATAAAATTATTGAGGCATCTGCTTTCTATTTCTCTATTTTTCATTGTTTGTCTCTATCTAATTTATAATTTCTATATAAATTTAAAATTTTATAAGAGTAAAAGACTAATTTTGTGTCAACTTAGTTTAGACTTATAAATAGTTCAGCCCACCCTTAATTTTATTCCTGGCTTCGCCACTGCTCATGAACAAGCGATTATTAATCTGACTTATATGTCAATTTGGCGCGCTCTCTGTGTATGCTGAATGCATTAGTTTTTCTTTTTGGCAGATCTCATATCATAATTCAATAAAGACATTTGGTGGGGGAATATAGCACGAAGAAAAAAGTATTGATTACCTAGAAAGACAAAACTAATTTTCTGAAACGGCATCCATTTCGGTGGAGATACGTGGTACTAGTTCTAAATCAGGACATCTCAAATGGGGCACATAATTTCATGAAACGACTCGGAAAGACGCAAATGGGAGCAAGCACTTGCAAATGCGGCCATTGATTATTTTTGTGTAGGTTGCATGTATCTAGCCCGGATTAGGTCATCACAGATTAAGAGCGGCCGGTGGCAATGAAGTAACAGACGCAAGATTGCTTAAGGGAGGGTCATTAATAGTCAAGAGCTAAAGTCAGGCGGCTTAACGAAAAAGATTATCATTAGCGCGCTGGCTATGGCTAGCTACGGCGCCATGGATGGATCGGACGGAGCGAGGGGACGCAACGCGACAAGCACTGGAGCCAGCACATGCCCGGCGACGAGACAGCGCGCCGCATGGACTATCTTAATCCAAGCTCTAATCTAATTAATCTAATAGCTCTAGCTCCTCCCCACCTGCACGCACGCCGCTTTAATCAGTCTTTAGCCCGCCCCTAATTTTAATTAGCCGGCCGGCCATCGGATGCTAGCTAGCTGGCTTCGCTATGCATGATTACGGCCAGTGTATTTATTAAGTAATCATATCGCTCGCCTTCGATCGAGCTAATCAGCTCCCCAGTGCATCTTAAATTCGGACTCTCGTGTGTTAAAAAGCCGGAAAGTTTGCGAGAATAATGTTTAGTTATTCTGATACCTTGTCTTTTTAATAGGGTGTAATTCCCATAATAGATAGTGCTCTTTTCCCTGAAATGATCGAGCCCATGACCAGAGGGGAGAGACGGGTCGTGCTTTTCTAGTCTAGTTTGAGATCCGTCCGATCTAGCATGGCCAGGTTCGACATATAGCGGGCCGTGCGACGGTTGTTATCAGAGAGATCATATGCGATTATTAGGAATGAGCATACGTTCTAACTATTTTGCCAAACGATCCCACGACGAAGTAGGTCGTCGTAAATAAGCTGGTTGGGAATATGCTGGTTGTAGTAAAATCTACGACTACGAGGTGGTCGTAAAATATCTTATGGCTATGCGATCATAGAAAAACTTACGACCGATTGGTCGTAGGAAGACTTACGACCACAAAGTAGTTATAGTAAGATTTACGGTTGGGTGATCATAGTAAAACTTACGACTAATATGTAGTCATAGTAAGATTTACAACTGGGTGGTCAAAGGATGATTTATGACCAATAGATAGTTGTAATAAGACTTACGACTATCTTGATAAATATCTCGCTTATCGTTAAAGGATATACTTGAGAATATAATACGTAATAATTAAATAATTATTGTATCCTGTAAAGTAGTATTTTTTTACCATTATGTACTTGCTAGATCACGGAGCTAAAAGCATATATAATTTTTTGACGGATACAAGGTTGAATATCTGAAGTTCTGAACCCAAGTCGCTTTTAAATTAGAGATTTGGCGGCATATATATGCACGTCTCAGCTAGGTGAGACTCATACCAATGAACTCTTAAAGTCACTCGTTTATTATCCATCGAAGTAATTGACCTGTAAGAGAACTCACAGGCCTTTCATATGCATGCATGCGTGCGTTCCAGCTGCTGTTGCCTTCGCATATATACTGCTCCTTTATAGTGTAATTTTGATCAGATCGATGCACATTAATAAAAAAAGAGAACGGCTTCTCACTTTTGCTACAGTACCTAACTTTTAAACGGAGTATTTTTTCAAGACGAGGTCTACAAGTTAAACGTAGTACATGTTAAAAGCTCAACATCTGTACCAGCCAAAATCGTAAGTGAGTATCGGTCTCTCTGTAATCTGTACCGTAAACAACCAAAATTCAAAAATTCCAGTCAAAAGTCATAAGCCGTAGCTAAAAAGTACACCCATGACTGGTCCTCTTTCTTTCCCTTTTAAAAAATTAAGCCATTAATCTACCTCTTTCCCACATAAGCTTTTAGAACGTCTTGTCTGTCACAATTTATACGCATCTATCCAAGCCCACCAGACATCTGCCTGTGTACAAATCGTACATGCATGTATAGATTCCCCACTTAACTACTAGCATAGTTATTTCGTTGTTTACACCTGTACGTATTTGACCTAATAAACGATAAATAATAATAATAATCAAGCAAAAACATTAGCATAAACAGTGAGAGGAATTAGGCCATAGCATGTAAGACAGTTTTGTCTCATAACAGTGAGAAGAATTAGGCCATGGCATGTAAGGCAGTTTGCAGCCATGCATGCAAGGCATCACATCAAAGCACTTATAGGTGTAGCCGAGTCGGCCCGACCATCTAGCCGGCCTACAATCATATAAGAGCCATATGGGATAAAGGACTTGTTCTTTATCTCATAAGTTGATATTTTTATTTTTGTTATAGTATTTAATTTTTAAATAAGTATTTTCTCAAGACGGAAACTATAAATTCAACGGTCTACATATTAAAAGTCTAATATCTGTATCAACCAAAATTATAAGTGAGTATCTGTTTTTTCATAATCTGTATCGTAAACAGCTAAAATTCAAAATATTTAGTCAAAAGTTATAAGCCGCAGCGAAAAGAACGGGCCTAAAAGATGATGCGGCAAAGAACTAAAAAAGAGAAAGGAAAGTAATGTTTTGTTGCATGAGACATTGCATATTTGCATGGCCCCGAAATCCAATCACCAGGCCATTCAACCATACAATCACCAGGCCAAAAATCTTCCTTTGCTCGCTGTGGCGGTCGGCCGTCGGGTCACCCATGCGATCTCCACTGCGCCGCCCGCAAGCCGCTGCGCCGTCTGTGCACTCGTCCTGACCACCCGCACACTCGCCCGGGTTGCCCCGCGTGCGTGCTCACCGTCGCGCCGCTAGTGCGCTCGCCCCAGCAGCAGCCCGCATGCCGTTGTGCCACCCGTACTCTCGCCCGCCGACCGCTGTGGCCACCACAAGACTGTCGTCGCCGCCTGTCGTGGCTTCCTCACGCCCTCGCTGCTGCTGCCCTGGCCATGGCTTAGATCCAATCGGATTTTGGCGCTGCTAGCTCGAATCCGGCTCAAATCTGGTCGGCTCCAGCACCTCAGCCATCGTGCACCCCGTCTCTGGCTTCGATCCGACCGGCTTGGGCGCGGGTGGCACGAGCGGTGACGCTCGGCGGGGGAGGTGGCATTCGACGGTGGCCGTAGGGGTGGAGGAGAGGCGGAGGAGGGGAGGCGACGGCGGGAGCCGAGCTGTTTGCGTCGCCCGCGCTCTCGGCGTCGAACCTCCTGCACCGCCCACGCTCTCGTCGCTGAGCCTCCTGTGCCGCCCGCGTGCTCGTCGTCGAGCCGCCTACGTGCCTCGCCGTCGCACCGTCTGAGCAGGTAGAGGGGGCGGAGGTGGTTTAGGAGAGAGGGGGAACATGGGGGAGGGAGCGGAAAGGTGGGAGATGAGGTGATATTTATTTCTTGGGCTCATGATATATATTATGCATTGAAGATATTGATTCTAATTTTATGTCTATATAAAGTGACAGTTTATAGACATGAATACCTTTAGTTGCATAAACCAACACCGGCAGTAGCTTTAATATATAGTTTTGCACAACTGCGCAATATGGCAATATTTTACAGCCCACCCCATTTCCAAACATCTACGTACTCCAATCTCTTTGGCCCTATCTAGCTCTCGTTTGCTCTGGTGTTCTTTATTGCTTAGTTAGTATTCAAACCATTGAATTACTAGCATGATCCCATAGTTAATTGGAGTATGTACTACCAGAAAACAAATAGTAGACATCAACAGCATGAGATCATAAATGCTTTGGAGCTAGGTAGACAAATTAACAATCACTGCGAGGAGGTAGGATAATGTTTCGATTTGCTCTCATACATCTATTCGAAACAATAAACAACAAGCAAGCAGAGCGCACAGAACAATCGAAACGTCGCTATACGAATTTATACTTTGCTCTGCTCCGATGGCTTGCCAGCCACAGTTTACCACGCCTAAAGTTAGACAAATTTGACCAACTCAAAAGAGTTGTTTGGTTGCAGTCACGGTTATGGCAAGATGGTCTGGATTGCATTGCAATAGGGGCCATGCATGCAGGCGATAGATGACGATATGACATGGTCTAGATTGCATTGCAACAGGGGCCATGCATGCAGGCGATAGATGGAGGGCCTGTTCTTCAGGCCACAAGCCGCCGACTTTTAACGTACCGCCACTGATGCCTAACTTTTAAACGAAATATTTTTTCAAGATAGAGCCTACAAGTTAAACGTAGTACACGTTAAAAACTTAACATCTGTAATAGCCAAAATCACAAATGAGTATCGATCTCTCCGTAATCTGTACCGTAAACAGCCAAAATTCAAAAATTTCAGCCAAAAGCCATAAGCCGCAGCAAAAAAGAACAGGCCCGGAACATGGGATCGACTAGGGATGGCAACGGGACGATGGTTATTCCCGCCTCAACCCCGTTAGACCAACTGAGGGGAGAACCTTGGTCCCCGTGAGGACCCGATCCTTACAGATATTAAAAATAGATTAAATAAAATTTAAAAATATAAAAATGATAACATGATTTATTTTATTAATTTATAATTATTTAAGTATATATTTTTAAATATAGTTTCAAAACATATATTCTGATATAGATTTAAGTTTTATTCTAAATCTACAAAAAAAAGAAATACAACCTCCTATATAAAAAATAATAATCAATTATCAAAATAATAATTTTATGGGTCCCTGTGGAGCTCCGTGGGGGCAAGGTAACCCCCGCCCCTGTCCCGCTAGTGTACCAGGGCCCGTCCCCATCCCCTGCAGGGGAGATCACCCTTGACCCTCTCACCATGGGGATATTCTCCACGGGAAGATTGACATCCCTAGGATTGATAGGGAGATGACATGCATGCATCCAGTGCAAGCCAGCGATCATCTAGGTGTGTGTGAGGGGGCAGAGAGAGTCCAAGTGGAGGGATACAAACAGTTAATGTATTTGGCATTGTAGTCATGTTTTTTTAATTTTAGTCTCTGAACACCTGTTTTTGCAAAAAAAAAAAAGCCTCCTCCCTAAGCTCAGAAGGCATGATAGACGATATGTATCACCTGTCATGCAAGGGTAGCTCGGCATGAGGTGAGCCGCGCAGTAGATTGGGACAGCGCGGCAGCAATTGGTGCAGCGCCTGGCCCAGCACAATGGGCGGGCAGCCCTAGGCATTGTCAAGCCAGCGCAGCTTAGCAACAACCTGGTAGCAGCCTATAGAGCACCTCCAGCTCGGTGGGCGGGCGGGCAACGCGTATGGGAGTGCAGGAGCAAGGGGCCGATTCCTCACGGGCAACGCGTGCGAGGGAATCGCGTTAACGACATGATGCGGCGACGCGATGTTATATTCTCATTTTATTTGCTCATCAATTGTGCTGGCTTCTCACACATGCGTATAAAAACATGAATCACGATTGCATTGATGCTAAGTGAGAGCGCATGCAGGGAGGGGACAGAAAGGAAAGAGAGATTTCCTGCCAACTGTGATTTACCATCCTTCATAGTTGGAAGCGTTGTGCAGTAGGTGAATACCTTTGAAATAGGTATGCTTCATTTATATGCGAGCAACACGTTTTATATATCGTTAGTGTTTCATTAGCGTAACTATGGTATTTGTAATGTGGAATGCGCTAGGTAGCCATGTTTGGTTGATGGATGTATTTCTGTAAGCAGCTATATTTATTTACTGTAAATAGCTGCAGAAATAGGGCCAAAAAATAGTTAAAATATTTGTATGTATGCGTACACGTATATATTTATCATTCTCGTGTGGTTACAAAATGGTCGTTATCCAACGACCTAGTGTTGTTTTCGAAAACAAAAAACAAAAGCTTCACGAAAATTATAGCATACTACTACCTCTACTAACCACTCTTAGTTGTTAACTCACCCCCTTTATTATATCTTTAGAGTGTTACTAATATCCTCATGTTCAACTGTGGATGGTCGGATCGGCTGACATTGAGCCATAGGACTACTTTACCCATGGAGAGGATAAAGGAGAGTTTGTGTCAACATACTATGCAAACTAATGTAGTATCTGCGATATTGCCACCATCCTATCTTCAGGGAACGGAAGACCCAGGAACACGTAGGGAGGCCTAGATGATGGAAGTCTTCTTGTACTCAAGAGAAGGTGAGTACACTTTCCGTACCTTCCGCACGGAGTACGTGAGTAGCACTTCTACCAATGCCCTTCAGGTTGCCGCCTGCTTGGCTTGTGCTCATCGTAACAAGCAGACTACAGTAGCAGGAGTGGTCCATGACCCAGCACCCACCAGACCCCTATCATCCTCACCAACCCACTTTAACTTAGTCACCAGTGGACTACGCCTACGAAGCACCATGCGAAAGAGCGTGCGTTGCCCCAGCTTTCCTAGTGATTTGACAACACGTCCAACTTTTCCAACGAAATGATAACGCGTTCAAGCTTTGCTCCTGAATAGTGTGCACCGAACGCCTATGAAATCTGGCCAGCTCCTATGACCAGACCCAAGATTCCAATTGAGCTGATCTCAAAATTAGGGGAAGAGGAGAGGGAGAAGAAAGGAGAGCGTTACTGCGTCGTTGGTTGGAATATCGAACTACGAAGAGATGCTTCGCAAGAGGAAGTGTGTGGCCAAGAAAGGATCATCCCTTGATAATTCTTTTGCCATATCGATAGACCACGAATCACTGCTACTTTTTCTAATTGATAGACGGCCCACATATGTACAATTGAAGCAATTTTGAACCGAGCCAACGAGTTTGTTTGCCAATTGTACCCCTGCTCGTCTGTCTGCCAAGCCAGAGGAGCTCGGTAGGCTTGCCAAGCTATGCCGGCTCGGTAGAACCTTGGGCCGCCCGCTCGTCGCGTTGCTCATCTCCTGCTGAGATACCCCGGTGTTTATGCGCCTTCTGAGTTTGAGGGAGATATTTTTGCAAAAAAGTGTTTAGGAGCCAAAATTGAAAAAAAAAACGTTACAGTATCGAATACATGAATGGTTCAAGGGATACGCTACTTCTAGTAGGTTCATAGTAGAGAGAGCTAGCGTTACAGCTAGCTTGCATTGCATATTACGCTAAGGAGGAGGCAGGGATGCGGGGAAGGGAGATGGGATTAACTGTAGCGCCCGGATGTGGTCGTGACCGCGATCGAACCGCTCGCACGGGCGCGCGCCTAGCTTGTCCCGCCACCACGTGTCTGACAGCTGTACGACGGGGTAACCGCCCATTCTTGCTTTGACTGCCCCCTGATCGCACGTGGCGGTGCTCGATGCACTCGTACCTAGAGACCCCGAGTGCGTATATGACGTTTGCATTTTTCATGGAGCTTCCCAATTCCGAGTTTTTGGCATATTTACCCCTTTTATTTTGGCTTTAGTTTTTAATTTTTAGCTTATTTTTTCTTATTTTTAAATTTTATCTTTTTCTGGTTTTCTAATTTTTTACCGTTCTTTTTTTCCTATATTCGTTTGCAATGTCTGTGATAGGCTAACATGTTTTGTTCTATTTTAATTTTTTTAAATTTAATTATACCAAATAAATCACCATCAGCTGTAGTGCAATTTCAATAAGCTATAGTAAAATTTCAATCATAAGCCACTTTTTTCAGCCCAAATGAGCGCCACTGGTATTGTTTGCACATGTATTTTTGAAAATAGAAATATGCATGTCGTATTAGCAAAAATGGTATTTTGTCGCCTGGTGGCCGGGCAACAATGCTGGAGGGTAGACACGTAGGCCTAGCCATCCCGCAAGCGGACGGTGGGCTGCTTGCCACCCCGTTATAGGACGGCAGACAACCTGCCACCCCATGGCTCGACGGCAGGTGATTAAGCCGGTGACTTAATTTTCTGTCTTAATTTTTTGTATATTGATTGTTTGAATTTTTTAAGTACAGCAAATAATCTCAGAAAATTATGAAATTTTATGTACATTCTTTCGACACAATGTACTTGACTGTGTAATTTTTTGGTAATTTTACCCACTGTGAATATTGATAAAAATTCATAATATTTTGACATTTATAGGTGTTGTTACATATAGCAAAGAGTTCTAAAAATTACGAATTTTTATATGAAGCCTCTCGATACAGTCATAGTAATTGTTTTATTTTTTTGGGAATTTTATGTACTCCAAATTTGTCACATTAATTTATGATAATTTAATCATGAAATTAGCGATGCTCGGGCATCTTTTTGCAGAACCTGACCTCTGTCCTTCGCACATATGTCAGTTCGTTGCTGCAACCTTTTCTTTCTCGTTACGTCCTTCGCATAGTTGTCACTCTGTCTGTGTTGTCCCCCCTCGCACGCTCCCTCGTCCGCACTAATATCGTTATGTCCGTACCATTCCCCTCGCCCGCTCCCTCGTCTACACATTTAACAGTGTTACCATGCCGTCCTCCTCGCTCGAAGTGCTGCTCATCGACAAAGAGTCCTTAATTTGCAGGGTGAGCGCACCGGATTCCTTTTTTGCTTGGCCATAAATACGAACCTCTCGCACTTCGCCATCGCTCATCGCAGAAGCTCATTCGCGTAGTCGTCGCTCAAAATTAAGAGTGCATAACTCATTATTTTGAAAAGCTAGTGCATAACTCAATAAAGACGTGGCAATGCTGATTGTTTCTCTCAAAAGGCAATTAATTTTTTATCGTATGCTTTCGACGTTATTTTCGTAGTCCTACTTAATTAGTGTTATTTAGTTAGTTATGATGAATGCAGTTTGTATTACGAAATAAATAGGTCATTGTAATTTAGATATAGTTTTTACTATTTTTGTGTACTTACGATACCCATAATTTATTATTGTATGATAGTATTGTAAGTTCAAATTCCATTAAGTTGGTTTTAGTGATAATGATAAATATAATTTTGTGAGACTAATATGTTTATTGATTATCATATTATTTATCCTCATTTGGATCAAAAGGTGAACAAGATAAGAAGTATGTATTCAATATCATATTCTTATCTTATTGCATTTCTCCGATTTGAAGTATAGAATGTACTTCGCCAAATAAGTCAAAGTTGAATATACACATATGTTTTCACAATACATTCTTGTATGCACATATTTACGGGGAGTTCACTCTATATTTATGGTTTCATTGGTATTGATCTATGTTCTATTCTTATATATTAAAGATCTTTATTTTGAAACATATCTCTTGAGTATATATTGTTTGTGTAGTTCATATATACTGATAATCGGGTTGTCATCTAATTCTTCTATTATGTGCTAATGATTGGATGATTAATTACAATTGGATAAGTAAGCTTTGCTTTAAAAGTTTATCTTAAAGTATACAAGTATTGTGTACATGATGTATACTCGCAAATAAATTTTTATCTCATTATTTGTTAAGATTGTCATGAATTACCAAAAAGAAAAGATTGTAGAATCTAGTCTCTCTATTATGAGTCAATGGTGAAGTTTGGTAGTATGAGGTTTATACTTGCAAATGTGTTTTACAAATAGTTGACACTCATATATATAATCCTTGTGTCATGATTCTAAAATTGCGCAAATATGTTTTGCAGCTTATTGGGAATCATGGATAATATTTGTGTACATGATACCGTAGTTTGTAAATATGTTTTGCAAAATCTGTTGAAGTATATATACTTCTCAGGAAAATTAAAACTATCACAGTGTATTCTGTGGTACTACCGTTGAACGAAACTACTATATTCGCTGATGGTGGAAAACCTACATGGTCGAGGACCAGAGTGGTCGGAACCGACTTGGTCAAACCAAAGTGATCGAAGATCGACGTAGTCGAAGACCGACGTGATCGAGCTGGAGTGATCAAACTAGTACGGTTGAAACCAATGTAATTAAAATTTATGTGATTAAAACCAGCGTGATCGAACCGAAGACGATCAATTTCAATATGGTCAAAATCTATGTGCTGAAACCTGTGGAAACCAGCGTCGCCATCTCATTATTCGCAATTCGAGCACTATATTATACTGTGCTGCGTCTCGAGATCCAACCAATGAGGGCGTTGTCATTAAAATGTGTTTGCGCTCACATGCGTCACATGATAACGACCCATATTCTAAAATATAACGCTTGAGCAAAGCGCCAAGATTATCCTTGTCCACCGAGAAAAGCTTGATCACAGATCGCAGAGCTCTGGTTTCCTCCCTTGTTTAATTTTCCTGTCTCGATCGGAAGGGACCTCTCACCATACCGTACCATGCATGTAGGGCACAACTAATAATACCTTGCTTAGTGTACAATACTACTTATGTTAGGATCATCGAGCCAAAAGGTTTAGGTGCTCCATTGGACTGAATTTTTACAATTTATGGTTGAATTTTTAGTGTAGCTGACTAAAATTATATATACTATAACTGATGGTAACTTATTTAGCATAATTGAAATTTAAAAATAAAAAATAATTAGTCCAGCACGTATAATACAAACAAATATGAGAAAAAAAGAGACAAAAAAGCTAAAAAATCTGAAAATAAAAAAGATAAAATTTTAAAATAGTAAAAAAATAAACTAAAAGCTAGAAGTCTAAGCTCAAACGAGCGGATCCTTGATCTGAAACCTATTTTACAAAGTAGCTCCATGCATCGTCAATTCCGTTTTAAATAAACTAGAGACATGCTAAAACTCGTAGGTTTACCTGGTACATAGCCGTATTATCTTATGCACCTTTCTTGTACTTGCGCAGCGAATAAAATCACCAGCTAGCACAGTAAACGCCCTTTGTTTAACACTTGTACATGCAATTACTAAAACCTTTGCTGCCGTGTCTACCTACTGTTCAGTGACCTGACCGACCCATAGCCTACGGCTCTTTTTTTTTTTTTTGCGGTTTTACAATTGCACAGACGGCCAAAAAAATTTTATCTATCAATCACCTTAAGTTACACTCTCAGTCACCTAAAGTTACAATATATTAGTTCCTTCTTCTTGAAGTTACACCCTGAGTCATCTAAAATGACAGTGTAAAAAATGACTAAATATGAAGAGAAAAAACAACTTTTTTATGATTTTTAACTTTCATTTCCCTGAAAGCTAAAATAAGATGTGATTTCTCTCCACGGTTTCTTAAAGTTTCTTCAAATAGCCTTTTAGATTTAAAACTATAGATATCCTTCACGTCAGTGTCTCCGTCGTTCACTGTCGCATCGAATAAGCCGCCGACCAGAATATCGGTGGCAGCTGCTGGAATACAGGCGAATTGACGTCGACATCCTGCACGGCCGCGCGTACTGTAGCAGCGACTGCATGCTGCCATGCACTGTAACTAACAAGCGAAGGGTGCAGCGCAGCACGTACGTGTCCGTCCGGCCACGCGCGCTCATTCGCTCGCTCTCGGCGCCAGGGTTTCAAATTTCATCCGAAATTTCATGGAATGGACGAAATTTCGTCTCTTTTGGTGCCCAGCGAAATAGGTTTCATTTGGGTAAAATTTGGCCGAATTTGATTCTATTTGAAATTTATTCAAATTTTGGTTAAATTTCATCACAAATTTGATTTTAGTCTAAATTTCAAACGGAATTTCGTTCTTTCGTTCCTTACGCCGGCCGCCGGATTTTTTTTTTTTGCATCCGAAATTTGAAACCCTGCTCAGCGCACGTACGTCCGGGGCTCCGGGCCGGCCGGTCTCGGCGTCTCTCTGTTCAAACCACCGTGACAAATTGGTTCACGGTTGGGGTGCTTTGCTTTCTTTGCCCCGCCTCGGCCTGGCCTACACACACTACGCTGCCCTTTCAGCTCGAACCCGAGTAAAAACGTAGTTGGTGGGTGGGATAGAGAGAGAGAGAGAAGCGGACCTTATCAGCAGCGCAATCTCATCCCTTGCCGTCCCCCTCCTCGCGCCGCCTGCCTTTAATTCGGCGCTCCCCGCCGCTCCCTCCCATCTCCTCCTACCTCTCTTCCCGTGCACCAGCCGCCGCCGCTCGCCGCCACGTCCAGGCTCTTCTGGATCCCGCCTTCCTGCGCCTGCGCATATAAATACAGCATCCTTGGCGCCTTCTTCTCCTCTTGCCTGCTGCCGACCGCGCCGCGGGGAGGTTTGTTGGTGGTAGCTGCGCGTACGTCTTAATTTGTTGCTTGCTTCAGCGCGCGCGACGCGGCGGACAGGCAGGTTGCTCAAGCAAGCAGCGCTCCGCAGTCGGTGAAGCGAGGCTTCTGCAGCTAGCACAGCGTCGTCAAAAAGGGGAAGCTTGTGCTGGAGGTAAGATACAAGAGCGAGCTTTACCAGTTAGTGCATCATTACTAGCTATCGACCTATCGTGCTGTGTAGATAAGCCGTCGAGTTGACGACGCCGCGGTAGAAAAGCTCGCGGAAAAAAAATCTCCCATTTTGTTTTCTTTTCCTTTCCTTTGCTTTGTGTTGCTGCTCGCTGTTTGGCTTTGGTTGCGTGGCCGTGGATGCGCTTCACTGTGGCATGCAGATTAAGCTGCTTTATAAGGGGCAAATGCTCGGTGTGTCCAGGCAGGTGTAGTGGCGGCGGTGGTGAAGCGAAGTAAGAAGCGAGGAGGGTGACCGATCGACCGAGAAGCTGGCGGCCGGCAAGTGGTGGGAGCGGCCAGATGACACGGCCATGGCCGGGATGGACCCTGGCGGGGGCGGTGCGGGCGCCGGCAGCTCACGCTATTTCCACCACCTGCTCCGCCCGCAGCAGCCCTCGCCGCTGTCGCCCACCTCCCACGTCAAGATGCAGCACTCCAACATGTCACCCGATAAGAGCCCAGTAGGCGAGGCAGAGGCAGGCGGAAGTGGATGTGGCGTAGGCGCTGACCAGCCATCGTCTTCGGCCATGGTCCCCGCCGAGGACGGAGGCGGATCGAGCGGGTCCACACGGCGGCCACGCGGGCGTCCGCCGGGATCCAAGAACAAGCCCAAGCCACCCATCATCGTGACGCGCGACAGCCCCAACGCGCTGCACTCACACGTCCTCGAAGTCGCCGCCGGAGCAGACGTCATCGACTGCGTCGCCGAGTACGCTTGCCGCCGCGGCCGTGGCGTCTGCGTGCTGAGCGGAGGCGGCGCCGTTGTCAATGTGGCGCTGCGGCAGCCGGGCGCGTCACCTCCGGGAAGCATGGTGGCCACGCTGCGGGGTCGGTTCGAGATCCTGTCTCTCACCGGCACGGTGCTGCCGCCGCCCGCTCCCCCCGGCGCTAGCGGTCTCAACGTGTTCCTCTCAGGCGGGCAGGGTCAGGTGATCGGCGGGAGCGTGGTGCGCCCTCTTGTCGCCGCGGGGCCCATCGTCCTGATGGCCGCTTCGTTCGCGAACGCCGTGTACGAGCGGCTGCCGCTGAAGGGGGAGGAAGAGGAGGCGGCCGCGGCTGCCGCCGGAGCGGAAGCGCAAGATCAAGTGGCACAGTCAGCTGCACCCCAAGGGCAGCAGCCAGCAGCGTCGCAGTCCTCTGGTGTAACCGGAGGCGATGCTGGCGGTGGCGGAGGCATGTCGCTCTACAACCTCGCCGGGAATGTGGGGGGCTACCAGCTCCCCGGAGACAACTTTGGAGGATGGAGTGGCGGCGGCGGCGGAGTCAGGCCACCGTTCTGATCCATGACTTGCAGCCTAATTCACATTCTCATGATGAAGACATCACAAAAGTTTGGCGCAGACGCTCTTGCCATCCAATACTGAGAGCTGCAGGCTTATGGAGCTTAATTACAGCATGCATGCTCGATTGTTCATTGGAGAGACCTTTGATCTTGGTGTTATACACACGTATGCATCATGCATGCATGCGTTGCAGAGATTGGGTATGCATGGAGAAGATTATATTGGAGGTTATCAGATTTACTATGTTCATGGAGGAAGGCGATTATTTAAGGGACAAGAAGCCAGAGATGGATTCATGCAAGATCAAGCTCGCAATAAATTAAAGGTCAGTGAGATCCAATGTTTTGTGTTTCCAGCAGGAACAAGTGTTTTTTCTTCTTCTTCCTTTCCATTTGTAATGTTCTATTCTATTCTGGTTGTATCTTTCTGTAGAACGATGCTAATTTCTTAAAACTTCCACCGCTGCACCTGTGCAACACCAAAACTCTCTCATGAGTCATGGTCACTTTCACACTCACAATTCGCATTCACAATTTCTTGGTATTGGATGCATTACGGTCAATTCTTGAATGGTTCTCGTCCCAGTCAAATTTTCAAGCCCTAGCCGGGTCTAAAGCATGTGTTTAGAACACTGTTTTCCTAAGAAAGTAGCCTGCCTCAGCCCATTCAGTTCTCCTATGAAGAGCCACCGGATAGTACTACTGAGTACTTAGTTTTGGCTGCAGAGGTTCAAGATGGGCCTACCCAGGGGCGGAGTTACACTCCGAACAGCGTAGACTTCAGTCTGAAATGTAAAAAAATTTCTAGTATACAGATCGATAAACTGTATCATTTATTGAGGGAAAAAAAAGGTGTGGCAGTGAGCCAGTGATACTACTGTATCATTTATTGAACCCGCAGTACGGGAAACTGACCATAAGATGCCAAAACCCAAATTGACACTGCAAGATTCTCACCATCTGCTAGTACTACACTTCATCTTGCATTCTTCAAGTACAATTCTCGAAAGGGGCTCTGTTTGCTTCAGTCCCTTAAATGGGAAAAAGAGGAGGCCTTCGCTTTTGCATAATTTGTGGGGGAGGGAAGGCCTTCAGCTTTGCTCAGAGCATTGCAACTTTTTTCTTTGGAGTTGCCAAGCCACCACCTTCTTTGGTCAACTCTCTCTCTCTCTCTCTCTCTCTCTCTCTCTCTCTCTCTCTCTCTCTCTCTCGTCCGGCACACTTCAGATTCAGCCGTATCCGGGCCGCTGCATCCAAAACGAGGTGTTGGTGGAATTTGCCTTTTTTTTATGCTCAGTTATACGTTGGAGTAAACAAGAATGAATCTTGAATTCTGTTTGAATATGTTCAGATAGCTACAAGAATTCAAGAAGGTGAAACTTTTTTTAGAGGAAGAAAACCTGTTACTTCACACCATCTTCCATGAAATTATATTTCCTTAGCCATCTTGTAGCGCTACTTCAAAGATTTGGTCTGGAAATGGATCATCAATCTCCTTTTCCCATTTAGCTGTATAATATGCATGCTGCAGAAGGAAAACTTCGATGGGGGTAATGCCTAATTAAGTACTGGCAGTAGGCTACGTACTGTCGGTTGCATTGAAATCTTGTTTGATCTTCTTGGTTATCGTGGGAATGAAACAGTTTGCTGCAATGGGAACTATATTTGCTGTTATATATTGGTCAAGAAGAGAAATTAAACATGCAATATCATTACAATTTTAGAATTTTTGTGCATTCAGCCCTGAATACCCTATATATGATAGCTGTACCTTGCAGCTTTGCCTTCAACAGAATATATATTTGCTAGTGTTAGCTAGAGAAAAAAGAAATACATAATTAATACGCAAGTAATGACAGCACGGACTATATGCATGTCAGTATTATTCGCTGATACAATTAATTGTTGGATCAACTCCTGCGCTGCACGTATTTCTAGATTATTTTTTTACCAGTGCCGTTTCGTTTTGTACAATTAGTCTTAAATTACATGGTGGTTTTGGGGGATGTTGATGGCTTCAATCAGGGCAAGTTGTTTAAAACATGATCATTACAAATTCCCATCCTATATATGATATTGGAATTGCTACTGTGTTAACACGTTTGGCAAGCAATGTCAAGCTAAGAGCTTGCTGCTTGGTTATCATCTGATGCTCCAGTGGATTATGTCATCACTATTTAATTAGAAGGCCTCGACCGTTGGTTTTTGTCTAATCGCATTCAAATCAAGCGTCATATATATTGCTTTTTCCTGTTAATTTCTCTTTGTCTGTTGGTTATCTCGTCACAGGTTTTGCTTTGGGCAACCTTCTGGTGAGAAACGAACGGCAGTATCGAGTAAGCTAGCGAGACTTAAAAGACTTTGTGACGATTCCGTTTCGTTAAGTAATGGAATCCGGGTTCACGTTCAATATTGCTGTTTTTCCTAGTGTTTGTTGAATTGCGTTACAAAATCTATGCTGGTAAAAAAAACTTGGGAAGAAAATATGTGATCTTTTTTTTCTGAAACATAAAAATATGCATATGATATGTGCTGCGAACTCCTGAAGCATATTCACTCGGTGTCACATTGCAAGGATTTTTTTTGTAGGGTCCAATATTCTCGTGATCTAAATGTTTGCGGGTGCCAAATCCATATCTGGATTCTGGACTCTTTTGAAGTCCAATATATTGTGCGCGCGTGGTGAGGGCTCGATTCCCTGTCGAAGTCTAGAATGCAAGGGGAACTACATATATGTCGAACTCGGCAGCGCATATTTACTAGATAGAAGTTTTACGACCAAGGGCGCTGGCTGGGGTATATATATATCCTTTGTAATTTGACAAGAGACCAACTCGTTGCCCGATGGAGGAACAACATACAGGAGTTAGCCTGCAAAGAAAGCGCAACGCAGCATGTAATTTTTTGAATAATCAATTTTTATTTGAAATTACAAAATTATACTTGTGAATTAATTTTTTGCACTTTTGACCTCATATCGCCCGACCGTCGAGCGACTTTGGCACATGTCACCCAACGGTTAGGCAATAATCCACTAGTTACCCAACCACTGAGCGATTGTTAGAAATATGTAATTATTTGTTAATCCGATGAAAATAATTGTGGGAGGGGTAAATGATAATTGTTGTAGGTAGGTAACGTTTAGCAAATCTTATTTGTAAGATTTTTTTAAAAAAAGGCAGATATTGTCGGTTGATCCGTTTGTGATTTTCGTAGATTGTCAATGGTACGAGACCTATTAGACTTACTATAATATTTTGTGATCGTCGTATATTGTTGTAGTGCAATAAATTTTCTGAAAACATTTGTGAGGACGATTAAGGTACCAACGATTCTTAAGTAGAAAGGTAAGTGTTATTGCGACGCAATAGATAATTCCAGAGTTTTTTTTAAATAATTATTTTTTATTCAAAAATAGAAAATTATACATGTGATTTTATTTTTTTGCAATAGTAGCCTCCTTTTAAATGAACGTAAATACATATATGAATTGATAATTTTTTGTGGGCCCTACCCTCCGAGCACAATGATGGACATATGCTAGACAGTACCATTGATAAAAGATACGTAGACATTTGTGTGTACTTGCAGAACTCGTTTTTTCATGTTGTTGGATACGTTGGTACGCGAAAAATTGAATGCGAAAAATCGTCGAGATTGGATGTTACGAATTAAAATAGACTTTGTAATAAAGTTAGGAATAACAATATTTACAGGGTTTGGTTACGTGCATAAGAAACAACATCATGTATGATGCAACAAACCAAAATACACCAACTATACATATGCGGTCCTCTGCACGGCTTGTCCTTCACAACAATATGTGTGCCCGGGTTTCTGTGCTGCAGCACCTCAAGCATGCGAGGAAGGTTGTCGTAAGTCGCATCGAAAGAACTGAACCTCCTCTCCAAAACCTTCTGCTTCACATGCCATGCCTTGGCATACCTAATTTTGTATTTGAATTTTTACTCAACAGCTACTATGGTGTGCTTGGCCTCTAGATTTTTCTTCACTATCTCATCGTACATGAGGTTTGCTATGAAGGTGGACGTCAGATTGCGATGCTTTGGTAAAACACTGCTGAGTATGGAGGAGTGCGGCTCCACCTTTGTGACAATTCAATGAGTCTCGTACTTAGGTCTGCATGCGTGCACACGCCAAGGATAGCCAACCTGCTCGCAGACCATGGTGTATTGCTCTGGGCTGGATTTGAGGACCCAAAACGTCCTCTGCATGGACAAGGCACATAGGTTAATAGCATCCTGCAGTGGTGTCAGCAAATATTGCATGAAGCTGAACCTCCGCAGCATGGTGCTCTCAGGGTGATTCATGCTCATCGTGTACATAAATACTCTCAACATCCACCGTATTCCATGCATGCGGCATGAGACCTTCGTCCTCATCGGAAGAATCATCGCCATCCTCTTCTAAAGCTTCCTCCTCAGCTGAGGTCGTTTGGTCATCAATCTCTATCTGACGCACAATGCTGTCGATATACTCCCCTACGTCCGCCTGTCCAACAGGATCAACTTGCGTAGTGCGATATTCATGATCTGGTTCAGCAACATCTATATCTGCATGTGGATCGGGTGGGCTGAGCGTGCGGTGTGCGATATTCCAGTTCTGACTCCGCAACATCGCCCACCGTGTCCCCTTCGTGAACCACGCGTTGCGCACCCGAGCTACTTCTACCAACCGGACCTCATATGTCTCCCTTCGGATATGGTTGCACGAGTAGCACGCATTTGCAACCACGTTGCTGGCAACCTTGCACAAAGCCCGTCCATACAAACGTGCACATCAGTCTCCTCAACCCCCACCGATTGTCTGTGGTAGACCGACTCTAAAGCCCATGTAGGACGACACTGCACACATCGGGGGGTCTAAGGAGAAGCTGCATGTGAGCCAGTCCAAGACATCTCCGATTCGAGCATTCTCCACGTCCAGGAGTGCCATACAGACTTGCGGTAAACTGTCCAGGTCACACCGTATGGACCTTCACAAATGGTACCAACTCTGTAATGCACTTTCAAATATTGTGGGTTCTAACATGACTTATTTCTCACTGTAAATATTACCATTTGTCAACATATATTCACTAAATACATGCTAAACAAATACGTAGGTATACATTGCCTACATTCGGATGAGAATAAGAACGGATGATGCTATTACCTTCACACGAAGACATTTTCTTCTTATCAACAAGTTTCCTTCATCTTCCTCTCTAACCTCACGAGCTTCTCTCCTCCTCCCGAGCTCTTCTCGTCTCCTTCACTCCCTCTCCCGAGCTCCTCTACTTCTCCCCGTCTCGGCCTCTCCCTCTCTCGAGCTTCTCTGCTTCTATTTTTTCGCCTCTCTTAAGCTCTCATTCTTCTTGCAAGAGAAATGAGGAAAACCCGTAAGGATGTTGGGTTAAAGAGAAAATGACGGAGTAGTCGTCTAACGGTTAGATAACATGAGGTCAAAAGTGTAAAAAATTAAATCGCAGACAAATTTTTGTAGTTCTGAAGAAAAAATTATTATTTAAAAATATTCACGCTGCACGTGCCTCTGTGGTTTAAGCAAGGAGAAATCGAAGCAAAGAACAGCTTAGGTTTGAAGGTCCCCAGACGGATCGTTTTAGTACGTACTCGCGCGCGTCGAGCCTTCAACCGTACCGATCCCTACGCCCAAACGGACCGGACACGGAAACTATACCCTTCCACTCGCCGAACAGCTTGCTCGATGCAGGTCGCGCGCGGAGCCCCCGCCTGCGAGGGCGCCGTGGGTTCAGCCGGGCGTCGGGCGCGAAGCGCTGTTTTTTTTTGTCTTTTACATTTTGCTTTTAGTTTTTAACTTTTTTGACATCTTAAGCATTAAAATAGGACGACATCTTAGGATAGATTTTTAAAAAGCCTTCTGAGTATAAAACTGTGTCACTACTCACTGTCGTACTATAAATACAGATAAAAACTATCAACTACAAATAAAAACTACTAACCACAGCTCAAAAAGAACAATTCCAATCACACAAAAACCAGGGTTTTTAGATAGCCCGGGTGGTGGTCGAGCGCTGAAGGCCAAGCCATAGGGCCTGTTCTTTTCGACCGAAGCTAACGGTTTTTGATTTTTACTACAGTATCTAACTTTCAAACAGGGTATTTTCTTAAGACGTAGTCTATAAGTTAATTGTAGTACACGTTAAAAGCTTAACATCTGTATTAACTAAAATCATAAATGAGTATCTATCTGTCCGTAATCTGTATTGTAAACAACTAAAATTCAAAATTTTTAATCAAAAGTCAAAATTCGCAGCCGAACCAAACAGCGCTAAAGTCGGCCGCATGGCGCGCTCGAGGGGTCCGTTCTAGCCGGGCCGCGATTTTGCTTGAGCCGGCCGAAGCCTAATGGACTGACTATACAGTGCGGGGAGGTAACATAGGTGGACTGTGGACACAAATCGCTGTGCCGCGAGGCGGACTATGGGCTGTCGCGGGCCGGTAGTTCACGGGCGTATCCTGACGGGCGCCGTACTCTCCCCTTGTACATGCTGTTGAAGAATGAAAACATGCTACTCCTTCCTCAAACTTCGACCTTCCTCTCACAAAGCAAAAAAGATGTAGAAAAATATTTTAAAAACAGGAATAGAAAATTGTGTAAAAAAAGAACAACTTCCATCATGCACCTAAAAGGACTAGACACTGATGGTTGTGTCCAGAATACACGCATCTCAAAACAATACGAGTTCTTCAACGCAAATACGAATCAAGTCCCAGCACATCAACACGTACAGGTTCTGTGACCTAACGACGAAGAATAATACAAGCAGCAGAAACATCCGATAGAAACAATCTGCAGTTCAGGGCAGTCCATGGCATAACGCTCAAGAGTGTAGCTTCTAGTTGGCCTGGTGGTTGCTTCATCCTGATACAGTCAATCGGTCTTGCCCTCTTGTGCACCGACCTCCTGCAGATAGTGCTCCGCGTCCACAGCAGCCATGCACCCTGCATATACCGAACTAGAAGTTTGCCACAGAAATTATATGCTCAGCAGAAGGCACTAAGGCCAATTCCCTATAAAATCATGTCGGCAGGCACCATGCATAGACAGAATTCTTGCAATAGGCACATAGCTTTTGAAGCACACTTCAGAAACTAGTAGCACGAAAAAAAAGGGTTCAGCTTATACTACCATGTTGAGCATGGCTGCATGGGTTAACCAACATGAAATTTTTAATACAATAACAAATAATTCTTTCTGAAGTATATATGAGGTACTGCTCTGGTCTTATTCCCAATTTTCACTAGCCAACCAAACATCAAGGATATATAACAAGTGGTGCAGTTCAAGTACAAAATAAATGGTGGACTTCTCCAAATAGCTTCCATTGTAATACTGACCTTTGATTTAGAGCATTTCGCTAAAGCTGGTATCTCTTTAACTTGATGCATTTCTTAACTAAATAGTTTGATTTGGAGTATTCCTCAACCAAGACCATACATGCGATTGTTCAGCAAAGCTCTAGTCTATTGTTTATGTCCATCCAGAGCTCCTGTTTACAGAGCACACAGGGAAGTTGAACCTGGCATCTCTCTGTTCACCTCATTCTTTTATACAATAAACTCAGACTCCATTCTCTAATAAGATTTACAGTACAAGCATTAACCTATACCATTTTCAAGTAAGTGGCGAGGAGATGCAAGTATGCAACTAGACAGCACTGAAAAACTCAGTTGTAAATATATACCACCAAAGGGTGATTGTGAATGATATTTCAGTATCTAGATCGACTTTTTGAAGTTTAAACATAGTTTCTTGCATGCTCTCCGTAAATCAATAGCTACAAGAAAATGTAACTAGCTTGTATATTTGTATTCCAGTAAAAATAGCTACCTACGAATATTATTCAGCATTTACAAAGGTTAAAACACATCACAAATGTGAGGATAAATGTACTTATATGCGTGGTGAGGGTCCTAGGCTGACTAATACTTTTGGCACAGAACCTTCCTACGCATATTAATTGTTGGCTTTGCCCAGGAACACACGCACGCGAACGCGAGGTAGAAGAAGCACAGTAGTTTTTCCGGCGACGAACGCCGCAGCGACAAACTCGCCTGTATCTTTGCTACCTTATTCACTGGACTTGGCGAATTAGCACGAAAGGAGTACAGGGCTACTTATAAGCCAGGGACGTGCCATGGAGCTAACCTCCACGCCCGGCCACCGCGCCATGACTCGCAGGACTCGCTCAGCAACGTCGTGAGCCTCTCGCTCATCCAGACGACGCGGCTTTCCCATGCCAATCGGCGCCACGCACACCACTTCTCCTAACAGCTCCAAGACGCGATCAAACTTAGCACCTAACTCCCTGACTTACCGGACTCATCCTCGATCCAACTCACACCGATCGAATACGCGACGCGACGCACATGACGCAACACACAGACGCACACGCCATGGACATAACCGAGGCGTGGTTTATTCCAACATTAATACGGCTATTTTAACTTGACTGCCACTTCCATGAGATCAGAGGCGGAACTGCGCCTTGGGCTGGGTAGGCTATGGCAGAGGCCAAGAATATTAATACTACCCCTCTAATATATCCTTAAAAATTGACCTTCTGACCCGGCCGAGGCCGGGTAGCCCACGACCCACAAAGCAATTCAGCCCACAACCCCACAGGCCACAGCAAAGCAAACTCAGCAGACCATGCAGACATCCACCAGACCAAACTCAAACCCTAATCCCCATTCGGCCATTCCCCAACCCGGCAACCCATCAGATCTGAGCACGGAGCATCCCTCTCCTGCGCGCGCCCCCACCACCGCCGCCGCCTTGCTGCGCGCGCCTCCACCGCCGGCCGCTCCGCCGCTCGTGGTCGTGGTCTCGTCTTGGGGAGCACGGCGACCCTCTCCTGCTGGCCATGCGGGGAGCACGCAGCGAGCGGTCGGCGCCAATCGCCCGCTTGACCGAGGCAGCGAGGCGATCGATGCGCGCACAGGCAAGGCGGTGGCCGGCGGTGGGGGCGCGCGTAGGAGAGGATGCTTCGTGCTCAGATCTGATGGGGCGAGCGCCGAGGCGATGGGCGGCTGGGGCTGGGGTGATTGCCGGGTTGGGGAATGGCCGAATGGGGATTAGGGTTTGAGTTTGGTCTGGTGGATGTCTGCATGGTCTGCTGAGTTTGCTTTGCTGTGGCCTGTGGGGTTGTGGGCTGAATTGTTGTGTGGGGCTGTGGGCTACCTGGGCCTCGGGCTGGGCTGTAAGGCTGAATTTTTTTAAGGATATATTAGAGGGGGTAGTATTAATAATATTGCTGGGCCTCGGGCTATAACCTACCCAGCCCGAGGCGCAGTTCCGCCCCTGGTCAAGAGTAAGTGAAATAGTATCGATCTTGTTAGAGCTAGCAGGCCTGAGAACACTTGGATTTTGGACAGCAGTACAAGCGAGCAGATGACGTTAATAATGTTCAACATCAAATCAGCGCTGTGGTGTGACAACAGGAGCAAAATCAGCAAATCATTGTTCAAGATAACTAGCTAGTTATCCGACTTGTTTCATCCCGACTCCGTGCACCATCGGTGGCGATATAAACAGTGGTGCTTCCTCTGTCTTTCACATGGAAATCCAACGAATCAACGATTAGAAAACTTGCAGGGCATGACATAAAGCGAGGCCCCTCTCGTTACTATTTCCATCCGATGTGCACTTTATTAGGATAATGATCTGTGCCCTTGTTTATTTGGAATTGGCCACTCTAATGATGCCCTGCTCCTTTGCTGAACGAAATAGCTTGTTGAGATTTTCAGAAGAAGTCAGATAGGGCTCACTTTCAGAAAGAATACATATAGGTGGAACAGTACGGTAGTACACACGCACAGAAACATGCTGCCGACTCTCCACTCCTTTTTGTTCACGGAGCTTTTCAGAATTCAGATAGGACTTTGTTTTTGTTTGTACTTTGTAGCGAAGGTTCAGACGCAGCGTTTTGTTCAAACGGACCAGAATAAACAAGATGATCCTCTGGCCCATTTATAGATTTCTTATAGCAAAACCGCGATAGGAGCTATTGTTTCTGGAATTGGTGGGAAATCACCCCATTGCTCTGCACAAGAAAGAATTATCGTCAAACTCACTCTCATCATCACTCGCTTTCAGCGAAAGAGAAAGGACTAGAACCACGTCAAGATCATAGAAATAGCACTAGCATCGATCGCATCGCCTTTGCACAGTGAACAATACATCTTTGAATATTCATCGATTATTCTAGTTCCGTCCTTTTCTACCAAATTAAACCTCTTAGGCCTAAATAGTTTTTAGCTGAAAAAATCACACACAAATTAAAGGTCTAGTCTAACATAGTATTAAACACAGCAATTGGAGTGTGTCGTTCAGATGTTAACCGAGTAACATTCCAAAAATTCAACATATGCAACTCAAATTTCACAGTTCACACCCCTGTTGCATCAATCCGTGTTTACGTGTATGTATCACTGTTATACTGGTTTCACATCTTTAGACTCCATTAACACAGTTTTTGTAACCATATATTCTGTCCACGTTCCAAACGGAGCCTCGCCCTCTAATGTCTATCTCCGGGCGCCGGCGCTGTCGTACTCCTCTACCGGCACGGAGTTCCGCTTGATGAACTCGAGGCACTCGGCGATCGCCTGCGCGTCGAAGGAGTTGGACCGCATGAACGGCGCCGCCTTGCCCGCCTCGACCGCCGGCCGGTACTCTTTTCCCCCCACGAGGACTACTCTGCTGCCGCTCCGGGGGCAGCTGCCGCTAGCCGACAGCCTCCTCACAAGCAGGCGCGCGTACCGGCCGACGAGGCCCAGGAACGTCAGCAGCTTGGCCCGCAGCCGCCGCACGGAGAACCGGTTCCTCGGGCACAGCCGGAACCCCCTCGCCCGCCGCCACCGCCGGCCGAGCCTCACATAGCCCTCCTGCGATGACGAAGGACTCATCTTCCGTAGCTGTTCACTTTCCCTCGCCTCAGCAAGTAAGCTTCGTGTCTGTGTGTGTGCTGTATGACACCACTACGTGTGCCTGTGCATTTGTGTCCTCCTAGGGTATGTGAGCTGTGCCCGATGCTGGTGCAGGTCAACTGGCGCGGGTGAGTATATATAGCGCGCGCGGGGTCCGGGCCAGGAAAGGTAGGTTTGAATCGGGGCTTTAGTGAGAGTGACGGGGGATTCCGGAGGATTAGCTTAATTTGTGTGAAAACAGAAGCTAGGGACAATGGCCTTTTTTTTTTTTGCCTTTCAGTATTTTTAGCTTCAGCTTATTTTAATAATCATCATTCATTAAACTAATAAATCGTAGTCCGAAAACATTCCCCAATAACGTGTCTGGGTAACATGTGAAACGGGTGGTGTGCACTGTTCTTTGCCTCCGAAGCTGACAGTTTTTGGCTTTTGTTACAATACCTAACTTTCAAACGGAGTATTTTTTCAAGATGGAGTCTACAAGTTAAACAATGTACACGTTAAAAGTACAACATCTGTACCATCCAAAATCGCAAATGAGTATCTCTCTCCGTAATCTGTACCGTAAACAGCAAAAATTCAAAAATTTCAACAAAAAATCATAAGCCGCAGCCGTTGCCAAACAGGCCCTATGCCGTCTCCTTCCGTGTAAATGATTGGATTATCAACCAAGACAGACAGGACAGTAGATCACGTAGAGAGCAGTAGCCCTGCTAATTGTGGCTGCTACGTACCGGCAAGCACTCTACGTAACTGCATCGAGCGTTTGAATATGCGTTTGATTCGTTCATTAGTAGAGTATGCTCAAGTTAACTACGGTCTGTACTACCAGCGAGTTGGCAGGACTAGTTAAGCTCAATTAACAAGTACTAGCCTAAGGGATTTGCCGGGAAATCGTTCGGCGCACGGTATATGAGGAGGTGGATGTGCGCTTAGAAACAGGAGCGTGTTTGTCTGTACCTGCGGTGCTGCACCCAGTCGCGGACGATTTGATTCGTTCGCCTCCCAAGAACCGAATAAATTACAGCGAAATATTTCCGTGCGATACCGATGCTGCCGCCGCCGCCGGATGCTGCCGCCGCCGCCGGATGCAGTGATATTTCAGATACTTGAAAAATTGAGATTGCCCCTTCGCGCATCACATTCTAGATTTTTCTAGCACGTGGCAAATCCAACGCTAAATCAAGGTCCATCGTTTCCGGCTTGTAGCTTACGAGTTCTGCCGAAAAATTAGTACGGTTTCTTTGTTGTATTTTCGAAGAGATTTATCGGGATGATCTTTTAAAATGAGTTACCAGTATATGCGTTGCTGTAGTAGCTATATGCATAAATGGGATGAGCCCAGAACAACTGTAACCTGATGTTCGTAGTATGGGCCTATGGGTCTAAGGGCCCGACGAGCCTACCACTGCAGGCAACCCAGGCGTGCCCCAGAAGGACAAACGTGATAAGTGTCGAAAACTTTTCGGCTTATTGAAAGACCAAATTTGTGAAAAGGCCTACTGGGCCGGAGGGTTGGGCTCGCGGACGGGATCGGTGCCCATGAGCGCAACCCTTCCGCTCACCACCACGACGGATTTTCGTGCAGTTCTAAATCTTCACTATTATAAAAGAAGAAGTTGGTGGTTGGTCCGATCTCTTTCACCTTTTCTCACAAAAGACAGCACTGACATGTGGCCCCAAAAGATCTACACCAAATTTTCTCCCCCGTTCTCCGCGTCTCCCTGCCTGCTCCTCCCCCCACTCCGCCATCGCCTATCCCGTGCGCCTCCTCCCCCACCGAATTCCGTTGCTCCTCCCCTCCCTCCTCATCCGCCGCTCCGCCCGTCACTCCTCCCCTCCCTCCGCCGTGCTCCGTCTATCGGATTTTAAAATTTTATCATACTATATGTTCTGAAACTAATGAATGGTAAAAAATTTTAGAATATGCATACAAATATATTCTAATTTTTTTAAAAATCCGTAGCAACGCACAGGCATTCAGCTAGTAACTATGGTTTCTGACAAAAGCCGTTTAGAATTAACTTCAGTGCTTTTGTTTCCTTTTCCTCTTTTTTTTCTTCGTATTATGATGTATTGGTGTTTTTTTTCTTTTAATTAAATATATAAAAAAACTAACAAACTCTGTAATGTTATTTCAGCTAAAAATATAGCACTTCAGAAGTGGGGCATCGTCTCCCTTGGTTTTCGATCAGGAAAGCCACACCTCCCTAATTGCCCCTGTCGCCTCCTGCTCACCTCCTTGCTTCGGATTGTTCCTACCAATTTATCTCCGTCGATGTTGCTAGGTCCACGAACAACTCACGTCGCCGACTGCTTGGTTCCATGCCCCTCCGGCATTCGTCGGATTGCCTCACCGGGGATATAGCTCCATGACAGGGGGTTCCAAAACTCCAAAAGCATATCACAATGTCAGGTTTCTTCACTGAGTGGCCTCCTCTTGAATCTGCAAGTATTTACTTGTCCGGTTTCACGTTCTTCGGACAGCATATGACCATCGAGGTTTGTCCCTCTTGAAGACGTAGTAGCATAACAGATGAGAAAGAAAATCTTGAAAACAGCCTAGTATGATGGTAGTCATAGCCGTCATCAAGAGAAATTAGATTAAATGTGAACAAAGACAAACTAAGATACTGGAATAACAAGCAAAGCTATTAGAACATATTATTATCAAGATGTTACCAGAAGAATCAATGTCAATGTCAAGTGTAACTGCATTCAAATTTACAGCCTTCCTAAAGACTCAACCATCTGAATTCTTATCAACAACAGAACCACTGAACACATACAATTGGTTACAAAATATCCAAAGGAAAATGAATACTATCCAGTGTACGGATAAGGAGAATGTTTCTTTTGCTACTTACCAGCTATCAGGACCAGCAATTACTTGGTGGAATCATATTCAATGGATACACTCGAAGAAGGATGATATTATATGAGAAGAGTTTGTGAAGAAATTTCACAAGGCCCGTATTTCTTTTGCAACAATTCCGTCATCTATCCCAGTATGTTCGAAAAGATATTAACACACAAGCTAAAAAGATGGAGTACTTTATTAAATACCTACTACCAAGTATGAAGCGTTGCATTATAGCTACAGATTTTAATTTTTTTATACCTATAAACTCTAGTTGACCAAACACTCTGGATGGAAGAAGAAATGTTAGAATATTCAATGGTTAACAAACAAAACGACCCTTTGATTTCGCATGCGTAACTTGTTTTCACTGCAAACATGGACAATATTGTAGCCAATGCCCAACAAAATACTTACCTAAGAAAGAGGCTAGGATGCAAACCAGAAGACAGTCATCAACGTTATATCAATCAAGCCAACATCGACAACCACCAATCGAGGGAGAAACACCTCATCCTAAGAGAGCTAGGGTAGGAAACGAGACAGATCCACTCTAAAGAATGACATGAGAGAAAGCGGCAAAGAAGACAGTCAGAAAAGCGTGAGTCATGCATCACCACCAGTCAGGAACAAGAAATAGAATGGAAACAATATTGTACTCCTTTTGTGTAAGTAAGTTTAGAAGAGCCAAACAGTTTGATTGTAAATTATTTCAACTAAGGTATGCTGTAAGACTACATGAATATATGTAAACTGTCTATACAAATATATAAGAATTAAGAAGATTGTACCATATTAAAGTCAACTAGGACTGCAATAAGTTTTATTTTCTAACACATTCCCTAGACTTAGTTAATCTTAAGGATGAGATTCTTTTTAGGAGGGTAGGCTAAAATAGAATGGAAATTTTCAAAATTTTCAATTTATTTGGTTTTGGCCGGATTTGAATCTCCTTCCTAATTTGGCAAACTCCCATGAAATTTTGCTTCCTCGTTGGTCATTTCTGCTTTCCTTCTTCGCTGGTGTATTTCTTATTTTCACCTCCTCCCTTATGCATCGAGCCCACCTGGCCGCTCGCCCGCGTCCATCGCTGCCACCCCTGAGCCACCTCAGCATCATCACCAGAGCCACAACGCCAGCACCGCAGACCTCGCGCTGAAGAGGCGTCACCTCCGCACCATCCTCACACTGCATCGCTTGCAACTTCGCAATGACCACCGAGCCCAACAGCAATTCGGCGCGTCGTGCAGCTGACGCACGTGCCCACGCCATACTGCCTCTGTCAGCGTATGCCACAATGCTAGATTTCCATTTTTCTCGTCGCTCCATCTCAAGCGCCACCTTTTCCCATCGACTATGCATGACCGCCGAGCTCACCTTCTTGCTCCCACTACCTCTAACCCCTTTAAAGCCTCACTAACGCGCAGAGGAGCTTCACGCCAACCTCAATTTTCCCTGTCAAAGCCGCCCTACCTCCAAAACTAGCGCACATCACAGTCACCAACCTCTCGTGCGCCGGTGAGCCCTTTCAGTTGATTCCTTGCCTCAGCCAATGGCCTAGGAATTCCACGTGAACACATCAACGCCAAGCCACCACGAATACTTAGCTGAGCTTGCTGAACCTTTCCCTGGCCCCAGACTTGCCGACATCGTTCACCGCTGCCGTGCGAAGGTCCCGCACGTGGATAGCCCAACTGAAGCTTCCCGAGTCCAAATAGCCTTCTCTTCCTCATCGTCATGCGTTGTAGATGCTCAAAACTGTCGTGACTTCACTTGAAAGCCATCCTAGCTCCACTATGCCATGAGAGATACTCGTAGACCTCCACTCAATACTGGCCACCACCATTGACTCCCAAGCCCCACAAACGCCAAAAAAGGAACCTCGATGCATAGAGGAACCCGATCGTGCCCCTTGGTTGCCGTCGGCTAGCTTTGTCGACATGCAATCGTGTTCGCCGCTTTATTTGCTCTGTTCAGTGAACAGTAGCACCAAGTGATGAAGACAATGCACTGTGCGGTCATGGGCTAGGCCGACTCAGCCCAACGGCCAAAAAGCAATTCAGGTGAGCCATCAATGTAGCATGCACTGTTTGCAACCCGATTAACTTCCCTTTAAAACCAAATTCAATTACGGTTGGAACCCGCTACTGTTTGTAACCCGATCCACTATGAATAGTACTAAACCTAGTACTGTTTACCAGAAAGCCCAATAACATATTTATACCAATTTTGACTATTTTGACCATTGTGAAGCCCATTCTCAACTCCATTTAGGCTAAATAGACTCTGATAAAACCCTGGCCAACCTAAATACTACTTCGAAACTAAGCCCAATACTATTCAGACCCGCTACTACTCACAGAAACCCATTAGACAAATTTATACCCAATTCGACCATTTCAAACCCATCTAACCTATTTTCAACTTCGTTCAGCGAAACTAAGTGCCCCTTAAACCCTATTCACCCAAACCCATTTTCTTTTATATCATTTCTCGTTATTTTATTGTATTTTATTCACAGCTTGCATTCTGCAAAGCAAGAACTTATTTGTATTTGTTCTTTTGTGCTAGTGCGTGAATTTAACAAGTTGGCCAGCGGAAAAGCTGCTGGAACAATTAAGATGGATGGTGTAAACCTGAAGCCTACAGTAAAATAATCAGAGACAATAGATAAAGAGGTAAATCAAATATCTTTGATCATGTTGAGCCTACATCATTTAAGTATTTAACTATCAATACTTTTCATTATTCTTTATTTATACACTATTATTTCTTTAAAATAATTGTTTAGAATGCCATGATAATTTAGCTATGTCCTAACACTGAAAAAGACATTTTCTATTTGATGGCCACATTTACCTTGATAAGCCCTACAAATAGTAAATTACTATAAAATTTTCCAAGGTAGATTAGGAATTCAAATATTTTACACTACTAAGAGATTTGACATTTTGCCAATAAAATTACAAAATAATACTAGGGTTAAGCTTGAATCACGGAAAGCCACAAGATGGTTAGAGTCCATGACCTTACCCTAAGGATGAGGCTTGGATTGGATTGGTGATACTGTCGTAGTGCACTGGGTTATTGGTTTGTGGCCGGTTGCCTCATTGGTGAAAAGTAAGGATAAGAAGCTTATGATAAGTAAATGACACATAAATCGCTCAACTATAAGTTTTGATTTGTCAGACCTGGTCTAGTAGCTGCTCAAATCAATCAAATATCTACAGGATGTTAAGGTTCCCGGAATGGTAATGGCCTATGGAAAAGGAGCGGTGTGGAAACAATAAAACTATACTTGGCAATGGTAGGTCCACTCAGAGTTGGAGGGTGATGTTCCACATTGGCCAGTGAATACCCGACAATGTGTGGCCCATAACCAACTATGTAGAGACTAGAATGAGGAGAGCAGTGAAAGAGTTTATTTTCTCGACTCAATCACACGCTATCTGTTGCATATCTAATGTATGACATTGAGAGTTTAGGAAATCTTATGGGTAAAGCTGGTCAACTCTATAAAGTATAACAAATAGTATTCGAATATGTCGTGCTCTTGGTTAATGGAACTATGTTTCTTAGGCGATTCCAACAACAAGGCATAAGTAGAATTTGGAGGATTTGATATGGAAATTGTGGGTAACAAACCCTTTCTGTTAATTAAGTATTGTTGTACTATTTTAAATGCAAAGTTCTTTACCAACAAACTTGCATTCATAAATATTATATTACCATATGTGACCATCCATTTGAACTCCTTGCATATTAGTTATATAGCCTTCTCATGTGGCTTGCTAAGAACCTAGTGTACTCAATTTTACTTTATCTTCATCAGATCAGATATCAGACGAAGAAAGGATTCTTCAGCTTTCGTGTTAGAGTTACAACCACAGTCATACGTTCCTGTGGGATTTTTTTCGATTCGTCTGAATGTAAGTTAAGTTTTAGGCTTGGACACCTGTAAAGTTGCTAAAGTTGGCCGTTAGGTTATATTTTAATCAAGATAATCCTTTTTAAATGTTTATGAGCAGGCATAACACTCTTCTATCTACAATTAAATTCCTGGGCTATTGCGAGAAGTATGACGGCCTTGTTCCCAAAAATGGGATCGTTAATCATATGAAATATGAATACAATTGTATAATACATAGTGATAGTCTAGTAGAGCAGTGTAGCTAATCATTTTTAAATGTTCATGAGGAAGCATGACACTTTTCTGTCCGCAATGAACTCCGGGGGGATTGCAGGAAGTATGATGGCCCTATTCCAAAAAAAATAGGGTCATTACACATATGAAATATGAATACAATTATACAATGCTTAGCGATAATCTAGTAGATGTAGAGCAGTGTTTATCTTAATTCTACATTTGAGGTTGGCCACAAGTTGCAACATTGACTTTCGCCTTGCGGGTTGATTTGTCCAACTGTTTGGACACATTTAAGGTGGTGCTCATTTAGGCTTATAAGTCCAGGCTTCTGGCTTTTTGCACTGTAGCAGCTGAAAATATATTGTACCTGCTGTTAGCTTTTTCAGCTTAGTTAAATTTAAAAATTGAAAAAAATTATATCATTACGGGCAATGCAAATGAATAAGACAAAAAAAAAGCTAAAAAGACGAAATTAAGAAGGTAGAAGTCAGAAGCAGAAGCTCGTTAGAGTAGACATACAAATTGACATCAACTTTATAAAATCAGCACAGCCTTTTTAATGGTTAATGGACACCAACTGCCCCATCATTAGCTATTATGTTTGTTATGAAACATTAGCTGACGTACAGTGTAACATGGCTATTTGCTGTTTCAATAGGAGTTGATGATGGCTGCCTTTTCTATTAATTGGGACATTAGGTGATGCACCCGCCAAAAGCTATTCGGCCATATAAGATATGCATACTTGCTTTTCCCGCTAGAATTGTGATCTATGACACATATTTAACTCATGTACCTCTTCCATTTTATTGCTCTGTTAACTTTTCTTAATAGATTTTGTTTAAGAAGAAACCTCACTCAATAAATGTCTGCTATCATTATTTTTGCTAGCTGCGGCTTGTTTTTACACAAGGAGGAAGCTTTCCAGAATTGATATCACCCTGAAGTCGGCACAATTACAGGGCTTCGTATTGACTTTTGCTTAGAGAAATTAGAAGCTAATATGAACACCTAGCTTCTCGAGACGGCTTCTCCACTTATTTCGCTTTCGTCTCTCTCCGAGCATAAGGCAATGGGGTCATGGAACCGCACTCATTTTGCTCTTATATCGCGTTGTAGCACCCGGAAAATTTGGGAAGTATCTCAACTATTCAAAAACCGGTAATATCTTAATTATCAATTAAATCAATTATTGACCTTCCATAATCAGGCTTTAGGGGCTAAATAAAAAAAAGGCTCACCCTTCCACTTGTGAGGGGACCCACTTTTTCTGATCTACCTTCCTATCTCTTCCTCTCTCTCTCTTCCCCAAGAGGCCGGCGGTGGTGCCGAAAGTAGGCGTTGGCCGGCGGCGGGGCGGCGCAGCCGCACGGCCATGGCGGCCGATGGAGGTGACATGGCACACAGCCGCGGGTGCACGGTTGCATAGCACGGGTGGCCGAGTGGCAGGGACAGCGCAACACAGGCGGTGAAGTAAATTATCATAATATCATTGAGATCACTCTATTGCGTATTTAAAGACCTAGTAAAATTTTGTTTGTCACTTATAAATTGTAGAAAAATCACTAATAAGTATTCTTAATTATTAGAATAAATTAATAGTCATATTCTAAATTAATATTCATTAGAAGATGCAAAATTATTTGCGACGACTAGAATAACACGCACCAATTTAAAATAGTACGTGATGATTTAAAATCGTGCACGCCGATTAAAATTGTACATAATGATTTAAATAGCATAAATCATAACAAACCGCAGCTAGCTAAAATAAAACTCGGAGATCATACTGAGACACTTTAGTATAATTTAATTAATTAATTACTTTGAAGTTATTTTCACTTGTATCGATGACTTAAATAGTCACACGCGTACTAGTTATGAGAAAGGACCGGTACTAAGAAGAAAGAATTTATTTAAATAACCCTAAGGCCTAAAATGAGTTAGAAGTGGATAAATCCATATGCACCTATGAGAAATTAAATAGGCATAACTGCATACGCGAGATCGGCTAATATTAATGTTCACCGTTATATTTGTACATGCATCTAGTTAATTCCGTGTAATGAAAAAATTGCTAGGAAACAATAAAACGCCGGGTATACCTACTAGATAAAACCATATCTCATAACGCTAGTACAATGATATCAAACGATGAGTAGTTTACCAAATTAATCTCGACTACCGCGACCGGGTTAAAATTGAGCGAAGTCTTACCTTAGGAGCACAAGCACATCGACACCTTGTATTTTATTATATTTTCATAAATTAAGTCGTAGTCGACGTATTTAATTGCAGGCAACAATCCAAGCTACGGGAATGACTTCAGCTGATCCTACTTGAATCCGAATATATGGTTAAAGTTCAGACAAGCATTCCTTTGAACAAATCTTCAGAGTATATTTCATAAAACAAGTATTTTTGTATGAATCCAGTATCACCCTGCATGGAAGAAATAAAGAATATTTAAATCGAGCAATGACTATAAGAGATAAGAGAAAAGAGATAGATGGCAACTGATGGAGTAGTTGGTCACCTAAGTTAATTAAGAAGGTGTGCAGATGTTGCCATGGCAGGTGACAAAGGGGCAGATTTGGGACCTCTGCATAAGAATAGAATATAAGAAGTCATCAGCTTCATCCGTGTGAATAGACCGTACCAAAACGTATCAACCAACATCTCGTTCGAGGACGAACAGACTAGTAACTCTATCAAAGTATTATATTCTCCACATGGGTAAGTATTAATTCAGGGAAGAACCCACAAGATCTGGGCCAGCACTTGGGTGCCGGGTGGGGGATCCATAGCCGGAAGAACCCATAAGATCCGGGCCAGCACTTGGGTGCCGGGTGGGGTATCCACAACCGTAAGAACCCACAAGATCTGGGCCAGCACTTGGGTGCCGGGTAGGGGACGCGGAGCATATATATTTGCGCAGGTAGAGTGTTGGGGAAGGGCGGGGCCGCCCCAACCAACAACTATGTCAAGGTCAGTGGGCGTCGGGCGAGGGTGAGAAACCACCCTGGGCCGCCGGTTGAGAGTAGTTGGGTGGAGATATAATATACTGAGATAGATGTAAAAGTCCTGTACTCTGATCTGAGCACCGCATCTAAAGAAATGCGGAGATCTAGGAGCCACCAGGGTCATAGTGGTGAGGGGTAAAGTGATACAAGCTTGCGCAATGCTATACAAATCATGAATTCATGCTCGTCTCCGGGAAAAGAGAATTACGAAAACTTATGAGGGTTTGGCTGTTCATACGAATGTTCAGTAGTTTTCCTAAATTAATAATCTGGAATTCTTTCAAAAACTAACAACCAAACATTATTTTCTATAAATCATGGGAAAGACAATGAGGAAGAAAAAGAGGATAAGAATGAGCAAGAGAGTGGGGGATAGGAATGGATATTCTTAAAAGTGTAGAAGATAAGTATTCCATGCATTTTGCTAATAACGCTTGCTGAGTACTTCTATACTCACTCTTGCTATTATCTTCCCTTGTTTAGGAGTATGTCAGTTCAGAGAATAGTTAGGTTCAGGCGGAATCTACTTGGATGGAATACCATGGACTCGGATTACAATGAGTACAAGGTCGACACCCCGTATGGAAGTTGGGTGAAGATTGTGATATTCAAGCCCTTGAAGCTTTGTAATAAACTTTAGCCCTGTGTGGCGATATTCTTGTAATATCGTGTTGTGTCTCTAATTATTGTTCTGCTACAACACTCTAATGAGCTTATTATTCGTTAGAGCGATGTTCTATCGGCTAAAACGAATAATAATCCGTTGACTAGCGTTTTTACTCTACAGTAAAAATACAGGTCATCACAATTCGACTGTTTAATTAGTGATCATTTGCTAAAGTATGACTCCTCATGCTAAGGTTGCAAACTGAGACAAAGTGTTGTGCTCCCAAGAAAGGTCCTTGGCTCTTATTCTAACAGAAATCCTCTAGTTGTGTAGTGTTAATTCGTCAGTGTACATGCACTCTGAAGAAAAGAAGTACAGTTGCTGAATATTCTAAGAGGGGCAGTAATCAGTCTTCTTGTTTATTCCTCTAATAAAAGAGTACGAGTACATCCGTTCTTTTCGGTTTCTAGTTTTTTCTTTATAATTTATATTACAGTAACTATCTTTTAAATAATTTTTTTAAATAGAATTTATAAGTTAATTATAGTAGACATTATACCGACTTCAATTATACCGACCAAAATCGCACTCGACTGTGTCTCTCTTTATACTCTCTTACGTGAATAGCCAGGATTCAAAAGTTATAAGTCACAACCAAAAGAACAGCCCTACATCATTCTGGTCTAACATAGTAGGACTATACCAAGTCTTCCTGATGTCAGTGGTCAATCTTCCTCGTATTAATTAAAGGAACCTGTGTGTTGGTATTTAGAGTCGAGGGCACAAGTAAACCAATTTAAACCAGCCGATGCCAGTGATTTGTCACCGGATTGCTATCACACATTTGGTAGATTCTTAAATTGTTCTTTTGCTGTCCTGCAGGAGAAGCAAGGCAATTTCTGAGAGAAGCAAGCGGTATGAGAGAACAAGCCTCCTGAAATTCTGGCCAATGCTTCAGTGTTGAATGGATAAGCTGAAATAGAATAAGGTTCCAAATGACGAGCATTTTAACCTCACTGCTTTGAAAAGATTGTGAAGGTAATCTACCCGTCCCACGGAGCATGGTTATTCTGTTTATGCTCACTTGAGTATCTTGTCTGGGTTTCACGAATCAAGGTACGGGCTTGTCTCCATCAGCAACCTTGCTTCCTTGACTAGCTGAACGTGTTATGTTCTCACGGATTTAGGTGTTGTTCGGTTGGATTAAAATATATTGGATTATGTCTGAAATTATACTGTAGCTGACTGAAATTATATTGTAACTGATAGTGATTTATTTGACGTAACTGAATTTAAAAAAATAATAAAATGAAAGAAAACAGATCAGCCTATCATGAATAATGTAAACGAATACAAAAAAATTCCGCAAAAAAGTTCAAAAATACTAAAAAATAAAATTTATAAATAGTAAAAAGTAAGCCAGTGAAGCCTTTAAGTCAATGGCAGTGTTTCTCGGAGGTCTCTGCTCAAATCTCTACACAGCCAAACTCATGAGCCCGTGCAAGTATCGATTCACTTCACGTCCCATATGTAGTAGCTTGTCGGTGCCTGCCCGGCCGGCCTGCCTTAGTATACGTGTTGCTCCAAAACTGTTTGAGTGGATAGTAAAAGCGATGAGCTCCAGAGTAAACGTAGTATAAAAATATTGTGTCAGTGCCTCCTGCACTGTTGTCGTTGGCATGCTACTACCGAAACGGCACGAAAGCTAGAAAGATGGCTATCGGCATCCGTCATGGCCTGCGTCGGATTTGCTGACGCAGGATTTGCCGCCCATGCCAGTGAAAGGCACCTTTGTCTCCGGGTGAGGATAACCCCGCGAGAAACTGCCTGTGCCGCAGGCTTCGCAGAAGGAGGCTTCTGCGGAGGAATTTTCCCAATCTGTACGCTTTTCAGGTAATCCGTCACATCAGAGCTCAGAAGCTACCTTTGGTCCAGTCATCTTATCCTGTATTCCTGTGTCCATGATGGTGATAGGAAGCCGGAAGATTTTTATAATTCCAGTTTTTTTTTGCTTTTATTTTTTATTTTTTATTTTCTTTTAGATTTTTTGGCTATTTTGCTTTTGTTTTGTATTTTTCTTTACATTGCTAATAGAGATATAATGATATTTTTTAATTAAATAAATCAGAAAAATTAACATGCAATTTTAATTAAAAGTCACAGAAAGCGATGTCCTTTAGGGTCTGTTCTTTTCCTCCGAAGCCGACGACTTTTGGCTTTTGCTACAATATCTAACTTTCAAACGGAGTATTTTCTCAATCTGTGTTCTATATGTTAAACGATCTACACATTAAAAGCCCAACATCTATACCTGCCAAAATCGCAAGTGAGTATCTATCTCTTCGTAATTCGTACCGTAAACAGCCAAGATTTAAAATTTTCAATCAAAAACTATAAATCGCAATTGAAAAGAACAGGCCCTTAGTCCTGTAAGGCATACACATTGTCAGATCATCTGTGTATTGCTGCTTCTTTCTTGCTTGCGGAGCAAACGCTGCTTTTGCGTTGAGATTAGAGAAAGAGAGATAGGTGAGCAGAAGGGTTTGACCGAGGATGGGGGCCCTGCCCTGAGCGTTGAATTCAACGATCGATTGGGGGATTAGAATAAAGCAAGAACTAGGCCATCTCTTCCGCATGGAAACAAAAACATCGCTAAAAGCCGCGCCAGCACACCATGTCACCGTCTGATCAAACCAGGATCCGATTTTTAATGTAAAGTAATAAACCATTCGCCTGCTGGTATTCACTTTTTTCTTGTGCAAGCTTCTGTTTTTCTTTTTCTTGTGCAAGCCTCTGTTTTCCTTTTTAATGTTGATAAACACCACTCGAATATTTTCTTTCTGACTATTATCTAGATTTTTGACTTTTGGATTACAGATCCAACGGCTATAAATTATCCCCCTACCTTCTCCAAAAAAATCTCTCCATCCTCAAAAAAAGACTCAACGGTCTTAAATCTGGATAATTGTTAGGGAAAAAAATATTCAAATGATACATAGACACATCCTTTTCTTTTTCTTGTGCAAGCTTCTGTTTTTCTTTTTCTTGTGCAAGCCTCTGTTTTTCTTCCAGTCTGCTTTGCTTTGTTCGAGGGATCAGGGGGGTTTTAATGTTGCTGTTTATTTTGTTTGAGGAATCGACCTGTAAAACTTGCTTGGAATATCTGGATTCCATGGGCTCTGAGCCAGTCGATCTGTTGCCTTTCCATTTATTTCATTTTCCATTCTTTTAGGATGGAACAGTCTGTAAGCAATAAACCGGCCTCCTAATTTTGCTTTTGGCAGAGACTGTGGGCCATGGGACATTTTCTGTGTGACCCTGTAAGAGGTGAAATAGCGGAGGCTAGTCAGGCTACCGATTATGTGCAGCACTAGGCAGGCCACAGAGTTTTGCAAACAGAGAACCAGGATGCGCTAGTAAACTTACAAGCCCCCTTGCATATGACCAACTCCCACCCTTTCTCCACCCATCGCAACCACCTCTGTTCCTAGCTGAGCTCCTCCCCTGTGAACTCAGAACTCGACCCATGGGACCTTCCCGCCGTCGCCACCGCGCCACGACCAGCCTCGCCCTCCTCCTGATGTCGTCCATCTCCGTCTGCTTATTCCTCCCCGCCGTGCGCGCCCAGTCCACCACCCTCACCAGCGTCGTCGACGGCAAGGAGTTCACCACCTTCTCCTTCCCCAAGTTCGACAAGACCCTTCTGCAGCTCCCCAACCTGACGTTCTCGAACAACTCCAGCGTCAACCAGAACGCGCTGCAGATCACCCCGGACAGCGGCAACAACGCCAGTATCTACCTCGTGAACCAGACCGGCCGCGTCTTCTTCTCCTCCCCGTTCGTCCTCTGGGCCTCCGACGCATCCAAGTCCACCGCCGATGGCAGGCACGTCGCCTCCTTCTTCACCGTTTTCATGGTCAACCTCTACCGCCCGAACAAGACCGTCAAGGGAGAAGGGCTCGCGTTCGTCGTCGCGTCCAGCGGCGACGTCAACCCTCCTCCCGGCAGCGACGGCGGCTACCTTGGCCTCACCAACGCGTCCACCGACGGCAACGCCACCAACGGGTTCGCGGCCGTGGAGCTGGACACGGTGAAGCAGACCTACGACCCCGACGATAACCACGTCGGCCTCGACGTCAACGGCGTCAATTCACCCTACGCCAACTCCCTCACCCCCTTCGGCATCCAACTTGCGCCCAGTGACACCACGCCCACCGACGACGGCAGCTACAATGTCTGGGTCGACTACAACGGCACGTCGCGGCACGTGTGGGTGTACATGGCCAAGAACGGGAGCAAGCCCACCACCGCGGTGCTCAACGCGTCGCTCGACCTCTCGACGATCCTCCTCGGCAAGAAGGCGTACTTCGGCTTCTCGGCGTCCACCGGCGTGCAGTACCAGCTCAATTGCGTGAAAATGTGGAACATGACGGTGGAGAAGCTCCACGACGGCAGCAGCACCGCCAAGAAGGCGCTGTCAGGCTGGAAGCTCGGGTTGGCCGTCGGCGTGCCGTGCGCCGCCCTGGCACTCGCGCTGTTCGCCGGCCTGTACATCAGGAAGAAGAGGAAGAAGGTCGGGGAAGACCCGAGCTCGGTGTTCAACAACACCATTGATCTGAGGAGCATCCCGGGGGTGCCCAAGGAGTTCGACTACAAGGAGCTGAGGAAAGGGACCAACAACTTCGACGAGAAGATGAAGCTGGGGCAGGGTGGGTACGGCGTGGTGTACCGCGCCACCGTGCTCGGGGAGAACGGCCGGAACATGGAGGTGGCCGTGAAGCAGTTCTCCAGCGCCAACACCAAGGGGCAGGAGGACTTCCTCGCCGAGCTCAGCATCATCAACCGCCTCCGTCACCGCCATCTCGTCAAGCTCGTCGGTAAGGAATTGCTTCTTGCTCTGCTCATTTCGTATCGTTCTTGCTTAGTTCTAGTTCTAGTTCTTTTCTTTTTTTTTGCCTAAACTGTCTTAGCTTCTTGCTCTGCTCCATTGACAATGTTCATTCTTAGCTCGATCTTTTTTCATTTTTGTACGATTTGTTATAGTTGTTCTGATTAAGAATAGCCGAATAGGACATTGGGGCCGGCCTGCTGCCTGCAGATGCAACGACGATTGGCCTTTACCTTATCTAGTTTTTTTCATGTATGAGAGGCCTTTTTGGGGGGATTGATTTAGAATATTTAGTCAAGAACTTCACTGCAAATGCCAATCAAAATCACAATATCAAGATGGGCTTCGATTTAAAATATTTTCTTGTGTTGGTTTATTAGCTTTACATGTAGTACTCGTGAAGCCGTGATAAGACTGCATCCAAGTCGTCACAGTTAATGGCAATTTTTTGTCACATGCTCAACAACAATTATCTTGGATGGTTCCATGAAAATGGAATCTTCCAGGCTGTCGGAAATGTCAAACGCCGTCTATGAATAGATAACAGCATGGAAATTTTCATACGCGCCAATCAGAGGATAGAGATGCGAGAGAGCTACTCCTTGCACAAATCTCTCACGAAAGTAGTATAAAATTTCGAGCTAATTACACCACGTAGGCATTGGGAATAAAGTTGGAAGCTCACCGCACCAGTTGTCCCTAAATAATAAAAAAAAACCATGGCCAGCTCCTGTTATAAATAGTACGGTATAAGTATATATTTGTATTTAATTTTAGCAAAATTGATAAATACATAAGTATAACATAAATAGCATAGAAATGACTTAATCAATATATAAACATATGAACTTTTTAAGGCATTGAAATAGAAACATATGCCCAACGTAAATGCCATGTGAAGATTAGCATAACCATATGTAAACAATTGCATTGAAATGCTAATCTCAACAAAAACATAACATATATGAACAAATCCAGCATGTTATCAACGAGTTGTATTTTATTAGTTGCTCTCAGAAGGCTAGTTGCACAAGATTCAATATTGGCCATCTCTGCCATGATAAACCTAATCTTGATTATATATAACAATTATAGATTAGATCTTGAGCTCAAATTAAACCTTGATATTAATATAGACTAACAGATCATGAATATAACTTGATGGATAGTGCAGATGAATCCCAAAATCAATCTACCATTCATACAATGGGAATTCTATTGATTCGGCATGATATCAGGGATCGGCAAAGATCAGAAAAGATCAAAATTAACCATTGTACAGATCTAACACAGAGATCAACAAGTAATGAACAGCAATTTTGATGATAAGTGCGAGTAAGATAACATGTTAACTGAAAGCTCAAGACACATCTACCATCACATTCATATACAACCTCAGTATTATGTCATTTCATCACAAAGCAATCAACCCACAAAAACTTTTTTGCAATTTTTCAGCTAGTGAGACACACAGATATGTGAAGTAGATCACGAAATTGCAAAGAACCATTAGCCAGTATACTCACAACAACGGCGATACTCGAAATCACCTTGAAGAAACTGAAAGAGGCAAGGCACGCACGCAGCGCTGTCCCAGAAAACAAATCACCCTACTGCGCCGAGCAATGAGATGAAGGCAATCAGAGATACAATGCCACACTTCTACCTGACTAGAACCGAGGTAGAAGCCGAGGGTCGGGTGGACGCCGCACAAGACCAATGAGAGCTTTGGCCGAGAACGCTGGTGAACACCAAGAACAAGTCACAAATCTCTCTCAAATACGCAGCACAAATCCGAGCCAAATCAACCTTTAGAGGTAAACCTCACACCTTTCCTCTCGGCCAGGTCCAAAGAAAAGGCAAAGGAAACCGCATGGGAAAACCCTAGAACGACGATTTGAGCTCCTCAGCCGATGATGATAGGAAGAAACCCATCCAAAGGCTCTCAAGACTCAAGATCGAGGAACTACTGAGGGATATTTGAGATCAAAGGAAGGAGAGAACTCACTGCTGCTTTCGGTCACCAAAAGAGAGGGGAGGCGCCATATATAGGGGAGCGCGGCGAAGGCTGGCGGGTTGCAGCCACGGCTGGCGCTGAAGCGCCGCGCCGATGACACCTCCATTGCTGCCGCCGCTTGATTCGGCCGCCCCCAGGTGAAGCGGTCGAAGCCGCCCCGCGCCGCATGCGAGAAGCCAAGCGCACGTGCACGGGAGGAGGCACAGTCTCCTCCCCATTATCTCTTCGTCCGGCCCACTGATAGGTGGGTCCCCCCTTTCCTTTTTTTTCCTTTTCAAATTAGAAAATTACTGAAATACCCTCAGGAGTTCAATAGCTCCTCCTTCCTAGCGAAGGTTTTTGCTTATATTATTAGGAAGCAAATTTCCTTGAGGAGGGCCTCAGTTAAGGCCCCTCTGTAGATGCTACCACCTACTTCTTCGGAATCACGTAATAGCATATAAAGGAGGGTCTCAAGTGCTTGTCATTTTTTTCCATATTATTATATGATTTGGGATTCAAAATCGTGATTGAATATGAGCAATGTACACGATATCGTTCAATTTAACACGTGGAAAAACAATATAACACCTCAAACTGTGCTCAAAAAGCTGTCCAACAACTTGAATTATGAAACTGGACATTTGACTCCAAACTTTGCAATCTAGTTTTCGAATGTTGGTATTGTCCATGTGGCACAATGAGTGGATGATTTTACCATATAGAATGACATGTTGGTTAAGTTTAGGTGAATAATATATAGAACTTACAAGGCATTCTCTCCTAAATCAAAACAGAGAGGGGGAACTACAGAGGCAGTGCCATAGAAGTATGGCTAGAAGTTCAGTGGGAGAGAAGCCCTAGTGGGCCCAATGTCACTGATCCAACTTAGCCAGCTTGTTATTCTACGTGACAAAACTGTATATTCATCGTGCAATACAGGCAATACCATAATGCGAAATGAATTCATGGTGTTATTTGAACCGGACTGCAAAGTTTAGAAGTCAAATATCTGATTTCATAGTTCGAAGTGTTGGATGGACTTTCAAATAAAGTTTGGGGTGTTATATGAGCTTATTTCTTAACATTTTGATAATGCAAAATCTAACCTCGTTTTTCTTTGATTACTTCGTTTTAGGAGAAAAATAATTGATAGTTGTAGAACGGTGTGCTGGACAAACACTCATCTATGACTTTTGAACAAGCGATCCGCTGGCAAAAACTAACCTGATTCACTTCATCCTTCTTCACATGTTTGTATTGGCACGCAATTCTCCCGTGTGTTCTCGCAAAAATACGATTAAGCAACTAATGAAAAAAAAATTGACGCCACATCTGCAGGTTGGTGCCACCAAAATGGTGTGTTGCTGCTGGTGTACGACTTCATGCCCAACGGCAGCCTGGACAGGTATCTCTTCGGCGGCCCGGATGCTCCGATCCTCAACTGGGAGCAGCGCTACAACGTCGTCACCGGCGTCGCGTCCGCCCTGAACTACCTCCACCACGAGTACGACCAGATGGTGATCCACCGCGACATCAAGCCGTCCAACATCATGCTGGACTCCGCCTTCAACGCCCGCCTCGGCGACTTCGGCCTCGCCCGCGCCCTCGAGTCCGACAAGACCTCCTACACCGACATGATCGGCGTCCCGGGGACGCTGGGCTACATCGCACCGGAGTGCTTCCACACCGGCAGGGCGACGAGGGAGTCGGACGTCTTCGGCCTCGGCGCCGTCATCCTGGAGATCGTATGCGGCCGCCGCATCTCCTGCAACAACCCCGCCGGGTGCAGCCAACTGCTGGAGGGAGTGTGGAAGTACCACGGCGCGGGCCTCATCCTCAAGGCCGTCGACCCGAGGCTCGCCGGCCAGTTCGACGAGGGCAACGCCGAGCGGCTCCTGCTGCTGGGCCTCGCGTGCAGCCACCCGAACCCCGGGGAGCGGCCAAGGACGCAGGCCATCCTACAGATCCTGACGCGCTCCGCCCCGCCGCCGGACGTGCCGCTGTCGAAGCCGGCGTTCATGTGGCCCGCGCAGCCCGTCGTGCGCGCGGGCGAAGACAGCGAGGTGCCGACGTCGTGCAGCGGTGTCACCAGCACGGTGATGACCTCGTCGTCGTCCTGGTGGACCCAGAACTACCAGGTCACCAAGGAGCACGACGTGGCGGAGAGGGACGTGGCCACGGCGTGAGACGGGAGGCGGCTGAGCGGGACGAGTCAATGGCTCACGTGGGATCCAGGCCGGTCAGGTCGTGCAGGCCAAGACGACGACGTGGCAAACAGAACAGAACAATAAGCTGTAAAAGGTGTGCAAGCGAGACTGCGAATGGTGTCTAATGGCTCTCACTTCACTTGAGTAATAGAAAGTTGGTATCAAAGTGCATACCGTGATTTTTGTACTATTAATCCCCTCTGTAAATGAAATATGGAGATGTGGTGAGTTTTTCCCAGCCTTTTTTTTCTAAGAGCATGTACAACGCTCCAGCATTTTCATTAGCCCCACAGGTCTATCTAGGATCGGACGCCACAGGCCTCTGTAGGATCGGATGCTACCATATATTGTATATGTCCCAAGTGTATTTCTAATAGTTTGTTATAGCTTGTTACCAGAGGAGAGATTTTAGATACAAGTATTTATTTCAATAGATTGTTACTAAAACTTATTACTAGATGTCCAATAATAACAGATTTATTATTTCATAATATCCCATCTCTCATTTCTAATGGGTCCACGTAACATACTTTTTTTAGTAACAAGCTCATCTCAAATAGTAATCTATTAGCTTGTATATAGGCCTGTTATTTAACGGATTCTAAAAGCGTTTTAGGCTTTTACTATAGTACCTAACTTTTAAACGGAGTATTTTTTCAAAACGGTGTCTACAAGTTAATTATAGTACACGTTGAAAACCCAATATTTGTATCAACCAAAATTGCAAGCGAGTATCTCTCTTCGTAATCTCTGTCGTAAACAGCCACAATTCAAAATTTTCAACAAAAAACTATAAGCCACAGCCATATCAAATAGCCCATAGTATCTTGGTCCAGAGCTTGTATGGCCTTGAGGAGCTTTTGTTATCCTTCCTACAAAAAGCATCTCTGTATCTCTTTCGAGACCATGAGAAAGCACGCCTTTGAGCTCGCTCAGTTGGGTTGAATTTTAGTGGCTTATGACTGAATTTTTACTGTAGCTGATGGTAGCTTATTTGGCATAATTAAATTTAAAAAATTATAAATGAAAAAAGAACCGGCAAAAAAGCTAAAAAAGTTAAAATGCTAGAAAAAGACAAAATTTCGGAATAGTGAAAAATAAGCTAGAAGGTAGAAGCACAAGCCCAAATGAGCGAGGTATCTTTTGACGGCTAATTGCGATGTCGCACTATTGATGTGTTTTAGTCGGTCCGATCGCAATCTTTGACGTTTAATTTTGGGATGATGGATAAGGACTTTTTGCCACATTATGCTTGTTTTTGTCTTTTGGACTGTTTGTGAGAGAGAATACAGAGTAACAGAAACTCGCGTGCGGTTTTGATCGATATAAATAAAGTCGCTACAATGTGCACTACAATCAACTTGTAAATCTCATCTTAAAAAAACACATCGTATGAAAACTAGTTACTATAGTAAAAAAAAACCGCTTTAAAAAGCCACAAAAATAAGGCCCGCTGGTAGACTTTCTAGCCCTGATCCGAAAACAGTGCATAGAACGAGGCACGAATATTCGGACGGTGAGTTGTTTCAATCACTTTTCGCCCGCTCCGTTAAACAAGTAATCTGATGTTGTACTATGTTTTGTCATCTCAGAATTTTTTTTCAGTAGTTACGGAGGAATATACAGGACAATTAATCAATCGTGCAAGAGAGAGGGAGGGAGACTGTGGCTTAGTATTGTTAATACCATATTACCGTGAGTAGACAAAGTCTTGATGCACGTTTTCAAATGTACTACATCACGGTTGGGTTTTGAATATACTACACCGCTACTAGATGACCGATACCAGTATTAGGGTCTGTTTTTTTTGCTGCGGCTTGTGACTTTTAGGCTGTTTGTACAAGAGATTATAGAATAACAGAAACTTACGTGCGATTTTTGTCAATATAAATGAAATCAGTAAAATACGTACTACAATTAACTAGTAGACTCTATCTTGAAAAAATACTCTGTTTAAAAGCTAGTTACTATAGAAAAGCTGAAAAATAGCTTTTAGAAGCTGAAAAGAACATGGCCTTAGGTTGGTGCAGATCGTGCAGCAGAGAGACAATTGTCGATCATACCGTGTTGTGAGCCTAGGACAAACTCATTTCATTCGAGAATCTCTCGTTTTTCTTCTCCTCGGCCTATTGAAGCTAGTCGATGGACTCTAGTTCTCTACTCGCACATATACGCCACGCAGACTTACATGAGAAAAAGACTAAGAGCCCAAGCCACTTTTGACATTATTTTACTCTGTATTTACAAAAATAAGAGTATACCCACCATATTGACAAAAATTGCTCGGAAAGCTCCACACGGCGTACTGCTATTTTTGTAAATATAGCATATAGGAAACGGCTTAATTATCTGTCCTAATTTTTTAAATTTATAAATATAGCAAATGATCTCACAAAATTATGAAATTTCTGATGGAGCTTACCAAGGTATTGTGGTATATTCCGTAATTTTTTTGAGCCTATTTGCTATCTCTAAAAATTCATGGAATGACACATAATTAATCAGGCGATTAAGCAGTAATGCGCTGCTCTAAAAATTTTTAGAGGTAGCAAATAGTTGTGAACAATTATGAAATTTTTTTATAAAGCTTTGTTATATAGATTGCTACGTTATGTATTTTTTACGTAATTTTTTGCACCACTTTGCTATATCTAAACATTATTTAAGTAGCGTATAATTAAATAGATAATTAAGCACTAATAACCAGGGCTAATGACCTGCCGTCGGCCACTGTACGGTAGGCTGCCTGTCTTACAGGGGCCGGCGGCAGGTCATTAGCCCTAGCCATTAGTGCTTAATCAAATGTTTAATTATGTACTGTTTAAATAATTTTTAGAGGTAACAAAGTGGTGCGAATAATTACATAAAAATTATACAACGTATCACGCTGCATTAGGAAGCTTCACAAAAAATTTTGTAATTTTTCGTGACCATTTACTACCTCTAAAAATTGTATAACTATTTAATCGTCTGGTTAATTATGTGTTGTTCAAGAAGTTTTAGAGTTAGTAAATGGCCTCAAAAAATTGCAAAAAAATTACACAATATAACATGATGCCACAAAAAACTCCACAAAAATATCATAAATTTTTAAGCTTATTTTCTATGTCTACAAATTTAAAAAATTATAAATTGTGAATTTAGACGGCTTAATTACCTGCTGCCCAACAGCTGGACGACAGACTTGCTTGCCGTTCCCTCACTGGGCGGTAGGCTGCCTGTCGTCCAGTTAGAGGGCGGCAGGCGTCTGCCGCCGCGTGTTTACTCACGAACGCTGTCGCCCGTCTACCGGACGACAAAAACGATATTTTTATAAATACGCTCGTCATATCGTTATTTCTATAAATACAGTACGAAATAGTACCAAAAGTGGCTTTACCTCAAAAGGTGAATCATCGTTCACGAATCACGCTGAAGATAAGAAAATCACTCAAACGCCTCATTGACTCATTGTATGGGCATCGTGCGCTTCGCAACGAGAACAGGAGAAGGCGAGGAGGTGCATTTGCGATTTTTTTTGCTTTTTTTCAGTTTCTAAAAAGTTCTTTTCAACTTTTCTACAGTAACTAACTTTTAAATGAATTATGCTTTTAAGGTGAAATCTATAAATTGATTGTAGTATATATTATAGCAACTTTATTTATATATATCAACACTACATAAAAATTTTTGTTATTTTATATTATCTCTTATAAATAGATTAAAATCATAAACCAAAATCAAAAGCATAGAATAAACCGAAGGGAACAAAAAAAGAACATACACTTCGCTTCTACCGAAGATGGCGGCGTAGCAACGAGGCAAATTCCAATCTCTGCCACGGCTAGTCAAGAGATTAGAAAGGCACAGGTGGGATGGGAAAAAGGCCAAAAGGACCTACCATGCAGCTTTTTTGCTTTTCCCTTTCGCTTTTCTCCTTTTGTCCATTCTCCGGGCTACATGCCTACGTTGTACCAGCACACAAGGAGCATCCGTTCCGTTGTCATGCAGTGATGCAAATGTTGGGATTTAGTTAAGCTACACTGTCCCATGCAGCGCCGAGTAAATTAAAAATTTTAGTGCATAAACTTGAAAGTTATATAAATAAGAGATCATAGATCATTACCGTTAGAAACGCAATATAGTTTAAGAAGAATTGAAGTAGATCTAGTTCAACAAAGCACACATCGATATAGTGTAAGCAGTCGATCGTTCAATGTCCCGATCAGCGTACTTAGAAGGCTATCATCCTCGAGTGGTAGTCGATCTCCACAAGTCGATTGTATCGTCTCCTCGAATCATCCCAATTAGTACCGCAGTTGTATCAACATCTTTCCTTAAGTCCACACATCCGAAGATAAAACATCATACGCCGATGTGCTAGCTCCAGCACACACGGTAGGGATTATGAGAGATGGCACCTAGAGTTTTTGTTGGTGTGTCTCGGACGTGTGCAACTAGGGATGGTAATCGGGCGTGGCGGGTACGGGTAGTGCTCGCTCATATTTGTACCCGTGACTCCGATTTACGCCCACAGGCATACCCGCGAAGGACGACGGGTAAAGAACTCGTCCATACCCGTCACCCACGGGTACTCGTCGCCCGCGGGCATACCAGTTTACCCGCGAACTGTGCATCACATTCACACATCACCAATGCATCACAAATGTATAAATCAGAAGAAACAGAATAAGATGCAACAACAAGAACATATTTACAAGAAATGGGGAGGAGGGATCATTTTTTATCACCAATGGTTGGGATGGTGGTGATGATCTCGCCAAGCTTGAGCTGGAGCTTCCGAGCTTGTAGAGGATGGTGGTCTTTCCGGCAGCATCAAGAGTTCAAGACCGACCATGAGGATCCGCATCTCCTTGGCGAAGAGCCGTTTGAACAGCTTCCCGAATGCCAGCCCCATCTCCCCCTCCTCCTTCGCTCACCTGCAACACGATCCGCACATGCCATTCCTTGCTCAGATCTCAACACGAGACTCAGCTCCAAGACCAAACAGATCACAAACCCTAAGCAACGGCGGATCGCGACGAACCCATGCATACCGTGACGGCGCAAACCCAACCTAACCTAATCAAATCGTCGAGCAGATCCCACTGAAACCTCTAGAGATCTACGACTCGCGCCACACGCGGCCAAAAGAAAGAAACCAAGATTTGCAAGGGGAGAAAACGGTCCGAGATCCAAGAGCGGACGAACAGATCCAACGATCCGATCCCTAGATCGGGGAAGGGGAGCGGATTCAATTTGAAACCAGATGGGATGCATCGGTGGGGGAAGGGAGGTAGGGGCTCACCTGATCTGCTCGAGGTTCCGGAGGAAAATGTGGGATTGCTTTCGGGGTGGGAGATGGGGCGAGAGGGGCGGAGAGTTATCTGGCGGCGGGGGAGTTTAGGGTTTATTATTTTATGATGGCCCACTGTCGGTTTATTTCGTGGTAAGCAGGCGAGACGTGTACGGGTAGAGTTAACCCATACCCGTTTACCCGATGGATAGAGATTTTCTCTCATTTTCATACTCGTGGGTAAAGAATACATTCCATACCCGACTCTATTAGGGTATTTACCCACGGACACACAAGTAAACGGGCACAATTGCCATCCCTATGTGCAACCCATAGCTCGTGCACCCATTTATATAGAGACCCTGACTGGATTCATATCCAATACGAGTAGAAATCGAATCCCACTCGAAAAAGCTTCTTAGGAGATTTTTATCTAGCATGAGTAGAGATCGTATCTCACTTAGAGTCTATTATTCGGACCCTTGCTATTTCAACCCGTTAAGTGTGCGACCCTTATTGTTCTAGTCCTTCACGTATTTGCTGGCGTCCTGTGGAGAGAAACATGTTTCGTTAGGCTAACATACGACGATAGCATGAAGCATGTGGCACGAGAGATCAAGCGCTTTGAGAAGGAAACCATTGGATCAATTCGTACATATCAACTGCAGGCTGCTGGTACATATACATCTGATATTCTTTAGGATGCCTGGTTTCATGTTGAGCTCACTCTTCTGCTATTATTTGCCACTGCGTCTGGCCGATAAGCAGAGGGAAGAGTCCTTTGGGGGGGGGTTCCAAGTTTTGGTCTTTCTTGGCATGCCTTTCTGTACAGGGCACCGCTGTTTATAGATCTGTGTCGACTGATGATGTTGGCTTTTGCTAGATTCTCTCTTCTGCCTCCGGGGTTAGGAGCAAAGTGTCAAATTGGAATCGGATAATTCGCTTTTGCACTCCAAAGCCAGGCAAACAGAGGCATTTCTGGTTTGATTTCCCCCCGCGAATTCTGGCAGTGTAAACAAGGAGAGCTCTGTCTACTGTATAGTGTCCAAGGATCACTGAGAACCAGAGGTGGAGCCACATCCTGGACAGGATAGGCTTCAGCCCGGAGTGTGAAAAAATATCTAGTGTATAGTCTGGATAAATTCAGTACAACTTAGATAATATTTTTATGATTCAGTCTAGATAGTCTGGATCATTTTACCATTAAGCTCGGGACGTAATCAAATACTGACTCCGCCGCTACGGAGAACAAAAGTAACAGCATGTCTTCACCACGTCAGGCATGATGGCTTGAAACTGTAAGGGGCTGAGAGTTGGGCATTCGTTAAGTGCAGTGCATGTGATGTGTTGGCGGGGCAGCCTACGTAGAAATCAATATGGTAATTGGGCACGCCGAGACAGGCTAGACGTTTGTGGATGTTTCCAACTTTCTCCATTATGATACGAGGGATGGCCTGAAGCAGGATGACAGGCTGATGATAGCGCGCGATGGCTCTATGTGCCCACACGTTACATTTGCTTTGCGCACTGTGAGAATCGTTTCCTATCGGAGCAAAAATAAGCTCAGACCCGGTTCGAAAAGAATCCGACAGGACTTTGGAGGAATTGCATGGATACCCATCAAATTCGTGTGAAACCCCTGCATTTTCGAACAAGGCTTCAAGCCTCCAACCCACCGGCCTGGTTTGAGCTTGGGTTTACGCATAGGCTTAAGAAAAAATTTGGCGACTAGCCTTCTTTTTATTGAGAGCATCCAGACCAACCTATTAGACGCACACATTTCATGTTCATATGAAACCTTCGAAAGTTGTACTGTTTGTCGTAGAATTATTACTACCTTTCAAACAGGTTCGTTTTTTTGGGGAGGATTCAAACAGCTTCTTACTCTGGACCTAGCCCCAGGTCTTGATGCCCAACAAAAGTAGGGGCCCATGCTAAGAATTCCAGATCGGCCCAATGCAGTAGTCCCACTTGTCCAGGCCCACAGCTGCAAAATCGAACCGGGGGACTCGGCGAGGAAAAAATATCAGGTTCGTTAACGCCCACCGGGAGCGTGCGTGACTTTTGGTGGTATCCCCTCGTGCGACGCTAGCAATAGCATAGCGCGCATCAGACGCCATAGTCCACACACGCATTTACCAGCCTTCCTGCTCCGCTCCCAACCCCCCTCCCCCCGCTGATCTCATGCCATCGCATCACATCGCCCGCGTGATGATAAAAATCCTCCTCCGAATCGAAGTTTAGGTCGTCGGAGAGCTCAAAACCCTAGCGGCTGCCGGAGAGAGCTCGAGCCGAGCCCGCCGGAGCCAGACAGATCGCTGCCGCCGATGGAGAGCCCTGGGAAGGAGGAGGCCGGCGGGGAGCTGGCGATGGAGATCGAGTCTACCGTCACCGTGGAGGACTGGCGCCGCGCGCTCTCCCGCGTGGTGCCCTCCGTCGTCGTCCTCCGCACCACCGCGCCGCGCGCCTTCGACACCGAGGTCGCCGGCGCCAGCTACGCCACCGGCTTCGTCGTCGACAAGTCCCGCGGCATCATCCTCACCAACCGCCACGTCGTCAAGCCCGGTAGGAACGGCCTGCCCACCGATCCCGACTTCTCGTCGTGTATTCGTGTGATTTGTGAATGACTCGTGTGTTGCTCTTGTTGTTGTGGTCGTAGGGCCTGTGGTCGCGGAGGCGTTGTTTGTGAACAGGGAGGAGATCCCTGTGTACCCATTGTACAGAGATCCTGTGAGTGTTTCTTCTATTGGATTCCATTCCATTCTATTCTGTTTTATTTTGCTTTCCCTGTGCTAATGGCGTATTGTTAATCCAAACAGGTACATGATTTTGGTTTTTTTCGCTATGATCCAGGTGCCATCAAGTTCCTTAAGTACGATGAGATCCCGCTAGCGCCCGAAGCGGCATCCGTTGGGCTAGAAATACGGGTTGTCGGCAATGATAGTGGCGAAAAGGTTTCCTTAAAGCTTGCTCAATCTCTTACTGAGTTGCTGTTGTGAACTATCCCATAAAGTGCAATGCAACACAAGTCTCTTGTTAGCCTCGACAGCTTACAGCAATTCTCTATTGGATTAGGGGAAGAAGGCATTTGTAATTGCTTTCTACCAAGCCTTTGTTTCTTCTTTTGCTGCCCTGTGAAACAAATCTTTTGAACTTGAAAAATTTAGACCTGATAAAGCAAAACATTCCATATATCCTACAATTCCTTGAAGCCTCTTTAGTCAAATGATGTGTTTTGACATCTCAGCAAGAGAATGATCTCTTTTGCTAAGCATATCTTTGTGCTTTCTTGCCGAAAAAATAGGAATCAACTATTTGATTATCTATTTCTCCTTGTGCTGCTATTAACCATCTTATTCTGCTGTGTGAATGTGATGACATGCCTGTGAGAGTTTGGCATGTAAGGAAATGAACGATGCATAAACCACTTTTTATGTGCCTTAACATAAGTATTTAGGTGCCAATTAGATGAATGACGTGTGCAAGTGCTTTTGATTTCGAACCTTCCATGCTAAGACCATATCTTCCCATCAGTAAGTAGTAGTTGTAGCTGTGAATATTCCTTGATCCAGAAGGCACCTATTCAACTGTTGGCACTCAAACAGTAAACATGTGCCAAAAAAGATGTAGATCAAAACATTTGGCATGACAAGCTAGAAAATGGACATTGGAACAAATTGTTTTACTGTAGTGTTGAAACAGAGTCCTATTTAAGCATCACAATTGACATTGTGACATGTCTCTCCTATGTGACATGCTGGGGTGGATATGGATTTGTAGTAACACTAGAAAGTGGTACATTATGATTTATATACACAATTTTTAGACCTAGATATGGATGTTCACCCTTTACAAGGATACATTCATACATATGAGGATAATAACTGTTGAAGGTTGTCCAATGAATTGTGTTGCATAGCGCAATGTTTTCTGATTCATCTTCACTCTATGCAGGTTTCAATTTTGGCGGGAACACTCGCACGACTTGATAGAGAAGCGCCTTACTACAAGAAGTATGTCTTCTTTGTAACATGACCAATTCATTCTTATAATAAGGGTTTATGATATTAGTACTATTTGTTTTCTGATGACATCCCCTTGCGCTACAGTTAGATATAGAGAAAGGAGACAAAATAGACAAAGAGAAAACTGTTTCTTCTGTTGGTTACTAAACTTAAGAAGCAACAAAGCATGACGGGATAGGGAAAATAGAGGTGATAGTTTACATGCTATAGTTCACTTCTATTTTGCTCTCGAGAAGTGATGATACATGGGGAGATATAACCTTTCTCTTCATTTCTTTTACAAGCCTTTTCAATTTACCAAACTGGATGGAGGAGACTTCTTAATTCTAAATCTCTTCATGTTCTCTCTCCATCGAAATGGAGCTGCTAGCCACCCCAAGCTTGTTGATAATACATAGGATCATTACATTATGTACTGCTGGCTTGCTGCATATATTCTAACCTTTGTTTTATAATTTCTTGACAGGGATGGGTACAATGATTTCAACACATTCTATATGCAGGTACGATTCTTCAGCTACTCAACAGTACATATAAACATAGTCAGTTCAAATTGGTGATGTTCATGCATTTAAAATGATGTTTGGTGATTTGGTCTGCTGATAATGAGCATAATCTTCTATTGCTTTAATGTAATAGAGGTCGTTGATTGTCTTGTTGCTAGTGCTCATAATTAACGTTATCATTTGTTTCTGTAGGCTGCATCTGGTACTAAAGGTGGTTCTAGTGGTTCTCCAGTTGTTGATTGCCAAGGAAGAGCTGTTGCCCTGAATGCCGGAAGCAAATCTTCCAGTGCTTCTGCCTTCTTCCTTCCATTAGAACGTGTATGTTGATTATAAATGAACATTAATACATTACTACCTCATCCTATGTGAGATGTTCCGAAAGTATGATATAACATATTAATCATAAGGAAAGGATACTTCAAGTTGAAATGATACAAAGCAGTAGAAAGCCACCCATTTGTAATTAGATGAACATCTATGCTAGATTAGTTGACTTACAGAAAATTTCATTTCGGGTAAAAGCATGAGAGTGTAACACTCTCCTTAATAATGTCTTTCTTACTGTACAGTGAGTCATGTGTCCTATGCACTTGACTTCCACGAAAAAAGAAGAATAGAAGCAGAAATAACATATACGAGTTTGACATTGTCCAACATCTGAGATCATAGAAACAGGAACATCATTGCTATTTAAGGTTCATTAATTGTCTTGTCTGTGGTGCTCTTATGTTTGTTAACATTGTTTGTCTGAACTGTTTCCAGGTTGTTAGGGCACTCAATCTTATAAGTGATAGTTGGCATGCATTCGGTAGCAAGGCAGAATCTGTTTATATTCCTCGTGGTACACTTCAGGTGTGCATGCTGTCTTCTGATCCCATTGTTTTATTAGATGTTGTTTCAGTGTTTCTGTTTTGGAGAGCTACTTAAGACCTATGGTGAACAAGTAAACTTTGTAGTCTGTTAAATCTGCATGCATTTGACCTTGAAGAACTTCAAGAGTATAAAGAATTGCCTTCTGGCCTCTTTGCTTATAGTTTATGTTGGAGAAAATGAGGGTGGAATGGGTCCACAAAAATCTTGTTCGTATGTTAGTGCAGTGTCAAGTAGCTCAGAATCACAAGTGCATGGCACATGGAAAGGAATCTGGGCTTTTCAGGGGTCTAAAATTTTCTTTCAACTTTTGCTTCTCGGCAAAGCTGTCTTGTGGAGAATGCAATAAATTCAGTGCAATCAATATTGGTACTGCAGGAGTGGTGCATCTTACCTGTTACTTGTGTGTTCAATATCTAAATTGGCTATTCATTATCTAAGTTGGCTATAATAATGGTTTCCGTTCGACATTTGAAACCAATGTTTTAAATAGTGTGTAGTGGAAGCGTAGTGGCGAAGTGCTTTTATAGCGGATAGCAGTGATATAGCGGGTGCAACATGCTCAGTTATATTTGCAAGAATATGAAGCTAACCAATCAATTTTGAAGTAAAATAACTTATATTGTATTACTTGTTATTGTGCTTGTGTTAAGTGTTAGGGGTTAGGATTCAAAGTGTAAGATGTCTACAGTATGCAACAAATTGGTCGTATGAAATCCTGAAATGTATTTGGACTGAAGCGCTGCTACACACTGGATGCTATGGCAGCCGTAGCAGTCATGGACCACTACAGCGCCGTGACTGTACAAGGCACAACAGCAGCTGTTTGTACCCCTTGAACACTATATTGGTGCTACAACGCGCTATTTAAACACTGCTTGAAACAATTACAATGTGCAGAATCTGTCCAAGAAAAGAACATTTGAGTTAACAAATGCTATTAATCTTGTTGTTTGTTGCAATTTCTGTTTGTTCTTGTTCTTGTTTCTTTACTTTTCCCCTGGAGCCTGGACCTCAGATTATCCCTTATCTATTTTTTGTCCTTCTGAAAGGTGACCTTTCAACACAAAGGATTTGAAGAAACTCGACGTCTTGGACTCAGGAATGAAACAGAGCAGGTATGTTCTTACATGGTTGGTAATTTGCTAATTGACTAGAAAGTGTTTTCTTTTCACCCTCGCTTTTAATTTAAATGGACAGCATCATTAATATATCATTATAATCTAAGTTCAGTTCGTTTATATTGTATGAATGCAAGTTGATCTGTACTTGGCTACTTGCAAGTTGTGACTTGTTACTGGTAATTTGTGATTATTATTTGTTCTACTTCTAGCCAGGGAACAAAAAACCGGCGGTTACTGGCCGGTAAGTGCCGGTAACCAGATTTACCGGTGGGAACCGGTAAAAAAAAACCCGGCCAGGCTACTTTTAGGTCTAATGCATTTCCTAGGTTGGTTTAGGTCTTTTTGGTGCTAGATTACTTATTATATGAGCTAAATATGCTTCAATTATTGTACTTCCAACTCGAATTCAATTTTTTGGGGCCTTTTTAGCGGTTTTCCTGGTTTTTTTAAGCGGTTTCCCGGTTATCGGAACGGCTACCAGTTTTGAAACCACCCAAATTTAAAATTTGACTAGCTGAATGTCCGTGCGTTGCTACGGATTTTAAAAAATTTTAGAACATATTTGTATATATGTTCTAAAAATTTTTACGACCCGTTAGTTTCAGAACATATAGTATAATAAAATTTTAAAATCCGTAGCAACGAGCATTCAGCTAGTACAAGATTAAGCACCGGATGAAAAATACAGCATGTACTCTACAATGCAGTCTAGATGAAATCCACCTTGACCACTAAATCATGGAAAGAAAGATATTTTGATGGAAAGGTGGGAAGATTCGGCGCATGTCTTTTGGGCCCACATGTCAGCGCTGCCTTTTATGATAAGGGGTGAGAGAGGCCGGACCAACCACTAACTTCTTCTTTTATAATAGTAAAGATTCACGAATTTTGAACGGTTTTTTTCCGGTAACCGGTCGGTTACCGGTACCACCCACCGGCCAGGACTCCCTCCGGTTCTGGGTTTTTGTTCCCTGCTTCCAACCATTGTTTATGTGGAGAAAAATCTAGCTTTGTCTTTCCATGGTAATATACTTTTGAATATCAGCCTCCATTCTCTATGATTAAGAACTGCAACTTGCTATTTCTTTCTGTACAGATGGTACGGCTTGTTTCTCCAGCAGGTGAGACTGGAATGCTGGTTGTTGATTCTGTGGTAATTTGTGCTTCTTAGTTCTTACATTTCTGAACATGTATTTTATTTTGTCACTTAGCTTGCTACTTCTTGTATTATGTCATTCTATGTCTTCTGATTTCTGAAACTGGAAAGCTTTGTCCTTTGCAGGTGCCAGAAGGGCCCGCATATAAACTTTTGGAACCTGGTGACGTTCTAGTTCGCATGAATGGGGAGGTAGGTAATTAAGCATTGGTGTTGCTTTCTAATGGGTTTCTATATTTGATACTCCACTATGCTGCATGTTAACTCAATTTACAGTAGTAATAAAGTAGCAAAAAATTGATACCCGATGTTTCTGTATACCTAATACTAAAAACTGATGTTAATATAGCTGACACGATACAGGCATGGTAATATGTTCTTTTTCCAAAAATATGAAAACACAAACACATCTAGGCTATAGACCATCGGTTGCAAAGGATAACATTATGTGTTTTCCTATTCTATTCTGAACATATCCTTAACATTGTCATTGTTATGCTAGCACTATGCCAGTAACTCCCTGCTATATCATTTCAGTGGCCGTGCTGTGTCGAGGTTAATTTTTAAGTAAAAAGTGGGCTGTCACTTTTCATGCATGTCACAAACTTGCTGTTCACTTTGCTTTCAATAAACCTCAGCCATGGCGTATGGTCTGATAATGTAACATACCCGCAAATGCTAGGGAAGAATCATGGCTGTATCATTTGTTTGGGTCTTTGGGACCTGTCAGATTGTGAACTATATACTTGAAGTGCCAACACAACTGGCTGCCGACACACTTTAAACCAATTTCTCGATTTCATTGTAACACCCAATCTCAAGGAAGATGACATTTCACGTTTCCTTTTTTTCCCCTTTTGATCCTGATATCCTGTGACTTCATTGATTGTACTACTGCGAATTACCATTAGCACTATTATCATCAGTGAGGTTTTTATGGGTGTTTAATGATGGCCTTTCAAAGTTCTGTTGTTCATGCACCTGATATAATTTGATGTTGGAAGTATCAGCTGTGAATATTTCAGAACTTGTGCTCATGTTTGCAGACAAGAATATCCTTGGTTGCTGTTGTATGAAAAGTAGTTTTCTACTTATCAAATACCAAAACTCTGCTTCTGAAAGCTATAGAGCTTCAATAGTTTAATGTACATGGAATATGTATTTTATGTAGCTTATGAAGGAGGCAGTGTTACCCCTTGGCACCAACCAAAATTTCTTTTTCTTAAATGCTATGCATTTTTTAAATGACACATTTACGGTACCACATGCCATCAATATTTTAAAATTTTGTCTGTTGGTTCTCAGACCAACAGGCAAGACCTTTAATGATAAACAACCTTAGTTGCTTATCGTTGACAATGTTTTGTTTCACTAATGCATCTTTTGTGCTATTTTAATTTGTCGTACCACATAGATTTCTGACTCAAAGGATGTTTGTATTTAACAATTTTACTAAAACTAATTGCAGGTTGTAACACAGTTTCTCACAATGGAGACTTTACTTGATGACAGCGTTGGCAGGGAGATAGATTTGCAGATTGAAAGAGGTGGAACGCCTTTAACAGTAAAACTGGAGGTAGTTTGCAATTTTGACGCATCTTATTTGATCTTTTTAGTAGAGAACTGTATAATAGTATATATGTATTATTCCTGTAGTCCTATCCAGGGTTCGGAAAACCGGCGGTTACCGGCTGGTAACCGGATTTCCCGGTGGGTACCGGTAAATAAGAAACCAGCCGAGTCTTTCTGAAGTGCATTTATATTTGTGAGTCTTTTGTGACTGCGTAATGCACCTCTTAGGTTGGCTTAGGCCTTTCTTGTGATAGATTACCTATTGTATGAGCTAAATATGCTTCAAAACATCCCAAATTCAATTTTTGTGTTTTTCTTTTTTTTAGCGGTTTTTAGCTGTTTCTTCGGTTTTTTGGGCGGTAACCGGCCAGTTTTTTCGGTTACCGGTTTCAAATTCAAATTCAAAACTTGAAATTTGTCCGGGTTTTCCGGTTACCGGCCGGAAACCGGTACCGGCCCTCCGCCAGGATTTAGGCCGGTACCGGGTTTTTGATCCTTGGTTCTATCACATGATGCAGTGTTTGTGACTACCTTTTCTATTATAAAATCTGCATGTCACATTGTACCATTTTGACTCTTCAGGTTGAGGATTTGCACTCTATAACTCCAAATCATTTCTTGGAAGTTAGTGGTGCTGTCATCCATCCACTTTCATACCAGCAGGTAAGTTACCCGCCGTTTCATTGATCCTTTCTGAGCTGATGCTCTCCCTGCCCCTTCTCAAGGAAAGAGTATGTATTTGTTTCTATAGTATGCTGCCCCGAAGAAAATCTTTATGCAAATAAAAATCTGGACAGTGAGTCAGCGACAACTGTATTCCTTGTTCCCATGTACTCAAGAGTATTTTTTTTATGTTTAAGTAGTATATGAAATCATCATTTGTACATAACTTAAACCAAGCAACTAGAGAAAAATGTTATTCAAATCTGTTTACTTTATAGACTGGCTGCACTATCGTTAGTGCAAATCCTGAGCTCTCTGCCCTATTACATCTGTAAATCCCTTTATGTTACTTCAGTCAAACGGACTCATGTTCTAACTTTTTGCTAGAAATGTTACTCTCACTACTGTGGCCTCATGTGCTAAAATGTTGGAATTCACTGAGCTGATGATCACATCACATCTTCCCTCCTATTCAAACTTATGTTTAACAACATAAATGTATACTACAGTATTTATTGAAGTTTCAAAATGTTACTAATCTTGTTTATAATGTGTTTCAGGCTAGAAACTTCCGGTTCAAATGTGGTCTTGTATATGTTGCTGAGGCAGGGTAAGATATCTAACCATAACAGCTGATGATCCATTTCCTGAAAGAACATAATATAGCTGTGATTGTAGTCAAGTCTTTTATCAATTTTTAGTCATGCGATAAATCTCTTTGCAATAGGCTAGTAGAATTGTCTTGCATTTGAAGTCCAACCGGGTGTCATTTTTGCCAACTAGAACTAACATATCACAATATTCCTAATGAGTTTTGGCTACAATGTATGTTTATTTGTTCCTCAGGTCTTCACAATTTTTTACTTACAGATTATCTCTGGCCTTATTGTTTCCTTTTCAAGCTTCTTGTAGGAGCCTTACCTTTAGTGATTTTCCCCACCTGTTTATTAGCTGTTGTCTAAAATATATGTGATCAATATCAAAACAAACTTACTTTTTTCTACTACTTATTCAACACCATGCAATGCAGGTACATGCTTTCTCGGGCATCTGTTCCACGCCATGCCATTATTAAAAAGTTTGCCGGAGAGGATATTGCACATTTAGGTGACCTTATCACAGTTATTTCAAAATTGTCTAGGGGAGCACGAGTGCCTCTTGAATATGTAAAACACACTGACCGTTATCGGAACAAGGTAGGAAAACGTTCCTTAGCAGCTTCATCATGATCCTGTGCATCTTAGTAAATATTGAGTTTTCCTTTTTACAACTAAGTGTTCATCTTATTTGTGTCCAGTCTGTACTGGTGACAATTGATCAGCACGAATGGTACGCACCTCCTCAGTTATATACTCGAAATGATGCGACTGGCTTGTGGACTGCAAAATCAGCTATGCAACTGAAATCTCCATTTATAGCATCAGCTCACCATGCTGGCCGTATGGATGCGAACTCAAATTCTGTTTCATCCTTGGCTGAATGTAGTCCTATGGATCTCAAGTGCCAGCATGAGTCTGAGAATTTGGCAGATGGATGCATCAAAACGCAAACTGATGATGAGATTGCTGTAGACGGATCCCACTCCAGCGAAGATTCTCTTGTTGAGAAAAAAAGGCGGCGGGTGGATGAGGAGATAGCTGTTGAGGGAACTGTATCATCTTGTGGAGATTTAGATGACATAAAAGGTGATGCTTTGAGGCATCCTTCTAGTGTGGAAGGCTCTGACCTTGCTCGAACAATATCAAGTAATGCATCATTGGCAGAACAAGTAATTGAACCAGCTCTTGTAATGTTTGAGGTGAGCAATATCTATAGTATGATTTTAGAAGGAACATTCAATATAGTTATGGTTTGGATCAGTTTACCCTTTTCAGGTCCAGGTTATAGCACTAAACTTATTCTGTAGTCCTGCATATATGGTTTATGGGCTAGAAGCTGCATAAGCTTGCTTGTGAGTCATGCTGTAAAAGCTATTTGGCAAATGATAAGACAAACTTCACGTATTAGAGCTTTTTTGCTATACTGAAGCTTAAGTTAGACCATATATGCCCATAATATATTGTCCTCTAATTTGATTGTGTGGGGCCAATGGTAGTGTTTAGGCTTAAATTTACCGTAATCTTAATCTGCATGTGTGTTGATTATTCAGAGGTTGAATTCCTTCTTACCTAGTTTTTCCGAGTACATCCTGAGGATTCCAGTAGAAGCTTGACCCTCCAAAAGGGACTAATGTTTTATATCACAATAATAAACTTTTCAGTAATGACTTGGACTTGTCAGTGCTTCGCATTTTGATTGTCCTTTCTGCTGAAATTGATTTTGCATTTCAACTTGGAGTTTTACATGCAGTTCTTTCTTTGTTGCACACATTAAGTATGGATACCTTGGTTTTTATCAAAATTAGGATTATTTCCTTGACTTGTTTTATTTATTGCACGGTACACCTTTGATGATGATAATTTTCCTGAGAAATATCTGGTTTACATTCGGTAGTTTATTTATTGTCTTTGAAGGTTGCTTATGGCTACATCGCCCCTACTCTCTGTGCATCTAATGGTGTCAATAGTCAGAACAGTTGGCTTCATCTTCTTCAGAAATTTAGCAAATAGCCTGAACATATTGATAGTGAACTGATGATACCTTCTGAGTTCTGATTTCCTGCAAGCTGTGCATACCTAATTACCTATATGACAAAGATGTACTACCTGTACAAGTATCCTGTTGTTTTTACTCAGTGCTGTCTGTTGAGTCATTTTCCTTACGATGTATTATTCCTTTACTTGCTTAGCTATTCTTCCCGTCCTTTACTTTTAGAGTGGTGAATGTCGCACTCTTGCTATTGGTTGAATCTATGTGTATTACAGTTAAACGTAACCTGCACTTGTTGGTTTTGAGCTGGTAGCTTTTCGTGTTTCTTATTCGAAACCATCTTACTTGTGTATCTGCTTTTTTAGGTGCATGTGCCGCCAGTATGCATGCTTGATGGAGTGCATTCTCAACATTTCTTTGGAACCGGTGTGATAATACATCATTCTGACTGTCTGGGTCTGGTAGCTGTTGATAGGAATACAGTTGCTGCGTCTATCTCTGATATAATGCTTTCTTTTGCTGCATATCCCATTGAAATACCTGGAGAAGTACGAGCGCCCCCCCCCCTCTGCGCACGCGCTGATTATGAATGTTAAGGCGTAAAGAATTTCAACTAAATAGTAGCTTCCAAATTTTGGTTTTCAGGTTGTTTTTCTGCATCCTGTTCATAATTTTGCATTGGTTGCCTATAATCCTTCTGCACTAGGAGCTGGAGCATCTGTTGTCCGGGCTGCTAAGCTTCTTCCTGGTTTGTTTTCTTTTGGAGTGATTCCATGTATTTCCAAAAACTAAATTGCTTGGTCAAATAAAGAAAGACTAAATTGCATAGAGTCTTAAGTACTTTGGTTAGTGATGCTTAGTTTTATTAGATTGTCACTTTCCTTTAAATATTGTGCTGACCAAGCGTTGAACATATTTTTTATCTTGTTATTTTTTTTAGTTTTTATTGGTTACTTATGATCTTTTTGTACCGGTTTGTTCTTGCCGTTTTGGGTTACCTTACAAGGAATCACGCTTGTAAAGACCAGCACTTAACCCTGGATGCATATTGAAATCTGGATCAATTAGACCCATGTTATTGGATATACTTGTTTAGTTATATTCCACTTTTGCTGTATTAATAAGCTTAATTACGTCATCATTAAAAAGAACAAACAGGCACTGAAATTTTGTTTTCCATTTGGTGTAAGTATTTTTTGACCAAGCGATCCACTTACAGTTTTTTTGGAAACTCATTAATTTTGAATATATGTAGAACCTGCCTTGCGCCGAGGAGATTCTGTCTACCTAGTTGGGCTAAGTCGAAGCTTACAGGCTACATCAAGGAAATCAATCATAACTAATCCTTGCACAGCTGTTAATATTGGGTCAGCTGACTGCCCGCGATATCGTGCAATAAATATGGAGGTCATTGAGCTCGATACTGGTACTTTCTACGAACATTTCAACTAACCTATGATCTTATGTCTCAATTTTTGGGATTAACTATATTCACAAATGTTTGTTCTAGATTTTGGTAGCACATTTTCGGGTATATTGACGGATGAGCAAGGAAGAGTTCAAGCATTATGGGCAAGCTTTTCCACCCAGGTTAGTTTGCGTTGGGGTTCTTCACTTTACTCTGTTTCCTAAGTAATGGTGCTCGCATGTTCCCACTTCCCAGGAACATTTATTCAAAAGAAAAAAAAGAAAAATGAACAAAACGGCGGCTTACACTCAAGGTTAACCGCTTGGTATCTCCAACATGAAGTAAATGGGCAATAGAAGGAAAATTTATTCAGTTATTCACTACATGTAAAAGCCCTAAATTGCTTTACATATTTTTTTAACCAAAGCTGATGAATTCTTTTTAGTTTTTTACCTGCCATTATGTGCCATAGCATCTACATCTAATGCTTGTAAATAATGTTGTAATAGTACCATCCTTAATCGTTGACTCTTCTCCTATGTACTGATTGGTGTGTAACTTCATCAATTATCTTCTCCAGCTCAAATATGGTTGTAGCAGTTCAGAGGACCATCAGTTTGTTAGAGGTATACCAATATATGCAATAAGTCAAGTCCTTGAGAAGATAATCTCTGGTACTCCTGGACCATTTCGTCTTATCAACGGAATTAGGAGGCCAATGCCATCTGTCAGACTTCTGGAGGTGGAACTTTATCCAACTTTGCTCTCAAAGGCTAGAAGTTATGGATTGAGCGATGGCTGGGTGCAGGTAATTAAATCGGCCTTTCTTTTAATCTTGTCTGAAGTTGTTCTGCCTGATCTGACAAACATGATTATATTGTTTCTCAGTGGCTTCTGAGCCTGAATGTTGTATGTGTTTATATCAATGCGATATTTTTTTATTTGGAGAAATGTAATGCCATTCACTTGAGGTGTTCACTGACAGATAGCTACAGGAGACTTTGTAAGAAAGAACGTCACGTGATTGGCCATTTAGTCCCTTTTGGACTTGTGTCCAATACTCACAGTGTTCTGATACATGAAATATTTACTGTTCAATATGATTATCCTTGCAGGCTCTCGCTAAGAAGGACCCTGTGCGGAGACAAGTCTTGCGGGTCAAAGGTTGTTTGGCTGGATCGAAAGCGGAAAATCTTCTAGAACAGGGAGATATGATTCTTGCCATCAATAAGGAGCCAATTACATGCTTCCTTGACATTGAGATTGCTTGCCAAAAGTTAGACAAATCCATCGGTTCAGATGCAGAGCTTAACATGACGATATTCCGTCAGGTGAGGATGGTCTATAAGAAATGAACTTTTTTTAATAAAATATGATGTGAATCTAAATATTTAGTAGTATAACTGTTTCAACATTCAAGCAGGGAAAAGAAATCGACCTTATTGTTGGAACCGATGTAAGAGACGGCAATGGTACAACACGGATGGTGAATTGGTGTGGATGCATAATTCAGGATCCTCATTCGGCAGTGCGTGCACTTGGTTTTTTGCCCGAGGAAGGTCATGGAGTTTATGTTGCTAGGTGAGAGACATGTTATCCTTAACAAATTTGTATATGCAAATATTAGAACCATCTCTTATGATTAAGGAGCTTCAGCTTAAATCTTAAATTGGCACATCCTTAAAAAAACCCCTTAAATTGGCACTATAAACCTGCAGCTACTAGAGGTTTATAGTTGCCATATTTGAATGACCAGCAATAATTCTCTAGAGAGATATGCTGTTTCTCAGTTGTTCTAATATACTTATGCAGTCATGCTATTTGCAAGTTATTCTGGTCACTGGCTGGATCTGACTTTAGATGGAATTTCAAACCTGAAGGCTGATGCAGTCATCAATACAAAAAGTGCACCATGTAGGAACTGTATTTCAGTTAGGCAAATATGTAAACCAAGTAAAAGATACCCTGAAAAAAGGAGAGAAGGAATAGTGGTCAATGGATTCCATTTTCCTCTTTTGACATGCTTAACCAGTCCATCTCTACCATTTCAATAAAAGCAATGGATTGCGATTTTTCACAGTACCACCATCTCTTGCCAGCCACTGTCGCAAAGTTATATTGATACCATTTCCTCTAAATCTTAGTTGTATAGAAGTTGAAGTCCACATCTGGTCTGTATCCGTTGCATTTCTCTTTCCTATATGATTAACAAGGCAGGGTGGCCAGAATCTATTATTTACATGATTATATAGATGTTAGATTTGCAGTCGTAAGCACATTTTAGATACCAATTGGGAATGAGGAATGAGCAGCAAGGATTTGTATGCAGATGGTGTCATGGAAGTCCTGTACATAGATATGGTCTCTATGCTCTCCAGTGGATAGTTGAAGTTAATGGGCAACCAACTCCAGATCTGGAAACCTTTATACAGGTGGTGAAGGTATGCATTATCAATAGCAGTCTTCCTTTGGTATAGTCCAGTCTTTTCATTTGTGGTTATCGGTGTATTAGGTTCATAGGCCATTTATTTGAATTAATATGGTTGAATTAACCCCTTTTTCAGGGATTGGAAGACGGTGAATTTGTTAGGGTGAGGACAGTCCATTTGAATGGAAAACCTCGCGTGCTTACTTTGAAACAGGACCTTCACTACTGGCCAACCTGGGAGCTCGGGTTTGAACCAGAAACTGCCACATGGCAGAGGAGAACAATAAAAGCGTTGCAACCAACTGCCGCTTGATCTATTCTGTTGTGTTGTGATATTAGCTCTTCATGCTTTCAGCGGTCGTCCTTCTCAAGGGAGGCCAAGCATGGAGGTGAGGAAGTGGAAATTTGTGTCGGTGTTGCGTAACGCAGGATGAATGGTGGGCATTAGGATAGGGTGCTTGAAGGATATAGTAATTCATAGAAAATATATGGATTCATTGCCTGTGGATAATTGGACCGCGGGGTGTGCCTTTTGTATACCTATTGCTACATTTTTGTAGAAATAATAAATCCTTAGCTTTCTAGCGCTCATTTCATCATTTTTCTGCATCAACTACATCGTTTGTGATTTGGGTTACCATGCAACATACATCGAGCCATACATAGCATCACCAAATCGTTCTGCGTCGGTTATACAGTTCCTGGCATAACTACATTGTTCACAATACACTGCGTTATCTTTTATTTGTACCACCTGCAAGTTTATCTTGACAGAGTAATGTATTTCACCATTTCACATTACTTTGCTATTATCTGATATATCAGCCTGATAGGAAGCCTGAGAGATTAGTGGCACACTAGCAGGTGTTAGCGAACTGCTTAGAACAAGAGATTATCGATCTTACCAGCTCCATGGCTTCATGCTCCAAACCTGCACTGCATCTCTCAATTATTGCTCCTGGAGCAAAACCTCGCTTTCAGATTTTCGGTATAGGGTTGCCGACGTCGGCGTTCACGACCAGCGTCCAGAGTATGCGCAGCATAGGTGAGTTGCACGATACTCCTGAGGGCAGGACATGCAACATAGCCACGTTTTCGTGCATCGAGTTTGTCATGGCGAACAGGATGGTTACGCGTCCTTGATTAAATTCATTTCTCAAAATCCCTGAGCGCAGCCAAAGCCGTTTTCTCGCTTAGGAAAGGAGGGGAACAATAGCAATGCTCTTTTAAGAGAAAAAGGTAGCCGATCTTTCCTGGTTGAAGCTAGGTTAGCAAGATGCGTCATTGCGCGTTAAGATATTATCATGCATCGGCACTGTTTGTTCGTGTCTAAGGGTGTTCTTTTAGACTGATGATTTATAGTTTATGGTTTAAATATTTGAATTTTGTCTGTTCGCGAAAGGTAGTATGCAGAGTAAAATAGTTGCATACGGTTTTGACCAATATAGCTGAACTTATATTTTTTACTATAATTTTTCTATTAGTTTTATCTTAAAAACAAACCGTTTTAAATCTAGTTACTACAAGCATAAACTAATTTTAAGTCTAAAAAACCCAGCCTTAAATTCGGGCAAACCAACACGGAAGCAGGACATCAGCCGAAGCTATCTACCCAAGCTCACCATGACCCTTTCGTGCAATGTATGACAAATGTAAACCATGCAGGCACCTTTTATCTGTTTTCGCCTGCTCTGAAACGCATGTCTGGGGAGGAATATATTCTGCCACCACTTTGTTAGCTCGGACTCATATCCACGAAAACGAGGGCCACCCTTTATGTGTGCTCCGCCACTTCAGTCGATGCCGTCCCCCGAGGAAAAAAGAACCGTTCAGGTACACGGAGCTGCTCATTGTCGCTGGATTCCCTCTCGCTAGCGCTAGCACCAAGCAAACGATTATTCCTCTTTAAAAGGCCCCGTTCCTTCCATTTCGTTGCCCGCGAGCCGAAGGAGCTAGCATGTATTCCACACGCAGCAACACCACCACTTCCGCCCTGCGAGGTAGGGAGAGACATGGGTTGCTATCCCCTGGGCAAGATTGTATCGAAAGCGCTCGGAAAATGCAACGGTACGTATACCAAGTAGCTGTGTACTTCCCTTGCTTCTGCTTCTGCTTCGGCGCTCCTGATAGTCGATGGTTTTCGCAAGATTGCAAGGTTTTTCCACCACGGATAAGAATTCGTGAGCTGTGACCACATGCAGGCCGCGAGCGATGGAGGGAAGAGAGGATGGACTACGCCATGGCCAACCCGCCCGGCCCACCCGCAGAGACACACTACATGCGGCCCGTGGCGCGCACGGTAACCTTCAGCAGCACAAACTCCGTGCACGTGATCCCGCCAGAGCCGCAGCCCCAGACACCACCACCCCAGCACGAACCCGAGCACCACCAGCCCCAGCCCCAACCCGAGCCGCCCGCGCCACCGGCCGGGCCCAAACAGCCGAAGCGAGGGAAGAACAAGCAGCCGGGCCGCGTCCGGTTCGGGCCGGAGCCACCACCACCGCAGCAGCAGCAGCAGCACGCACCGAGCCCGAACAACGACAGCAACGCGCCGGGTCACGGTCACAGCCCGGCCCCGGCCCCGGCGCGGCAGGGGTACTTCCGTTACACGCCGTCGCCGCTGCCGAGGTGGGAGGCGACGCCGAGGCGGCACGAGTACTTCTCCGGGGAGTACCGCTACAGCTACCCGACGCCTGTGCGCGAGGGGATCTACAGCATCGCCACCGACGCTAACAGGCTCACCACCATCTTCAGCGAGGAGAATCCCAACGCCTGTGCGATCGTGTGAGTGGGACGGCGAGGAATAAGATTCATGGTGCCGTTTCATGCGTTCTTGCCTAATTAGAGGAAGAATCTGGTTCTTCTTGTATCTGTTATAGATAAGGAAAGGGAATAGTTGTGTTTATGAGATGAACAGTAGTAGGGCTGTTCGGCTCGTACTGTGCTCTGTTCTTTTTCTTGCTGAAGTAAGAGAATAGAAAAAAATAGTTGGCTACCGAACAGGGCGGACCCAACGGGAGCGGCAGGGGCTAGCGCCCTCTTACGGTAGGCCGGCTCGTGGGTACCTCCTAGCTTCCCTAACCCAGCCATCCATATAGTTAAGCCCCTCTTCTCTCTCGTCATCATCCTCCTCTTCACGCAGCCACGCTCATGATGACGTGCCAGCCAGGGCTGGCATTCGCGGCGTACGCGCTGTCGAGCGTACCTGAAGCACAAGTGCATCAGTGAATGGGTGGAGGAGCAAGTCTGGCAGGAGTGTCGCCGACAACTTGCTGATGTGCAGGACGCCCGGTGCAAGTGCCCGGTGGACATTGCCCACATGCAGGTCAGCATGTACAGGGCAGCAGCAGTAGCTGGAGGAGGAGGCATTCCTGGGGTGCCGGGTGTTCACGGCGGACGAAGAACTAGGCCACCGGTCGGTGCGATGGCGGTGTATGTAATAATAATAAGTGCCGCATGCCTGTAATTCGGTATTTGGCAAAACGGTGAGCAAGATCAATTAACTCCTCTAACTTTTGATCTGGGTCCATTAGTGCTACCGAAGAGAGATGAATAATAACATTTCCGCGGTGTTTGTGAGTGAGAATGCATTGACAAAAGCAAAAAAGTATCCCACCGCTATCTATGCCCTAGAGGCGTAGACATCTCTTTTTCTTCTTAATCTTTATGCGTTTTCAAACGAGCATATCTCGCTTTAGTGCATCTTTTTTTACTGATACCTCGAGCAAAACTACCATATAGCATTTTCAGAAATCATATCAGCTCTAGGAAAATGGCGCCATTTTCCTTCTATGGGACGAATGTCTAGGAATTCATCATATCAGGTATCACCACATATTATGTCCAAGATTGTTAAATGATTGGATTTCGTTTTGATCACACTGCTGAAAAAGAAAGTAAGGGAGTAGGGATTAGGGGATCTCCAAGTTGCGGTTAGGGATAGCAATTTCCTCCATAGGGGCAGGGCCCACGGGGGACGGGGACGGGGCGCGTTGCCCCCGTCAAGCTTCGTGGGGTGGGGGAAGCTTCGTAGGGATCGGGGCGGGGCGCGGAGCTGCCCCTTGTCTCACCCCGTTGCCATCCTTAGTTGCGATGAATGTGTATTCTACGGTCTTCAGGATTCCTATGTCGTGGACTAGAATGATAGGAAAGAAACCGGCCCGCTATATACATCTGCACAATAGCATAGCAGCGTATCGCCGTGAGGCGACCATGGCAAGGTGGAGAGGGAGTCAGTCGTACGTCGGTACGTGGCAGTTCCGGGAGAAGGCCTGTGAAGCGGCCGAAACGCCACCGTTGCCTAGATCGCGCGCCCACGCAGAGAGTGGGCGCAGGGGGAGAGGCAGGCGCGCGCGGTGTGCCGGAAGACGGCCGTGTCGTTCGCCGAGTCGTCGTGCGCGGGCGCGGCTGCATCACGTGAAGGCGCGGGCGGCGATAGTCGCGCCGCGTGCTTGACCTCCGGCGCAGCTTGCGCACGACACAATTTTGCAGGATATCTGTACATCCTCCTCCGTCTTTGACGCATGAGCCCACGGAAATGCTTCGACTGTGCTACTTGGGCTTCGGCCTCGCTAAAAGACTAGTAGCTCCAGCCTCAAACGTTTTAGATCCGTTTATATTAGGTTTTGGTTTTAGTCTTTTACTTTGACACATCAGCCCAAGGAAATGCTTCGACTGTGTTAGTTGGGATTGGGCCTTGCTAAAAGACTAGCAGCTCCCGCCTCAAACATCCTATGGCCCATTTATATTAACTTTCGGTTTTAACTTTTGGATTTATTTTATAAATAGTAACAGTATGTAGAAAAGCTTGTAAAAAGTTGTAAAAAGATACTTGTGTATAATCTTAACCGATATAATATAAATAAAGTCACTACAGTGTGTATTATAGTCGACTAATATGCTCTGATTTAACAAGACACTCTGTTTAAAAGGTAGATACTGAAAAAAACTATTTACCGTACAAAAACAGCTTTTACAAGCGGGCCTACTCACCTCAAGCGAAGACCAACGAACAGAACGGCCTGACTCGTGACAATCCGATACCTTACAATCGGTCAACCAAGCGTCCAAGCACTCGGCGTCTCGGCCGTAGGCCCATAGGTGAGTCGAATTGACACCATTGACTTAACGGTGCGATCACACAGCCAGGGAAAATCAAATCACGGCGTCGGACAAATGGGATGAACACAGGGCAGAGCCAATTTGATCGCTAACTCCGGCTAGACGTCTAGACAATAGCAGTCTGACCTGGAGATCGACTGCTTTAATTTCATCCGACCATCCGAGTGGCCATCCTTGTGCTATTATTCTTCTCCAGTATCCACTACGGTTCAGCAGGCGTTGAGCCAACGTACGCCGGCCGATCATCGCTTGTCATATCAAATAAGCCAAACACCTATCTATCTATCTATCCCCATCTATCTTTTCGCCATTGCTGTACGCAGTAGTACGCACTAGCGGTGCGATGCAAACTAGCCACACCTCCGGCCGAAAGCGAGCAAAGGAATACACATTAGAATGCGATTTCCTGTCAGGTCGCTGCTCATTCTTCGATGCCTAATGCCCGCACATTAATTTACCAGTCACCGTCAGAACAGCAATAGGATATCGAAGAGAAACTGCAGAGCAATGACCACGCACCGAGTAACCGGAGACCACACCACTAAAAAATGGCGTCGTGCTCCGCGGCTGCGCAACCGGCCTTGCGCGCAAGCGTGGACGTGGTGGTTTCGCCGTCTGCCGGACGTCGGCGCACGCTCTGCCGGAGCGCCGCATCTATCCGCGCGCCTGCAAGTGGAGGCGGCGCATCAACATTTTCTTCCACGGCATAATGCGAATCGCATTCATTCGATACGTTGCAATGATGTGGACGGCTAGGATCGGCCGCGCACGTGATCCGACACACGGAACATGTCCGCACAGGCACAGAGAGGGGCAGGGTGGAAGCGAACCGGAAGGAACGGGGAAAAGAAGCAGAATTTCAAGCAGCAAAACGACCTTGGCCTCTCGACTTTTTTGGCCACAGGGCACATATTCGATTTGCTTTTCATCCGCAGATTTGCTTAAAGGGATAAGAGTCGCCCCAAGTTCGGAGGGACCTAGAATTGCCAGCTTAGGAAGCTTTGTGTGCATCGTACAGCTGAAGCTGGATGGGTTAAATTTAGGAGTGGAAACGGATCGGATACGATCGAATAGTCTCAAATTAAACGTAGCGTGGTTTACTTATCTCTGGATTTTGCAGGATTTGATTACAGGATCTCACTCTTTTTGTCAGATGTTTCATAAACATAACTTGCGCAGCTGAATTCAAGACAAAAAAAAAGAATCTAGCAATATCACACATGCATGCACAATAGCATATCTATTGTAAAGATTCTTATTCTCTCTCTTTTAAAGAATGGCATGGATCAAAATTAAAGGGAAAAAAATCGCGCCGATCTCGGCCGTTGCCGGCTGCACACACATATAAGACTTGCACCGATGGTGAAAGCATAAGGTGGTGATCATTTGGGCTTTTTTTTGGTGGTTTATGGCTGAAAAGCACTGTAGCTGGCTGAAAAAACACTGTAGCTGACAGAGGCTTATTTAACATAATTAAATTTAAAAAATTTAAAAAAATATGAAAAATATGTTAGCCCATCACAGACAACGCAAACGAATATGGGAAAAAAATGGGCAAAAAAGCTCAAAAAAAGTCAAAAGTTCAGAAAAAGATGAATTTATAAATAGTGAAAAATAAGCCAGAAGCCAGAAGTTGAAACCGAAACGATCACAGCCTAAGAATCTCTCAACGGCACCAAGGAGACTAATTGCACGCTCATTTGAATTTAACTGAACAATCAATGTAGGTTGTCATTTGTGAACAACTCAATTACTGTTTTTCAAATATATGTTCGTGTACGGTGGCCGGTACATCCCCTATTAAATTGGCCCCATGCTTGCTCACACCTGATGTCTAGATTCTAGAGACCGAAATAGCGTGGACACACACCTTAATTTTGAGAACAATGTTAGAAATAAGTCCCGGATGTTGATCGATCACCTTACTTATTCCTAATTCATGCAAGATGGTTACGTTCGTACCTGTACCAGGTTGAATTGTATTCCTCCCAATGTTTGTTAATTGTCGCTACATAGCAAACTATTCAAAGAAAATGCATACTAGCACAAAATTAATTTCCAAAGCTGATCAGTGCTGTCGAAACTCAAAAGGTGCCACTACAACAGTGCAATCACCTCACATCAATTGTTGCAACTTGCAAGAACATTCGGACTCAGCCTGGAATCACTATTGTTCAAATGGTACATGGAACAAATCAGAAGATCCATGCATGCATGAGTATCCTTGCGCTTTTTCCCGCCTTCCTGGTCCAGGGGGTGCAGGTGCAAGCGTAGCAAGTGCAAACAAGATAGACACCACGCTGCAGGCAAGTGGCGTTGGCGAATGGAAGGCCACAGTGCTCGTCACTCTGTCACTCACTCACCACTCACCACCACTTACCTAGCTCGAGGGTACATCAAATAATGGACAGGTAGTGCCAGTGTGTCAGGCCTGTGTGGCATACTGTCATGTACACGAGTCACTTGGAGAGACGTACGTACACGACGAAAGAACCTGCCAGTTACATGTGTATGAACACTCGTGCGATCATTCGAGGCTATTTTGAGTGTGATACATTCCCAGAAAAACTGGACCTGAAGAAGGGAAGCAACCTGTAAAATCAGCTGAAACGACGTGTGCAACGCTAGCGATTCACGAAGCAGTTTTCAGGCCCCGGGAGAAGAAAAATGTCCAGATGTGAATGCGACAATCGTTAGTGGACTGGATCATTCCTCCACCATCGACACAAACATGTACTCATGTAAGCAACTTTCCGAGCTCGAAATGGACAGCAAACGGTGAGCACTCGTGCCCCGGCTGTGTGGCGCACTCATGGCAAACGCAGCGCCACTGCAGCGCAACTAGATCACTTGACACCACGCACATCCAGTGCACGCACAACAAATGCGGCGGCGGCGGCAACTAGCTAGCATGCGCATTCGTATCGAAACATAGATCGATCGATGGCGTTAAAATTCTTCCTTGGTGGGTAGACATTGTACAACACTGCCTGCGTGAGTTTGTGCGTCGTCTATGCATGCAGAAAAAGACGGCCAGGTGCGGTTGGATCATCTCTAAGTGGCATGAAAAATATCGGCACACGGCTGCAGGCGCGGAGTAGGAAAAAAAAACTAGCCTGGGTAAATCTTATTTATTATGGTTAACATGTTATAGACAAGTCGATATGTTATACGAAATTGATTGTGCATAGGTAAAAACTAAATACATAAAATCATGGTGGTACCTCTCGATCGAAGGTTATGTAGACATTTTGCGATGGTAAAAGTACAATCCACATAACACTCTGTGAGATAAAAAAAATATGTTGATTGGTGTAACAATCATATAATGTACAAAAAAAATTGATATTGAAAAAGAACCTAAACATACCGCTAAGATGGTAATCTACGACTATGAGGCAAGTTCATTCTCCGAGGTTTGAAGCCTGAAACCATTGGGTAATCATGTTGTCATCAATTGTTTTAAATATCTCCTGCTCGGTGTAATTCAACCATTCACTGAAAATCTTATTGCGCAATTTAGTCTTTGATAATATTCATTGCTGAAAAGACTCTCTCAATGGTTGCCGTTGACACTAGCAATATCGATGTCAACTCAATGAGTTTGTAAATCAATAGGAAAAATGTATGTTTTTCACTTTCAACTATCTTTGTAGATAATGATGCAAGATCTTCACAAATAGCGAATGTAGCCTGGCTTCTCATATGAAGAATTAAGTTTCAAATTGATCTCTTATAATTGCACGATCACCAATGAAGAAATCTTCATCATAAATTTTGGCAAGTCGACTAAGTTTGTTGACATCAAACTTAAAAAAGAAATTCTTTGGATCAAAGCAAGAGAAGTATATGAGTAACTTTGAAGAAACTTCATTGAACTGATACTTCATCTCTGCTTTATTTCTATCAACAACAACAAAGTAAATCTCGGCACGATGATAATGAGAGTTGGTGACAGTGAACCCATCACGCCTCAAATGGCCCCTAATTGGTATGTCCTCAACCATATCTGACATTGGAATAGCTTTGTCAGCACAAAAGTTTGTTATATCACCCAATAAGGCCTCCCAAGCACTATTTGTCCTCATGTTGGCTAAACATCCCTTTACATTATCATGTAATTTCATGGCACGAACAATGTTAAAATCCTTCCTTTGCAACATAAGTGAAAGTTATTTGTAAGAGCAAACAACTTTAGCATTAGCTTTAAAATGAACACGAACTTAAATTACTCTATTTTTAATTAAACCTTCTGCTCGACTTGGTATATGCCCATCTTCAAGGATCATATTGAGCACATGTAGCATAGAGTCCCATATTGTCTCCAAACAAACCAAGGTTGTATGATGTGAGGCCCATCTAGTATTCCTAGGTCTAGCAAGATTAGTTTATTGATGCAAGCCTCTTCATGTAAAAATCTCACGACTCTCCAACCTATCAAAAATACCTTGTGATGATTTTCAATCAACGCATCTCTCCTATTGTAGGATGAACTTGTAATGTTCGCAATCAGTGAGACATATTAAAAAAATGAATAGATTGGCAACAACTACTAGCGATAGAAACAACCATCAAAGCCATGGACATAGAAAACATATGTGTTTTCATCTAAAACCTCTCTACAAGATATTATATTCACCTCTCATATTTGAAGCTCCATCATATCTCTGCCCTCATATCCTAAAATAGATAACTTATGATGATCAAGAAGAGCAAAAAGAGATTCTTTCAATGCATCTGATGTAGTGAAGGTGACTTTTTTAAGATCAAGAAATCACGAACCAACGTCAAACACATTTCATTAAGGTAGCATATAACCAAATTGGAAGAATGGATATATGTTTCACAAATTAACACCATTTGCTCTTTGAATGCTATATCACGTGACTCATTGATAAGTACAGAGAAGTGTCTATCCCTAATCTCTCCTCGAATCACCTCGGTGATCTCTTGTGAACAACATTTCGTAAGTTCCTTTTGAATATCTAGAGAAGTCATGATGCAATGTCTTGGAGCATGGTGATAAGCACGCCTAACTTCTTCTTTCTTATCTTTGTACCAATCTTATCATCTCTAGAAAGTTACCTTTGTTTAAGGGAGTAGTTTTTTCATCATGGGCAGGAAAAGTTAAGTCTTGCATTATGAGATATTTTGTACAATCTAGAGAAGAAGTCAAACGAATTTGATATAATTCTTCGGCCTCCTGAGTTGCATTAGAGAACACATTTAACAAACTTTGCCTTTGATTTTTAAAATCATCACAATGCAATCTTGCCTTGTTGTGAGCACTATTTACACCACCCACATGGTCAAGGAATGCTTTATACACATGTTTCCAATCACTAAACCCTATTTTGGGGAAGATATGAAAACCAATTTTTTCGGCCCTTCCCAGTTGCTTAAAGATAAAGTAGTAGAAACAAAATGCAGCATCTTGAGATTCACTATATTCTATCCAATCATATTTGTTATACCACGATTGTGAGAAGTCTCTTTTACCATCTCCACATTGTTTGCAAGGAAATCTCACAATTGGTTGGGTTGGAACCTTTGCTATGTATACTCTCCTCACTTGGCATTGAATATCTACACATACTCATCTATTTATTTCCTAAGAGCAGGACCACACATGATCTCACCAGGATTAAATTCATTCACCACATTAGCCCTATTTGGTGGTGGACCTTCTAGTTGAGCTAGTAGTTGTAGAGGTATTAGAGGTTGTGGTTAACTTATACTTGCATTGGTTCCACTTCCACCAGTTTCAGGGCTTCTCTTAGGAACCAAAAATTTCCTCATTTACGAGACTACCAATCCAAATTTCAATTCAATTCCAATTACCAAAATAGTCTAATGATCTAATATCTGTCTATGCTAATTGTTAAATGGCTAAACAAAAGTAACAAAATTAAAATTAGGATTTGTCCATTTGAATTTGGGCATTGCCCCATTAGGAGAGCCGAGGAAGGGGGGGAGGGGGAATGAACACAGCACATGCTCGACACCTTCTCCTCAGCGGCCGAATGCCCGCGTTGGTCGCCACACCGGCGCGTTGGACTGCTCCTCCCTAGCACCGCCTAGAGTTTTGGAGTGAGAGCCAGAGAAGGAGACTACCAGATTGGGATCCAAGCTATGCTAATCGCCAGTCGCTACTTCACCCTCGCCGGTCGCCGCCTCACTACCATCGCTGAATGCTTGCATGGGCTGCCGCCTCGCCACGCTGGCGCACCGAATTGCTCCTTCCCGTGCACCTCCTAGATCCATAGAGGCTAGAGGGAGAGCTAGAGAGGGAGACTGGGATCTGAACTGCTTCTCACCGACCGCCGCCTCGCCAATCGCCACATCAAGGAGGTACTAAGGTGGGTGAGCAACTTTGGGGAGGTGAGGGGAACTGGACGCTAGGTACCTGGGCTTGGGTGGTGGGTAGAGATGGCAACAGGCACAAACCCGCTGGGTTTTGCTATCCTAAACCCGTGCTCATGAAAGTTGGACATGCCAACTAAAAAAACCCATGCCCGTGACGGGTGCAGATTTTTGTCCAGACCCATGCCCACTCGGGTGCAACAGTACCCACGGTCGCCTGTGCCCGACAACAACAGTGCAGCATTGCGAGCAGTGCGGTGCTTAGCAAGTCAATAATAAGTTCAATTTATATGCTACTATGCATGAAACAAGCAACGACAAATCCACAATGCATATCACTAGTTCACTCCATCAATTCTCAGTTCATAGTTCATTGGAATAGCATATCATTACAAGTTCACAGTTCACAACTCAGTTAAAACCAAAAGAAGAGACATCAACTGCTCCTTGTACTTGACTAATGGGCTATGGGCTAGGCTGATTTGCCTGGGAGGCTGAGAGCCTAGTTTTGTAACTCGTATAGATCGGGTTTATATTACACATGGGTTTACGGGTTTGGGTACTATAGGCGTGCATCGAACCCGTGAACTGATGGGTTGGGCTTTTTGCCCATTAAGAGACCCATGGGTTAGGAAATTGACTCAGACCCATGCCCTAATAGAGTAAAAACCCACCGGGTATCGGGTTTCGGGTACCCATTGCCATCTCTAGTGGTGGGGTTGGGGAGTAAGGGGTCGCCCACTCGCCCCGGCTGCCCGAGTGGGCCTTGTCGCCTCGGCATTTTGTGGTTTCGGCCCAAGAGCTCGTGCGCGACTCAGCTATTGGGGGTAGCAAGTTGACTTGTCTTCAACCTCTAGACTTTAGCAATCCAGCTACCGGTGCTAGGAATAGGCCATTCATGGGTGAACCTGTAGCAACTCACCTACAGCCAAACTGGGATACTACTATAGAACGTCATAGCCAAAGTAAAGAGAAAATAATAAAAGTAACAACAGAAATCATAAGAAAATTAAAACCTTAGAGGTACTTTATTAAGATAATCAACGGAAACTGAAATAAATGTTTGAAACATGGGACTGGTCCACTTCTAATCAAATGAAGAATAAAATAAAATGGCAAAAGTAGTGGCAAACCACAGTGCTGAAACTCGAGTGCTCCCACCTATGCATGTTGCAATCACTCCACTGGCCTTTTATCTGAGAAGGAAAAGAGCAAGCGTGAGATTTAGAAATCTCAGCAAGTATCCAACAACGGTCACAACACAAAGAGTAAAGATAGGTAATACAACCAAGAGAAATAAGGGACAGGCAATGTAAGTAAGCAATTGATATAGATTGAAGGCAACGAACTCAAGTTACTGGAAACACTGACGTAGATTGGAGACAGATACCGTAGAAACTGCGTAATTGAAGATAATTGTTATTTGACAAGTTAAAGCAAAGACATCGGCAATCACATCCCACATACCCGGTTATACGAGAATAGCCAGGTACATCCTTGTCCTCGACTGCATAACCGTCGATGGGGTGTAATATCCTGTGTAACGAGAATGTACGCCCCCCGTAAGTTACCAGGTGTGTAGAAATCTTCCCTATATGTGGGTAATCCTAGGCCAGGTAACCATCATTTTTTTATTAGTGAATTATCCAAGATGTAATTAGAAAGTCGAGGGTGAATTAATGTAAAGTTATGAGGGTAATCGTTTGATACAATTGAGAACGAAGAGACATGATTTGTGATACAAAGCAATGAAGAACAAAGATATGATGATAGTGTACTAGGACCTGCCTTAGAGAGGATACTAAACGAAGTCACACAAGGGTTGTCACTCATATAATTTTTATTATATGATAAGTGATTATTAGTCAGATTAATGTACCACAACTACATCAGCCAAGGCTCATAAATAATAATGAACAATTAAAGGATCATGGAAGCAAGATATATAAATAAGCCGTCCAATGTTAAAAGATTACTAGTTAACCTTAGATTTAAACATTCTTATACACTACCCTATCCACAATTTAAGCATTTATTTCAATCTCTAACTAAGCATGAATTCTACAGTCAAACGTTATACCAACTACAAGTGTACAACACTAACTAGCCCAGCACATTCAAATCTAACTGATTCTACAAGCAACACACAACTGGCAATCAATACAGTGCAATAATCGAATACTAGGCTAATGACGACAGGTAATCATAAAACAATAATGTGCGAAAGAACAGGTTACGGCCGCGAGGTACTTGCCTTGAGCACGCTCGACGGACACGCTGCACGATGGATCCAAAATGCGCAACTGCCCAGCTGCTCCCTCAACAGCTGCGTGCGAACCTACATGATAGAATGGAAGGCAAGCGATCAGATACAGATAGATTTAGTAAAGGAACGACAGGAGATGAAATTGACCTGAAAGGAAACGGGTTCGCTAGCCTCCATGGCCATGCAAAACGCCATTCGGCCAAGCGAACGACGTTCAGCCATGCAAACGGCCGTTCGGCCGAGCGAAACGCTATTCAATCGAACGAACAACTGTTCGGCCGAGCAAAACCATGTTTGGCCGCGCGAACGGTCGTTCGGCCACTTGTTTTGCCGTCGGCCGCCGGCCGCCGCCGCCGCGCCACCGCCGCCGATTGTCGCCGCCGCACCGCCGGCTAGACTCGTGCCGCCGCCGCCGCCGCCACCGCCACCAAGCTGCCGCCGCCATCGCGCCATGGCGCGCGTGCGCCGCCACCACCGAACCACCTCACGCCGTCACCATCACGCCACCTCCTATCGGCCTCCACCGCCGTTGCTCTGCACGCCGCCGCCGCCATGGCTGCGTGCGCGCGTGCGGCTGCACGTCGCCGTTGTGCTGCGCGCCACCACCGCCGCTGGGCCGAGCGCCGGCCACGCATGCAGAACGCTCAGGTAGGAAAGAGAGAGGGAGAGAGAGAAAAAGAAAGAGAGGGTAGATGGGAACCTGGATATGAAAAACGCTATGCACGGAAAAGAATAGAGATGTTCCCTTTTATGGCTATATCTAGATTAGGGTTTTATTATTATTATTATTATTTATCTATTTATTCATTTATTCATTTTGCTTCTTTTTTCTTGAGTGCTACAAAACCCATTCCTTCTGGTGACTCCATGCAGTCTAATAGCTCACTGAATCGAAGCTCGAGTAACTGGCCATCCTGCCCAAAGTTCTGGCTACGCCCATGCACGACTGTACGTCAGGATCAGCTTTAGGGCCTATTCTTTTCCTATAAAACTAATGGCTTTTGATTTTTACTATAGTACCTAATTTTTAAATGAGGTATTTTTTAAGACGGGGTCTACAAGTTAAATAATCTACACGTTAAAAGTCTAACATATGTACCAGCAAAAATCGTAAGTGAGTATCTGTCTTTCCGTAATCTATACCGTAAACAGTTAAAATTCAAAATTTTCAGTCAAAAAACATAAATCGCAGCCACAGCCAAACATGCCCTTCCTCATGATAGCCATCTAATGATTCTAACCAACGTCGGCATGATGCATTGACTTGATTCCCAAGCTTTATCTCTATATACAATTACAATCGTATCTCGGTATATAGTAGGACGTGAATTGTGTATTGATCCAATGATTCGACTTGACCGACTCCAAAGTTGACTCGAGTTATGTAAAGTATAGTTGGTAATTAAAATTTACGGATATTTTTGTATGGACAATTACAATGGAAGATCTAATAGGATACTATACAGTACAGTATACCTACACTTAATACGTGTCCTGTCACGTTACCTTGTGCTTTCGCTATCTATGGAAGCCAAATCTTTTGGAGATGTTAGCAGCCTCTTTTGTTTAAGCCGTCTCTTTCAAAACTTTAATGCTCCTTCCATCTTCGGAATACATAGAAAAAATCAGCAGTTTATTTTATTTTTAATTTCAACATTTAATTCCCAAGCTTTCGATCAACAAAGTTACACGGGTGACGCTTAATTTAATTCAGCTGCAAACAACACGCACCTATCAAAACGGCCACCTATGACTTGTAATCTTGTCACCCACAAACACCATCCATCACCATCGCTTCACTGATACGCTCACAAGTACGTGTATTTCAGGCGCAAATCCATTCCGAGACCGGTGATCTTACCTCGTGCCGGTTTTTTAACGGCTTTTAAAAACGGTTTTTGAATTTTGCTACAGTACCTAACTTTCAAATAGAGTATTTTTTTAAGACGGAGTCTACAAATTAATTATAATACACGTTAAAAACCTAACACCTGTATCAACTAAAATCGCAAGTTAGTATCTCTCTTCGTAATCTTTGTCATAAACAGTTAAAATTTAAAATTTTCAGCCAAAATTTATAAACCGTAATTATATCAAACAAGTCCTATATATGTCGAGGTAAGATCATGGGTCTCGGAGTGGATTTGCGCATGAAATACACGTACTCGCCACCGGTCTCGCCACCTATGTAATCTGTGCTACCCAGCCATCCATGGCGAAGAATTAATCAAATCAGAAACACCTAATCGCATCGATCAGTCAGCCATGTTAGATTAACTAATTAAGTTAATTAATCAAAGCGTCCCGACCGGCTTGTTTGACTTGCCCATCGGCTCGGCGCTACAAATACCCGCGAAACGGCGGGCCGGGCGCAGCGACGCAGAAGCGCACGAGAGAAGCCATCGGAAAACGGAGCAGAGCAGAAGAAAGAAAGGAGCAGGGAGAGAAGAGGGGGGAGAGTTGAGGTTGAGGCCAATGGGCGTGAGCCTGGCGCATGCGGTGGCGGCGCTGATGGGCACGTGCGCCCGGCAGCTCTCGCGGGCGGCGCGGCGGCTGCACCTGCGTCCGAGGCCGGGGCTCGCGGCGTCCTTCTCGTCGCGCGCCATCGTGCCGTTCCTCGGGGGCGGCGGCGTCAAGAAGGCGCTCTCGTCGACGGTGTCGTCCAAGTCGAAGAGGAGGAAGGCGGGGGCGGCGGAGGGCGATGTGAGCTTTGAGGCGGAGGACGGGGTGTGGAGGAAGGAGATACTGATGGGGGAGCGGTGCCAGCCGCTGGACTTCTCCGGGGTCATCTACTACGACGCCGAGGGGCGCCGCCTCGCGCAGCCGCCGCCGCCACGCTCGCCCCTGCGCAGCCCGCTGCCGGCGTCCGTCAAGCTCGCCGCCAACGCCGGAGGCTACTAGAACTTTTCAAGCCCCTGCTCTTGCAGAGCACTTCGCTCTACTTTTGAAGCCAAGGCGCCACCATCCTCTGTTTCACTAGTCCATCCTCTGTTTCACTAGTCTATAGTACAGGGTTTTTCTTTTCTTCTCCTTTTATTTCCTTCGTAATAATAGGCCTTCGCTCTTGAATTTTTCCCTCCTTTGGCGTGTGTAGTGACTACCTACCATGTAAGTATGTAACGGAGCTTATCGAAGCTTAGCTTGCTGTACGTTCTCCAGAAGTTGGCGCCTCTTCTACAGCTTATTGCTTGAATCGGATCGCTTAGCTTTGTTGCGTTATTCCACATGTAAGTTTTGTTAACTAATGTCTGGAAGAAGTAGCAGGGAAGAGGAATTTTAATGGCAGTCTTATGACTTACTACTAGTATTATCTTGCGGCACTTGGCATGAGAGCTGACAAGGATAAAACCGTGGCTGATAGGTGGCTGCTTGTCTTTTCGGTAGCACAGATTACATCGAGTTCAGTGTCAAGCGTATAGCTCTGATAACGACTCAAAACTTTAAGTTTGCACGCTGATCAGTTACAAAAGAACAAGTTTTCCTCCTCTCCCTGTACTTTTTTAGAGGTCCCTCTCTTGAACAAATCTTTTTATACAGACTACAGATGCACTTCTAATCTTATTGAAATCCCGAGTTGCTATGCACTGACCTGACCAAACCGAAGGGCAGCTTAAGCTTCCTTCTTCTTCTTCTTTTTCTTCTTCCTTTGTTCTTTTTCCAAAAGAGAGGAGCTTAAACGGGAAGAGTTGGTTGACACTTGACGCAGCGATTCGGGTGGAACTACCCATTATGCGTTCTGATTGTTTGTTGTGATTCAACAGGCTCAAGCAAACTATCAACATCTGAGACCCGCATACCAGCATAACTTTTCCCCGACATGGTTCAACTATAATTAAACTTTTTGAGCAAAAAAACTTCAATTGTAGCCAGGTAAAAAATGATTTCGATATGCTACCTAATTTGTATTTTCAAGAAATCGTTAAAAATCGCCAACCATAACATACCTTAGCGCTGTGACTCCTTGTCTCCCTGACCAATGACCAGCGTTCAATTTCTACCAACCTTTTGTGTGTTCAAATCCGCAAGCTCTGGTAGTGCCTGGAGCTATTTTTTTTTCCCCGAGTAGGCATTGACACCACAGTTCAGCTCAACAGCACATAACATATTGACCAGTGCACAGTGGTTACATGGTGACTATTGCAGCCGGATAGTTACACCGATGGAGCAAATAATTCCGTGGAAAATGGATGGCGCCACCACCGTGAAGGTTGTCGCATCGCGTCGTGACCAACCTTCACTGTCACGTCCAGTACGACGGACGGACAGCAAGAGTTTTGCTTTCATGGGCTCCCAGGCCGCGGACGAGACGTCACTCAGGAGCAAGAGCGGGAAATGGAAAGCTATCGAAGAACAACGCTAAATGACCACCTGAGCGGCAGCTACCGAACACCCACGCCTCCCGCCTCGACAATCATCAAGGCACGGTGCGCTCAGATCCATAGAATGTTGAGGAAGACTGCTCGTGGAAACAAAAAACTTCAAATCACACGCTAAATTATGCTGCAAAGAAAGCAACGCAGTAGATGTCACACGCTGGCACAAGAGATTCAGTTCAGTTCACTAGTACGAAGCACAAGAACAAATCCACAAGCACACGAATCGACGTATTTACAGTGGCACACGCACGCAGCAAACCAGCTTTGCAGAGATCAAACCAAGCACACATGTAGAGACTCGTGTGACTCGCACGTCTCGTGGTGTCATGTCACGGCCAGAACCAGCTGATGGGCCTGTTCTTTTTAGCCAAGACTTATGATTTTTGGCTATGGTTTATGATTTTTGTGCTGTTCGTAGGAAGGATTACACACTAACAGAAATCCACGTGTTGTTTTTGCCGATATAAATAAAGTCGGTACAGCATATACTACAATTAACTAGTAGACCCCATCTTGAAAAGATATTCCGTTTAAAAGCTAGTTACTATAGAAAAGTCAAAAACAGAAACCAAAAGCTGAAAAACACCAGGGCCGATATCCCGTAACAAAATCTTTGTAACGACCTACTCACGAATTTAGAAAATGATTTATGAAAAATGGAATACTCTGGAAAAAATGTTTCGCCCGGATTTTCGGAGCATCCGTGCTCCGGAAGTACCGTTTAAGGCTGCGGTACTACCGCTCTACGATAGTTCCGCCGTTGAAACTCTGGTACTTTCGATTGTCCAGATAGAGCACAGATTTGCTTTCAATTTTAGTTTTAAGAGAATGCATGATCCTAAATTGATTCGAATGGCACAGGAATATGCTATCAAGTTTCTAACCATGATCCCTCTTAATGGTATGATATTTATCTTATAATTTGGTCTTCCACCTTTTCTCCTAAGACCGATAAAAATAAAAAAGGTATCCTAGTCTGTATATACCTTTGTCTTGAGCCACTTTGATCTTCATGTTGACCCTTAGCATGTGTCTCATCATCATTTTAGGGCCTAAACCTTTTAAATAATAAACATGTTAGTCCCATATTCACATAAATTTATTAATTACCAAAATCATTTTTAAAAGCCTAGATGCATTTAATCTCCCCTTTTTGGTAATTGATGATAATACAAATTTTATGTGAGGTGAATAAAGTTTTCAATATACCACTTTTTAAAAACTAGTTGTATATTGTTTTGTGACTTTGAAAATAAGTAATTCTTGCAATAATCTCACATGAGTTTTAGAGAATTAGTTGTTTTTAAAGTCAATACAAGGAAAGCTCCCTCTAAACATGTGCATATAAATGAGAGAAAATTTTTTAAGCACGTGTAATGATTTTTTAGAACATTTGGCGCAGTTTCACTTGTTTGTTGACCTTGAGAGAGAAGAGAAATTATATAACAAATATAGCAATTGAGCACAAGATACATACACTTTCAAATTCATCATACACATAGCATTGAGATATAGTACATAAGGTCATTACATCATAAAATATTTACATAAAACCATTACATTACAAATTCAAATATATAAATAGATAGACTTGGCTTCTCTTCCTTTCTTGTACTTCCCCTTTCATGTCTTCTCTCCCTTTGGCATCAAATGACTAAAAAGACTACTCTTGTGGTCCTTGAAAGGAAGGGTCACAATGACAACGGCGACCATACCGGACTGGAGATGGAGGACAAGCCAAGGCATGCTCAATGGAAGTGACTCTCTCATCAATAGAGTCCATTCTGGAGGAAAGAGAAGCGAATGCCTCGGCCTGAGAGTCACGAATCTAATAATAACCGAGTATATCTGAGAGAGAGACTTGTTCTTCTTCTCGTGGTGCTGCTGCAGGCTCTTCTTGTTGTGGAGCTCGAGGACGGGAAGCTCGAGGAATTTGAGGATCTGCTTGAGGCTTGTAAGCCATGTGGACATCACCCAAACCACTACGGAATTCAATCTTCCGAAGGATCAGGGCCATGATGCATGGAATGTAATTTATCCTTTTGATCCTATCATTTTTAGAAGATGCTATTTCCCAGATAATAAGATCAACCACATCAAATTTGCGACCTTGCATAACATAGTCAATTAGGTGCTATGCATGGCCTCTTATGGTATCATAATTTCCACTCTTGGGAAGAATGGTATGGTTGATGATCCGGTTTACCAGGCTGGGTATGGAAAGGAGACCAACAAGCTTGCCTAGGATAAATCTCGTACTCTGATCATAGTACTCAGATAAGGCGGGGAGCTCAAGTGTAGATCTGTCATAAACCTTCTCATGTGCACTTGTCTCTGTCTTTAAAGCCAGCTCAAATTCATGCTTATTGGAATCCAAGGGTTGGCAATCGGTCATCCATGAGATATGCTGGAAATCAGGAGAAATATATAGCGTAGCATAGAATTACCTGATTACATCTTTATTATAGTCTGATTTGAGAGCCACAAGATTCTGTATTCCAGCCCTCTGAAACAACCTATAAGTTCCATCATATTTGTCAATTTAGTCCAGGTGGTCCCAATCAACATACTTGTGATCAGCAAAGAGTCTGTTTGGACCATCCAGATGCTCATATATTTGTTCTTGAAATTTAATGTGAAACCTTGGATTGATAGAGTTACTTGGAAGCAGAAACTGGTTTCTGTGATGCAGCCGAGCATATTCTTCAACCGTGATTTTTTTGAGGTCTATTTGAGGCTCTTCTTGATCAGGTATATCCTCATCTGGCTGCTCAAGAGTAAAGCTCTCTCGATGTTCTGATTCTGTCTCTGAGTCAGAAGCTATTTCCTTCCCTCTGTCCTCTCTAGTTTTCTAGCAGATTTTGAGGTGGCTGGAGGTGCAGGAGGAGACACTTGGACCGCAAGAGGTTCTGAGAGAGATGAAGATTGTCCAGGAGCCACATAAGAGGAGTATACTTTGCGGCCAGCACTCCTTGTCCTAGGCATCTTAAAAATAAGGAGAAAGGATATCAGAGATATGGAGAGAACAAACAAAAAGGGTTTGAAAATATATGGACTGAGATGGCTGTTTTATCAGGATAATCAGAAGTACCGCCGTTCAAGCCACGGTAGTACTAGGCTACAGTAGTACCGCGCTCGTCGAGCGGTAGTTCCGATTTCCCTAGCAGTTTATAAGGCAAGCAATGTATGAATATTTTAGTGTTTTCCTTATATTGAATCCATAGAATAGATGCGCAAATATCATTAGACACCAAATCTAGTAGTTTGCCCAAAACAAAACAAGTCTAAATCATTCGCATTTCAGATCAACACCTAGAGGTGAACCTAGGGTTCTAGAACAAGGTAAAAGAAAGGATTTGATCCCATTTACATTGTGGAACGGAGGAGGTAAACCCTTAGGACGTAAGGAAGCACCAAAAACTGAAGAAATCCCCACCGGATTTGGAGATCAAATAAGAAGATTTTGGGATTTCGTTGGAGAGGAGAGAGAAGTACACGGTCGCTAGCGGATGAAAGAGTCGAAGCTTCTGGAGGAAAACAGAGATCAAGGATTAAAAGTCCTTCGATTTCGACCACACTTGATCGTATTCGAATGCTATGGTTCAATGCCCACGTTAACGACCACGTAGGTTTTGACCACGTTGCACGCGGTAATACCGTGACCACACAGCCGGTAGTTCCGGAGCACGGAAGTACCACAAAATAAGCAACGGTAGTTCCGATATTTCTGGAACTTTCAGGGAACTAGGCTTGCATCAGAAAAAATATGCAAATGATCCCTAGTTTTGCACTCAAATAAAATCATTCAAGATCATTATGAACTAAATATAACCTTAGAATATAGCATTATGAACATAGAGATTTTAGCAAAATAGGAGAAAAACATTTTTCACAAATACCTCAAACAACTCCAAAAGAGCATGAAAACATGAGTCGTGAGTTCAAGTGATATTTAAGTAGTCTATGACATTTAACTTATTCCTCAACTTGCAAAAGCGGTTTTCATCTAGAGGTTTGGTGAAAATATCTGCTAATTGGTCTTCGGTTTGGATGTGGCTATTTGTAATATCTCCTTTGCTTACATGATCTCTCAAGAAATGGTGGTGTGTATCTGTATATTTGGTTCTTGAGTGTTGGACTGGGTTATTGGATATTTTTACCGCACTATCATTATCACACAAAAGAGTCATTTTATCAAATTTAATTCCATAATGCATCAAAGTTTGCCTCATCCATATTAATTGAGCACAATAACTACCTGCGAAAACATATTCAGCTTCGACGGTGTAAAGTGCTACGGAATTTTGTTTCTTGCAAGACCATGATACTAAACACCTTCCTAGCAATTGACAACTACCCGAGGTGCTTTTTCTATCCACTTTGGAACCTGCATAATCGGAGTCTGAATATCCAACTAAATCAAATCTAGCACCTTTTGGGATACCAAAGCCCTATGCTAAAGGAATATTTTAAATATCTTAGAATTCTCTTTACGGCCGTCAAATGGTACTCTTTTGGAGATGCTTGAAAGCGTACACACATGCAAACACTAAACATGATATCGGGCCTAGATGCGGTAAGATAAAGCAAATTACCAATCATTGATCTATAAAGCTTTAAATATATCGACTTACCTCCTTCGTTAAGATCAAAATGTCTATTTGTTACCATAGGAGTCTTGATGGGTTTTGCATCTTCCAAACCAAACTTTTTGAATAGATCTATCACATATTTTATTTGGCTTATAAAAGTCCCATCCTTGTGTTGCTCGATTTGAAGTCCAAGAAAATAACCCAATTCTCCGATCATGTACATCTCAAATTCCCTAGACATAATTTCACCAAATTCCTTACAAAACTCTTAATTAGTAGAACCAAATATGATGTCATCAACATAAATTTGACATACAAAGAAATCATCATCAATAATTTTTGTAAATATGGTTTTATCAACTTTCCTAATTTTAAATTTTTTGGACAGAAGAAAATCTCGAAGGCGCTCATACCATGCCCTAAGAGCTTGTTTTAACCCATATATCGCCTTGGAGAGTTTATACACATGGTTAGGATTTTTAGAATCTTCAAAAACTAGAGGTTGCTCAACATAAACAAGCTTGGAAATTGTTCCATTAAAGAATGCACTTTTGATATCCATTTGAAATAGTCCTAAATTGATCCGAATAGCACGAGAATATGCTATCATGTTACTAACTATGATCCCTCTTAATGGTACGACATTTACCCTATAATCCAGTCTTCCACCTTTTCTCCTAAAACCGATAAAAATCAAAAAGGGATCCTAGTCTGCATATACCTTTGTGTTGAGCAACTTTGATCTTCATGTTGACCCTTAGCATGCGTCTCATCATCATTTTAAGGGCTAAACCTTTTAAACACTCAATAAACATGTTAGTCTCATATTCACATAAATTTATTAATTACCAAAACTATTTTAGGGGCCTAGATGCTTTCAGAGGGGCAGGTGAACAACCATCACAAACTCTTTGTGTTAAGTAGTAAAGATACATTGTTGCAAATAGTTGTCGTAATGGACCATGTGTAGGTCGACAAAGCACTTCAAAATGAATGTGCAAATTACATGATGCGTAGGGTTTGGTTAGGTGCGTATGTTTGCCCCACTATTCATACGAAACAAGTGGCGACATGCGTGAACTATCAAACCCAACTACAGCTAAGATACATATGTGCCTTTTGGAAGTCATGGTTTCAGTCAAGCGTCGTACACATTTGAGTCTATCAGTGCCTTTCCCTTCCCTCCTTTGCGGGCTTTAGCCCTCACAACCCAGGCCCAGTACTCGGCTTCCATAACTTGTATAGGTTTGTCCCAATTGGAAATAACCAGGCATTCAACTAGGCTTTGGGGACCACCGATGCCTTACCCTTGTCCTTTTTCGCTGTCATCCAGGGTATAAGGTTTTCAGCGTGTGAATCTCTCCGACGTCACCGGGTAGTTGAGTATGCATTTTTGCTCAATGAATGCCATGTCGCACATATCCAGGTCGTCGATCCGTTGGAAAAAGTAGTAGCACCCCGTGCTCTGTCGGCATGGACAGAGTGGGTTAGATGTGTGCGAAAGAAAACATGCAATGTGAAATGACAAATACGTACTTACAAGAACTTCGCCACATGTGTAGTGCGTCGGGCGGCGGTTGCCTAGTGTGTGGACTGAATGATATGTTCTGGATTGCCGTAGTCGCACTACGGCCGCAGAAACTCTGGTGGCACGGGTGCATCCTTCCAAGAATTATCAGGGTATGACCCATTCTTTTTGGCGACCCACTTCCGCTTGTGAAATATCTTTCCGTAGTTTGACATCCCTACCAGTGGCACATTGTTTTCTGTATCTCTCCTCTCCCCCTAATTTTGAGATCAACTCGATTGGAGTCTTGGGTCCGGTTGTGAGGGCTGGCCAGATTTTATAGACAGTTAGTGTGCACTGTTCATAAGTAAAGCTTGTACGTGTTGTCATTTCATTGGAAAAAGTTGGTATGTGTTGTTACTCCCTACGAAAGCTGGTGTGTACTGTCCACTGCCTAGGAAAGCTGGTAAATGTTTTCAAATCACTAGGAAAGCTAATGCATGCTGTTCACTCGCGGTGAAAAGCTGGTATGTATTGTCAAATCACTAAGAAAACTGGTTTGTGCTGTCCAATTGCTATCAAAAGCTGCTACATGTTGTCAAATCACTAGGAAAGCTGATACATGCTGTCCACTCGCTGCAAAAATCTGGTATGTATTGTCAAATCACTGTGGAAAGCTGTTGCATGTTGTCAACTCACTGATATCTCAGGAAAGGATTCTAAGAACCAGGTGAATAAGAAAAACAAAAATAAACCACAAAGCATAAGATAACCATACAACATTTATAATATTTTGGTCAAGTTGCACATGACAGCTAGTACATAGCACTTAGATCGTGCTCAGTCATGTGGATACAATACATTACACATTACACATGTACTACTTAGTACATGAGTTGGTGCCTATAAATAAAAACCTACTCCTAGCAAGCACTATGAGTTGACCTAATTTGTAGGTCGGGCTACTCCTCCATGAGGCTGTGGCCATAGTAGGTGGTACAGTCACCGAGTGAACTGGAGTGAGAGCCACTATAGCTGGCTGAGCTTGAGCGAGAGTGACTGCGGCCTTGGTTGGTATCTCCAATGTTGACGATGATCGGCGGGCTGGGGCGTCGCACGCTCTTACACGCAGTGATCCTTAGGTGTAGTTCTCTGGCAAGTGGCTGAGTCAGAGCGGGGTTAGTGAGGATGATTGGGGGGTTTGACGGGCACTGGAGCATGGATCGCTGCTACTACTGTAATCTACTCAAGCTCAACTAATGCGGCAGCCCTCTTACACTCCAGTGCAACTAGGGCCTTCTCACACTTGGCAAGCTGAGCGCAGAGAGTCTCGACGTGGCTGTAGATAGCGGTGAGGAGCTGACGGAGGTCTGAGATCTTCAAATCCTCGGTGTAGGTGGCTACCATAGCTAAAGTGAGTTGGACCTAGTAGGTCAGGAGCGGGTCGTTCTCGGAGGCGGTGACGAACGTCTCACCATAGCGTCCTCATTCCCAGAGGGATGGATAATAGCGAAATGGGGAAGTCAGCATGGCGGCCTTGTGGATCTCGCATAGGCGAGCATAAGCCAAGCGGGTGACGTCCTGAAGGGCAATGGTGGAAGTGCTCCTTAGGTGCTTGGTGCGGAAGGTGTACTCGCTTTCCTTTGCGTACAGGAAGACTTCCATCATTCAGGCCTTCCTGTCCCCTTTCTAGGTCTTCCGTCCCCTGAAGATGTGATGATGGCAGTAAACCAGGTATCGCATTACTTTGCGCAATATGTCAACAAATTCTCCTTCGTCCTCTCCATGGGTGAAGTAGTCATATGGGCGAAAGTCAGCTGATCTGACCATCTACAGTTGAACAGGAGGGTATTAGTAATAGTTTAAAGATATAATATATAAAGAATCGAAAAACTCTCCTTCGTCCTCTCCATGGGTAAAATAGTCCCATAGACCAAAGTCAACTGATCCGACTATCTACAATTGAACATGAGAGTATTAGTAACAGTTTAAAGATATAAAGAAGTGAGGTGAGTCAAGACCAAGAGTGGTTAATAGAAGCAATATCACACTATATTTTTGGTGAAGCTTCTGCTTTTAGTTTTTAAAAATAAGACCAGGACCTTGGATAACGATCATTTTGTAACCGCACAAGAGCAATAAATATATACATGCAGTTATCATAAAAATATTTTAGCTATTTTTTGGCTCGCATTTTACAGCTATTTATAATAAATAAACGTAACTAATTGCAAAAACACATTCGTCAACTAAACATGGCTACCTAGTGTATTGCACATTACAAAACTACAATTACGCTGATGAAACGCTAGTGATATATTAAACTCGTTGTTCGCATGTGAATGAAACATACCTTTTTCCGAAGGTATTCATCCGCTCCACAATGCTTCAAATTGCGAAGAATCATAAATCACAGCTAAACCACATCAAAATTATATTACAAACTCATCTTTTAATATCTCTTTCCTTCATCTCCCTCCTTGCTCTCTCGCTCAATAGGAAATATATTTCCTTTCCCTTTCTCACTGCATTCTCGCTCAGCAGGAAATCGACCGTGGTTTCCATTTTATATGCACAGGAATGCGTTCACGATAATATTCCCACGCGCGCACGAACGACAGCGCAATTAGTGCGCGAATAAAATAAGAATTTAACATCGTGTCGTGTCATCACCCATGCGATTCTCTCGCGCCAACAGTCAAACTGCACACGCCCCTGCCCTGCCCATGATTCCCTCAGCCCCTTGCCCCTGCCCACGCACCTTCCAAACCTGCTACCGAGCTGTGGTTGATCAACAACAACATACCAAGCAGGGGCAGCTCGACAGCGCTGTGGACCCGCTCGCCTGTCGAGACACATGCTTGACTGCCGCACCATCTGACTCTTGCCAAGCTCTCCATGCATGGTAGGTGACACATGTCGCCTACCGTGTCTTTCGAGCTTGAGTGGGCCATTTTGTAAAAATAGGTGTTCAAAGGTCAAAATTAAAAAAACTGGCTATAATGCCAAATACGTGAACAGTTTCTCCTCCTGGTGACGAGGATCATCTTCACTTTTTACACGGCTGTGATACGCTCTTGTCAAATATTCCAGCGATCAACGGCTCTGATGGAACTGAAGACACCAATCACCCAATGAACGGTCCGGATCAAAAGGGTCCGTCGTTGTTTGCTAAGTGGGAGACGATTCTTTCTGTTCTTGGAAAGAAAATTTTGTCAAATATTACTCCGTTTACAGGAAGAATAAAGAGATGAAGCAAAAATCACCCATAATTTAGATAAAAAGAATCACTTATCATCGGCCGGGATCGGTGTAAAACCGTACTTAAAATGCTGATCTGTTGTCGGTATTCCGAATTCCGACCACTGGACGCCCTACTGCCTGATGCTAACAATAAGGTTCCTGTCAACGAACTTGGCGCCGCCTACCTTCCCCTGCATCGCCGGTGGCAACTTTATGACGCGCCTCTGGTCGCCGGCTTCGACCAGCAGTTCTGATCCACCTCTATACTGCATTTCATACAAAACAAACAGTTCATATATTCTCGACATTCACACGAACCACATTATATCAGTGACCATTAGTCTTGCCAAAAAAAAACTATCAATAGAGTTTCTGCTTACAGTTGGCTAACACCTTAGATGACTTACTAAAGTGTTGCAACATGCAGATAGAATAGAAGAGGGTGATCAGTTGGAAATGTGGTCATTTGACCTTACAATCACAAATAGCTAGTGCTACCTTTGACCTAAAGTAGTGTACTTCTCCAACCTAGTTTTGGTGTGTCGCAGAGTTTAAAAGCTTCTTATATGCTGCAAGCAAGGAGCCAAGTTGCCCTTGCCAGGTTCATTTGAAATTTTATCTCGGCATGTATGGAGAAGCAAACAACCAGATTGCAGCATCAGCAGTAGCCAGGAAGAAATACTTCAGTTTTAATATCAGCAAATTGGATTTCGGAAACTGATAATAAAAGGTTGGCTTACTTGCTTGAAAGGACTAAAAAAATTTGAAAATGTTTAAAAGCTGATTTGATACTGAAAACTATCTGGAAGACTGGAACAATTAGATTAGTCCCTTCCATTGATTTAGTGGCAATGATGAGTGATTGTTTGATGTCACCTGCTAGGGAATGATGCACTTCTTACCGAAAGTTGACATGGTTACTCATGTGGCAGTCCATGTGTATAGGGAATGATGCACTTCTTACCAAAAGTTGACATGGTTACTCATGTGGCAGTCCATGTATATTGCTGTTAGCATTAAACGAACTGGGCATTCATTTGAACATTATCAGGTAGTTCAAGGCCCAAGCCACAATTTTCAAGTTAGCGTTTGGTTCAGCTCTTTTTGTCATTGTTTTGGGGGGTTATACATTTTTGGTCACAAAAGACTCCGGAAAACCATGTAAGTTTATACCAAGACAGCATCATCTTCGGAGAAGTAAAACTAACCAGAAATATAACTGACAGAATTTGACCTAATTAGTTTTGACTAGTGTATACAATGAAGGCTATAAAGGGATAGATCAATAGTCTTACTTGGAATAGTTTGATTTCAGACTTAACAAAGCCTGGCATGAAAAGGGTTGCCGATTTCTGCACATAATCAAAACTAACTGAAGGATAAACTTGGTTGCTTGTATCCCTCAGTAGTTCCTTTGTATTTTGGCTCAATGAATCTAGTGCCCTGCCCCAATCTGCAGAAGAATCAATTGGTAGAAATGGCAGAAATGAGAAAGACAATGGCAAGAACTTCTCGGCAACTTCTTGGTGCATTTCAGAAGGGTCTTCAGTATAACCAAACGCTCCACATATTTGTGTGCCAGCTTGGATGGTGCATCCCCAGTATCGTAACGCTGAGGACACAGAGATTGATCCCCTAGGGTCCATGATGAGGAAGCATGCAAGTTTTGAGGGATCGGCAAACCAAACTGAGATTCTCTACAAAATTTAGCAGCTTAACCTTTTATTTAGCTAATAATAGTATATGTATGCACTAGGTAACATAAAATAATTTTAAATTGGGATGATTTACCTCAAGAAGTTGTTCAATTTCATTCCATATCTCTGTACTCAATCTTCCCTCACTAGTTCTACCATTTGGCCTTAAAGAATCATATATTAGTTTCAGTAATGATGGAGAAGCCAGTCTTCCTATGTCAGTCTTGTCTGCTAGGTCTCTCACATACCTCAAGTAAGATCTGTCTTTTGTATAGCACCAACATTAAATTTAGAGTCCTGAGTGAATATAATGTTAAAGCCAACCAAGGAGAACCTATACCTTGCCCTCTCAGTGGCACCAATCAGCCGTAGAATTTCCTCTGTATTGTTGCAGTCATACACTACCACATCAAATTCCCCTTGTGAACTATTCCTTCCAGCTGAAAAGAAGTTAAGCAGCTTCTGAAGAGCCAAGACTGAACAGATCAAATCCATTCCAGGTAAAACTCCAAGCTCCTCTCCTACAACCTATCCCATGAAAAACAACAAGCCAAGTGACAATTTTATCATCTCCCATGTTATGGCAAAGTTAATCGCCTACCCCTTCAAGAACTCCTTGAGTAAAATTGATTTGGGCATCTACTTTCTTCAACCGATCAAGGGGCTCAAGTAGCATCTGTGATTTAACCAGAAAACATTCTTCAGCATCAAGACATTTTCCGGTGGATCATGCTATTTATATCTAAAACATCAAGAGGAGATCACTTCAACAAAGTATTTTACTTTACTAGTCTCCAGCTTTATGGTCGAAAGATTAGCAGCACACTCAGTCAGCGAGTTCCTCATCTTACAGCCCATCAATTGCTCCGCTGTCAGATCTTGGGACTGTAGAACCAGGCATGTCTTCAAGCCTTCACTTGCATAATACTACAACATGGAGAGAAACAATTTTAAAGGCAATTCTTTCATGAACTAACATAGTGGGGAGAATGAGAGATGATTTATATAACCCCATCGAAACACCATTAGCTAATATGACCCGGTAGTCTAGCCTCATCTACTCTCATGCTACAATGTACCCAGTTCAATGCTTAGATCAACCGAGCTACTAAATCGTACCCATTTGCTAGGGTAATTACTATCTACATAGCAGTCCAGCTTTGGCTGTTACCGGCGCAGCAGCGAGCTCACACCGAAACTACAAATTTTTTTCATCAACATAATGACGACGACGATCACGGGATAAAGAAAGTTGTTACGTGAGCGGCGACGGCGGCCGCGGTGGTCTTGCCGGAGCCGCCCTTGCCAAGGAAGGTCACGAGCTTCGGAGGAGTGCCGGCACCGCCGGAATTGGCGATGACCAGACGCCTCCTGCGGCCTCCCCGGTGGGCGACGGGGAGGGTTTGGCTCGCCGAGACGACCAAGGAGGGCGCCATCCGCCGTAGCTCCCCTCGCGATTCGATTGGGATTTCGGCTCGGCCTTGGTCTGTCTCGCTGTAGCAGTCTATAAGGTTAGGATAGGGCTAAAAGAAGTAAATAACTGCACAAAAGGAAAAACCCCACCTCCACACAACAACACCCGCCCCCTCTCCCGGCGGCACCCAAACCCGCCGCGGCTATGGCAGACCACCGGCCGCGAAGCGCCTCTGCGAGCCGTCCGCCCCGACGTTCCCCCCATACAAGGACGCGCCCGATTTGCCGCCCAATATCCGTCTCCTGTGTGAGATCCTGGCCTCCGACGTTGAGGAGGCGCTCGACGACGCCGACGTCCGCGTCACCAGCTCCGACGTCGAGCAGGTGCTCCGCTTCTCCTACGCGCACCCGCGCGCCGCCGTCGCCTTCTTCCGCTGGGCGGGCCACCGCCACCAGCTCTCCCCCTACTCTGGAACCTTTTCGTCGACCTCCTCGGTAAGAACCGCCTCTTCGAGCCAATGTGGGACACCGTCTCCTCCATGCGATCCCAGGGCCTGCTCTCCCTCGCCACCTTCGCCTCCGTGTTCTCCTCCCTGGCGGCCAACCCCGCCAGCCCCCCTCTCAAGGCGTTCTTGGAGATGCCGCTCTACGGCATGGAACGCCACACGCCCGCGCTGAACTCCCTCCTCTCCGCGCTCTGCCGCGTCTCCCGTCTCAACGACGCCCGCGCCGCGATCCCCGTGGCGTGCGCCGAGGCTGGCACTCGCCCCGACGCTGACTGCTACGCCATCCTCCTCGAGGGTTGCGAGGCTGCCGCCGACCCTAGCGTTGCACGCGAGGTGTTCGACGAAATGGTGCTGGCCATCGGCTTGGATCCTGCCAATATGCCTGCGTATGAATCTTTCCTTACTACTCTAGTTTCAAGTAGCTCCTCCACGGTGCTACCGGAGGCAATGGACTATCTGGCTGTTTTGCGCCGAGGTGCTCACCGGGGGAGAAGTTCTTCCGTGCTGCACTAGCTGCACACCTCAAGGCGCGCGAATTGCACGGTGCAGTGATACTTTGGAATGACTGTGTCGGGCGTCGGGGGCTCATCCCAGAGAAGTTAATGTACAACACAATGATCGTGCTGCAGGGCGCTATTGGGCACGCTGAGGTGATTGTGGAGTACCTCGATGACATGGTCTTCTATGGAGTGTTTCCCGACACGGACACATACAATGTGGTCCTCCAGTTCTTGCTGAAGGGGAGGAAGCTCCGGTTTTTAGCCCAACCGAGCAGGGCCTGCGCCGCGCATCGCGTCCGGCTCCAACTCTGCATGTGTAGCCGCTGCGGTTGCTCAACTCGAGAACCCCTGTTGCAGACCTGGTTAAATGGGTTGTTCGACACGGCACGGGTCAGATAGGATATGCCCCACTGGCCCGAATAATTTATCTTATTGTGCTGGTCCACGTGTCTATCTTCGATCTAGGCACGACACGGAGAGAGATCGGACTGTGCCGGATCAGTCCGACCACGCTTAGCTAAATAGGCCATCGATAGTCTGTTGATTTTACTATTAATCGTAAGTAGTTTTACTGTCAGTCACAAGTAATTTTAGTGAGTCGCTGTGTAATAAGTAATTTTACTATCAAGTCACCCGTTCATGTTTAAAAGAGTACAATAACTCTAACACAAGTAATTTTACTGTCAACTATAAACAGATTTACTGTACTATAATAGGAGTTACTGTTCATACCGTACCAAGCTGCCGACCTAAGCACGGCACATCCGGTCTGATCAAACCGATACAGCTTGGTTACTGTTGTATTGTGCCGTGCTCGGATCAGTACGATTGGCCTAGCCAGTTTGGCGAGGTCTACTGCTGCCGGACGGGGAGGCTGCGAAAGGGCAAAAGCGTACGCCGGCCGCGAGATGTATTCAGCCTTGTGAAGCTCAGCAAAATACCCCTTTTGTATCTGTCAGTGTATAAATGTTCATATACCAGTTGCATGTATGGCGAATTGAAATGTTGGTGCGTGAAGCGCCATTCGTCAGAACGGGGAAAGAAACTACATACCAAACGTACACGAGATCACGACAATTAACGGGGCAAAATAAACAGTACAAAAGGGCAAAAGCTACGTTGATAATAGACGTAGAATCCTTATAGTATCTGTCATATCAAAAATAAATGAGTTCAATACAACGACGCAACTCCAAGGTCCTGAGAACTAAGCCGTCGAGGGACTATCTTGACAAGCATGCTATAGAGACCACCACCAAACTGCTATACAGCGATCAGAAAATATGGATCGAATTCTTGTCGGTCCTATAGCATCTAGCCTGCCTTGAAATCCTACACAACCTCATCTTTTAGCCGTCAAACAAAATTGTGAAAATTTGAGCAACCAAAGTTTAGCCTCTGTGACAAACGGTCTTCTCGGAGTATATCTATCTTCCAAACCAGTCCTACGGGGGTGTTCCAAAGTTGATTCTAATAATCACAACTCGTCATGAGATTCTGGTTCTGAATCTGAATCTGAATCGTTAGTGTTGGGTGATGCGGACCGATCCTCTTCCGGGGCATGTGGTTCCGATGTTTCAGTGGATTCAGTCTTCTCGTTGGATGCAGATTCCGAAGAGGCAGTTTTCTTCTTGTTAGCAGACTCTTCTTCCTTCGGAGGTTTCTTCTCAATCTTGGGTTTTGGTTTAGGAATCCTATTGACACTAGAGACCTGCACACCAATTGAATTCCCATTGTATTGAGAAGTTGATTAAAGTTGTGCCCAATGTTCCTAGGATGCTAGTAGAAACTTCCAAACCTTATCTTGTAGGTCCAGAACTTTCTGATAGACTTCTTCAGATGTGAGAGCAGGTGGGCTGTAGACAGGGGTACTGCAATACGCTCAATGGGAGTTAGCCACTTACAAGGTAATTAGAACTCAAGAAAGTTTGTTGTCTATACCTTTTCTGCAGGGCTTCCTTCTCGTCCAACCAACTTTTTATTTTCTCTGCTTCATTTACAACCTAGACCGAGATAGCATTACACACAACTAGTAAAATGAGCATAACACATAATCAGCAAAATGAATTATTTAAACTTCATTAAGCTCACTGGTTTACCTCATCTATTCTCTTTTTTGGAAGCCATGGTTTATTCGTCTCCCAGTTCTTAACAATCTGCAAGAAGACCAAAAAAAATCTAAATGAGAATGGAGTAACACAGCAACCGTGAACTTGAGCACAATCTACAATTTTTACAACTAAGCAGTTCTATAATACAGATAAAATGGAACGAAAAGGGAAGGTTTAGTTGGTGGATTTAGAATTTATCAGTGTCCTGAACTTCAGTTTTTTTTATCAGGCAATCTATTTGCAATATAAGACAAGAATGTAAGAACTGTGCATAACTGCATGTTGGCAAGATCTGCATCTTGAAATATTTCTGCACAGTAACATCTTTGTGAATTCAGGAAAAATAACAGGGAGTAAAAGTTCAAAGAGAGGAAAATTTTCTGTTGTTATACTATGCTTCTCCAGCAATGACATTAGTAACGAATGCTGACACTTTTTCCTTTTTGAAAACAAGCACATTTTTGAAGTGTAAAAATGAATGAACTTTCTTGTTTCTTATACAAAAAGGAATTCTTCAAGTACATTGTGTCAAACAACATAACCTAATATAGTTAGAAAAATCATTATTAAATTTTCTGTTTGGATACCTTTTGCAGCTCAGCAAGGTACAATCGAGCATTTTCGCAAGCCGCCGGTCGGGCTTTTAACTCACTCAATCTGGATAGTAAAGAAAAGAAATAATCTCAATCATTGACCTATATGAACTTGAATGGATAAACAATTAATTACCTGAAAAGTATTGGGTCGCCAATGGCCTTAAGTTGATCAAGGTGTTCTTTAAATTCATTTGCTTGAGCATCTTCACCGTCCATATACAACCAATCCTGCACCTGCACTTGTCATACAATAACTTCAGCGTGAGACATCCTAGACAAAGGAGACCTACAGCAAGACCAATTATTAAACTGACCTCACTAAGTTTCTCTGTAAAAGATTTCCTCTCCTGTTCAGTTGAGACAGTCAAAATATCTGTGCTTTCTTCCAGCTGTGATGTGTCAAATGGCAGCACACACAACAGTTAATAAATAAATAAATAAATAAGGCATGGCATGTAATCACTGTGATAGAAAATTATCAAAATTTGCTGCATTTTTCCAAGTTTATTTTTCCAAGTTTATGTAGATATGGGTAATTGGGTATTATCAGTGTAAAGCTAAAGTTCAGTAAAAAATAACACTTTCGCAGTTTTCATATATATTATATCAGGAAACAAGAGGGATTATCCAACTTTCCAAGATTCCATTAGCAGAATGCATGAGACATTCACATCAATGTTCACAACAAGCAGTTTTCATATATATTATATCAGGAAACAAGAGGGATTATCCAACTTTCCAAGATTTCATTAGCAGAATGCATGAGACATTCACATCAATGTTCACAACAAGCTAAAAGTCACACCTTCTTTACATGTCTCCCACAAAGTTTAACGAATAAAGGCAGAAACAAAAGTACCTTCTCCTTCATAGAGTATATGTAAGACTCTAGGTTATTTTTCAGTTCAGCAGTTCTCCTTCGTTCGGCATCCTTCTTATCGAGTACCTCTAACCTACTTTTTGCTTCAGAATACAACTCCTTTGAAAGAATTGATCCAGCACCAGCCGTTTTTTCTACAACCTATATTCAAAAAAGTTATATAATTAAAATATGTCCTCTCAATATTAGGATTCGATTACCGAACAACTATATTTTACCTTCAATGGAACCCTAAATGTTCTTTTCTTGAGCACCTTCTCTGTAATAGTATCTTGAACATTACTCTCATCTGTGGGTGTGCTGGAATTATTTGTATCACTGTCAGAACTAAAATTCTCCTTGCTATCTGTTGTGCTGTTAGCTGTTCCTGCTTCAGACGACAAATTCTGATTGGTGGCATTACTCTCTAGTGTCAAATTCTTCTTTGGAACTTCAACCCACTCAGTTATCTCGATGACTGCTTCTGCCAAATCAAGAGAAATAATTCCACTTCTACTCAAAGAAAAATGTAGATTTGCTTTGATTGGTGCAGATAAATTGCGGCTTGCATACCTGGTTAAAAAAGCACATGGTTAAATTCATGCAGTGAAATCAAACATATGGTGGGTACATATAACATGATAGCAATAGCATTAGGAAAGCCATAGTCAATATCAATTAGTTTCTAAGAAGGTAGATCCTTTATTTAGTTAAAATGAGTTTAATCAGCACAACCATATGCATGATAAGTTTATAACCTCACACATAGAAGATTCCCAATGAAAATTGGTTCACATATAAGGGTATATTACATTCAGCCAGTTCAGTTGATTATGAGCAGCACTTGACATTATGCAAAGAGAGGAGGGGGTTTAGGGGTAGTATTATGCTTACTTTCCACTGGCATCAGTCAGGCCTGATACGGAATAGTCCACAAACTTGTGTGATGAAACACCTGGAGGCAGTTCATAAGCTTTGTCATAGTTGAGAGAGACATCAAAGTCCTTAGTATGTCTGATGGACCTGAACATCTGTACATAACAAACAATAGCAAGCCAGTTTAGATATATTTTTTCAATATAGTAAGAAAAGTTAAGCTACAACTATAAGGCAAAAGAATAACGAATTTTCTAACCTTTATTGGCATTTTCTTCATCCTCGGCACCAATACTTGATCAATACTTTCATCTTTGACATAATCTGGGCCATCTATTTCAAGCACAAAACCATAAGTAGAACCATCAATCATTCCCAACTTACGGTTTAACTTAATTCCATCACTTAAGTTAGCAGCATGCAGTGAGGCACCCAGAACAATTGCTTCATCAGCATCAAGATGCTTATCCAGCTCACTCCGTCCCAGGAATTGTTGCAGCTTGGCCTGTACCAGGAGAATACAATTGTAATCAGTGAGATAAAATGTGGCAAATGGTAGAAACACTGGATTAAAAAAATAATAAAATGGTGACTGGAATTAGACAAGTAAAATGAAGTCCTCTGTGTGACTAAAAGCAGTTAAAACCCCTTTTGAGAAGTGACTACAAATATGACAAGTGCAAAACACTTAATTGAATTTATGACGAAAGTTTCTTCGTGAAAAATGTGAAATATAAAGCACGCAATCCTGTGCTTTACATGCACACACGCACCCAGCTTATAATACTAGTTTATTCTCTATGAGCATGAAGGTGTGCAGGGGAAAAGTTCTCATTACAGCCCTCAATGCAGAGTCAAGTACAGGCTTAAAGTGCTAGCTAAATTTAATCACCTGCAATTTTGGTACTCGCGTAGCTCCTCCTATTAGCTCTACAGCATAGATATCATCAATTTTCATGCCAGAATGTGCTAGCACTTCTTTAACTGGACTTAGAGCTTGCTCCCAGAAATCTTCACAAAGCTCTTCAAATTTCTCACGCGTTATGGTGCTCCTGTAACAAATAGAATGCATTAGCTCAACAGGTAGAACCACGAAAGCTGTCCTGATCACTATTTAAGACTACATCCATGCTATTCCAGACATAGTAAGTTTGCTTCTAGGCCAGAACTTGCCAGACTGAGATAGCATGTTTTTTTTTTAAAAAAAAAACATTTGTTGAGAATTTATTTGACTCAGCACATTAGATTGGAAGCAAATTTGACAATGTTAGGTACATTTTCATCTATCTTGAGTTTTATATATTGTCATCCATATTTTGTGCCAATGGTTATGCATCTATAGTGTATAAGATAGAGTATGGATGCACCTGAAATCGAGGTCGTTATATAGAGATTCAACTGAAATCGGAGCAGCAGTATTTGCACTAAGAATTTCTTTGGTGCGCTTAACTTGCTTCTTCAACTTAGCTATTGCCTTGGGAGACTGACGGATGTCAACTCCATTACCGAGCTGCTTGTTAAATTGATCGGCAAAATAGTTGACCAGATGCATTTCCATTTCGAGGCCTCCAAGTTTGGCGTTCCATCTAACATCCTTAACCTGCAGATAATTAATTAGCTAAATGAACTAGCAATAAATTGTGCAGTTTTCTCCTCAAGATATCACCTCAAAATTTCATATATTTTTTCAGATCTACTATCTCTTATGCATGTGAAATCAAAATTAACAGACTTTTTTCACAGATCTTACAAGCAGGCATCTGAGAGAAGCACAGTTGGACAGCTACAGGACCTGACAGGAGATGGTTATACCTGGAACTGGTTCACGGACACTGTCTTCCCGAATTCCTTGGCGTTGTAAGCCGAGTAGTACACAAGCGCGGCGTAGGTGCTACCTGAGCCCATGTCGTAGAAGATGACATGCCGCGACCCGTTCGAGAAGTCCTTGTCGATCCCGTACTGCAGCGCGGCCCCGGCGTGCTCGCTGATGAGCGCGAGAACGTTGAATCCGCCGAGCTGCGCCGCCTGCGTCAGCGCCCGGCGCTCAGCCTGCCCGGAGTAGGGCGGCACGGCGACCACCACGTCCCGCACAGGCGCCCCGACGTGCGCCTCGGCGAGCCCGGCGGCGTAGTGGAGCACCATCGCAACGATCTCCTCGACGGTGTAGACCTGCCCGTCGTCAGCGCGAACCGCCGCGGCACCGCGGGCGTCTGGGACGAGGTCGTAGGGGAGGAAGAGCGACTGCGCGACGGACTGCACGTACGGGAAGGGCTTGGCGAGGAGGTCGCGCGCGCGGGCGAACACCTTGGACGGGTGGCGCGCGGCTATGCCGGCAGCCTCCTCGCCGGCGAGGCGGTTGCCGTCGGCGAGCGCGGCGAGCGCGGGGACTTGCGCTTCGACATCTCGTTGATGGCGACGGCGATCGGCGCGCGGCCCGGGGCGAGGTGCACGGCCGCGACCTTGAGCCATTCCGACCCCAGGTCGATGCTCGCCACCGCCGCGCTCGCCGGCGGCACGGCGACGGCCGCCGCGACGAGCACGAGGAGGAGGAGACGCGAGGTGCGAGGCAGCGCCATGGCGTGAGTTCAGTAGAGTAGCATATGGGGGGTTAGGGTTTGGAGATCTGGAGTGAGGTGTGGATGGAGCACGCGGTGGAAGAGGAGCGCATGGAAGAGCGATCTCGACGGAAGGGAGGAGATGGCGTGCTTTATATCCCTTCCAATTGCAATTTGTTTTTGTTTTTGCATTGCATTTGGAAATGTTTGTGTTTGGGACCCTGGGAGATTTTTGGATTCAGTATTACATCCTTGCCACTGTAGGTGAATACTGAAGTCTGCTACAGTGATATGTTCGAGAAATATGTAAACTCTGATGGGTACATATGTAAAGTGTTCAGAAACAGAACGGGGCAGGAACGGCAAGAATTGAGTCATCTGTCCAATAAAAAGAGGCCACGTGGAAAAGTATCCACGTGGCATGCCGTAGTGAGCGTGGTGCGTTGGAAGCGCGAGAGGTGACGAGAAGCCTGTGCTTTTTCGAATGCGCCGAGCTACCCAGTAGGGCCCCTTCACTGACTGACAAGTCGACCATGCGTCGTGCGGCCAGCGCAAACATGCCTATGTGGAAGACTAGAGTGATGACACCTCACCTCACTCACAACCAGAGTCCAGAGACGTCACTACGTACGGATTGTCAACGGTCAACCTTGCAGAAAGTTAGGCTAGGCGTCGCAGGAAGCTTTGCGATATGCAGTGGTTTTTTCTTTTGTTTGATACGCTCGTCAAAAGAAAACATTTTTTACCCGACATTTGGAAAAAAACTACCGAGTTGTTCTATTTCAGGTACTGTTATAGAATGAATCGGTAAGAGCATACTGGAAGCCGGGAACTGGAATTTTGCACATTTCGACCATAAGCAAGCAGCAATTTTTGTTCACTAGAGTCCCTGCATCACTGCTTAAGCGATGATTTTGTTCAATAGGTGTACCTACAGGATGGGATGCAAGCATGTCAGTTTCCTTTAGTAAATATAGGCCACACTTCCGTTAGGAGAGATGCCTTTAACCCTCGTGAGATCTCTATCCCAAGAAAATATCTCAAATGCATCAAATCTTTCACTTCAATGTCTTGTGCAAGATGATTCTTTACATCTGAAATCTCCTTAGAATCATCCTCAATAATTATAATATCTTCCACATACACTATCAGGATTGCTACCTTGTCCATAGCATGCTTTATAGAATAGCATATGATCTGTATTACTTTGGAGGTAACCTCTTTTGAGCATTGAATCGATCAAACCAAGCTCATAGTGATTGCTTCAATCCGTACAAGAAACAATGCACACGAAGTACCATTCCACTGGTTTGGCTTGTCTCAAAGCCTGGCGGGATTTGTATATACGTCTCATCTTGGAAATCACCATCAAGAAAAGCATGCTTAACATCTATTTGATAAATCTGTCGGTCCAAGTTCACTACACATGATATGATTATTCTTATAGATTTCATTTTCGCAATTGGTGCGAATGTCTATCCGCTTTGCCTTCTGGAGTATGTTGAATTGTGAGAAGCCACTTACAACCTGCAAGTTGCTTACCTGGTGGTAGATCCACGAGCTCTGAAGTTTTGTTCTTCTCTAAGGCTCTCATCTCTTCAAACATTGCCTCCTTCCACAGGATCCTCTTTAGCTGCTTTCCAGTTAGTAGGTATGGATACCGAATCAAGAGAGCGCGGCAAAGCTTTGGAAGGAAGGACACCCTTACAATGTTTATAAGAAAGTTGGCAATGTCATGTTTATATTCAATATAGGGCCTCTTCTTTTCGGTTGCGGCTTTTGGCTGAAATTTTTGAATTTTGGTTGTTTACGGTACAGATTACGGAAAGACAGATATGTGAGATGCGTACTGCTAGTCTGCAAACTAGAACACCTAGACATTCATAAGGTTGGAGGAGATGACTTACGGTCGCCGATGAACGCCATTGAGCGAAGACCCGTGCCTGCGTGATGCAGGCGTGAGGAAGAGTCGGTGAAGATCGTCCGGAGAGTCGCCGGCGACGTCCTGCGGCGGCGGCGGCGGTCTTCCGTTGCTAACGACACGCAAGAGATCGGGTCGCGTTAGGGATTGTGCGGGGTTTTGCTCTCACGGAAAGCAGTCGTTCCGGAGAGGCGGACCCTACTAAATATAAGCTGTTGTTGCAACGGGGACCGTAACCATGAGTTGGTTAGGCACCCCGATCGAGCGGCGAAGACCGAGGAAACGTGGGTTTCCCCGTCCCCTCCTTTTCACCACGGCCGTTTGGCCTTAGATCAATATCCAACATTCTCCCCTTGATCATAAGGCAAAACATCATAAGCCCTCTCTCAATAAAGTTCACACCAAAGCAATGCGTCACAACAGTCAATTAAGTACCGTTGGACATCAGGACTTATAGTGCTCCATTTTATATCGATCGGATAACATAATACTTTATGGGAGTTGGTTACTTTATATGGTCCTCTTATTCCAGGATCACAGGCTCTCCAATAAACCCATGCTGGCAACATGATTACAAAAATATTGGGTGGTAAGCCTTTTGTGAGCGGATCCGCAAGCATAAATTTAGTTCCAATATGCTCAATCTTAATTGTTTGATCCTGGACTCTATCTTTCACAACATGATACTTTATGTCAATGTGCTTGGCGGCCGCACTCGACTTGTTGTTACTCGAATAGAAAAGCTGCGGGTTGATTATCGCGATGCAGAATGAGTGGTCTAGAAATCTTCTCTACCACTCTCAATCCGGGATAAAGTTCTTAAGCCATCTGACTGCCCGGTAGCCTCATAACATGCCACAAATTCAGCTGCATTGTCGGCGATGCGATAAGTGTTTGTTTTACACTTTTCCATGAAATTGCTGCTCTGCGAGGGTGAAAATATAACCTGATGTGGACTTCTTAGTGTCTTTACACCCCGCAAAATCAGCATCAGAATAACCGACAACCTCAAGATTATCGCTTTTCCTATATGTGAGCATGTGACCTTTAGTGCCTTGCATATAGCGCAGGACTTTCTTAACGGCTTTCCAGTGGTCCGGTCCTGGATTTGATTGATATCTCGCCAAGCATCCGGTAACAAAAGCTAAATCGTATGTACATACTTGAGCATACATAATACTTCGGCAATGAGGCGTAAGGTACATCCTTCATCGATCGATTCATAGTCATTCTTTGGGCATTGAAATTTCCCAAACTTATCGCCCTTAATAATAGGAGCGGTAGGCGAGCATTTATGCATATTGTATCTCTTTAGTACTGTCAATGTATGCCTTTTGTGATAAACCTAATATTCCTTTGGACCTATCTCGGTGAATTTCAATACCAAGAACATAAGATGCTTCACCGAGATCTTTCATGTCAAAATTAGACGAAAGAAATCTTTTAGTTTCCATGACATGTCCACACTGCTGGCTAATAATATATCGTCCACATAAAGGATTAAGAAGGTGTAATTACTCCCCAGAACTTAACATATGTGCAATTATCAACATCATTCTCCTTAAATCCAAAATTTCTTATGACTTCATCGAACTTAAGGTACCATTGCCTAGAAGCTTGCTTGAGCCATATATGGATTTCTTTAGTTTGCATCCCAAATGTTTCTCATCTTCCAAAACAAAACCCTCAGGTTGTGTCATGTAAACGTCCTCATACAAGTCACCATTTAGGAATGCGGTCTTAACGTCCATTTGGTGCAACTCTAAATCAAAATGTGCTGTGAGCGCCATTATAATTCTAAATGAATCTTTAGTCGAGACAGGAGAAAAGGTTTCATTATAGTCAATGCCTTCTCTTTGTGTAAATCCTTTTGCTACAAGTCTCGCCTTAAACCTTCGATATTCCCTTTGAGTCACGCTTTGTTTTGTAGACCCATTTGCGACCTATTGTTTTGGCTCGTTAGGAATTTCTACTAAGTCCCATACATCGTTATCGCCCATAGACTTAATTTCATCTTTCATGGCATCTAGCCACTTAGATGAATCCTTACTTTTCATAGCTTCTTTATAAGAGCTAGGATCATCCTCCTTCCCAAGATCATCTTCATTCAAGTAAACTTCATAATCACTTGGGATAGCGAGATCTCCTCACTCGTTCGATCTCTGACGGTACATTAGCAGGCTCATTAGGTTGTTCATTAATTGTCACAGAGGGCTGTGAATGCTCATCATTAGGTATGACACTTGTGTTTTGAGCCCTCAACGAAGGAATAACCACGAAATCAGCGGAGACGCAACAGGGTTGCAACTACAGGATCAGCGTGGGCACAACCATTTGGGGCATAGGAAAATCAATCATCGGATTAGCGGCGAAGCAACATACATCCGCTTCTCCTCAAGGTCAATTTTCCTAGGCTCCAAATCACCACTAATGCCATCATTTTCCAAGAACACAGCGTGCCTTGTTTCTACAAATTTTGTGGTACGATCGGACAATAGAATCGGTACCCTTTAGATCTGTCGGGGTAGCCAATGAAATGGCAACTCACGTCTTGGGATCTAATTTCCCAATTTGTGGGTTAAATACTTTAGCTTCGGCTGCACAACCCCACACATGGAGGTAGTTCAAACTTGGTTTTCTCCCACCATAATTCATAGGGTGTTTTGGGCATCGATTTCTTGGGAACCCTATTGAGTATGTGTGCGCGGTCTTTAATGCTTCCATCCATAACTACAGGCAAAGTGGAGTAGCTCAACATACTTGAACCATATCCATAAGAGTACGGTTTCTTCTTTCATTACTCCATTTCTTTGAGGATCTCCGGGCATTGAGTATTGAGCGACTATACCATTTTCTTGTAAGAATCGGCAAAAGGACCGGGAATCATCCATAAGTTGCATGTCGCCCATAATACTCTCCCCACGATCCGGCGCACTACTTTAATCTTTAGACTATGCTGATTTTCAACTTCAGCCTTAAATATTTTAAATTTATCAAGTGCTTCCGATCTCTCTTTAATAGGATAGATATAGCCATAACGTGAGTAATCATCGATGAGCGTAATAAAGAATCATAACCATCTACGATGTCACGGGGAAAGGACCACATATGTCGGTGTGAATTAATTCCAAAATCCACGTGCTTGGTAGCACCTTTCTTTATTTTCTTTACATACTTGCCTTTGATGCAATCAAGGCAATGATCATCCGAATCACTAAAATCTAAAGGGTGGAGAATTTCTTCTTTAATGAGGCGTTCAATTCTCCCCTCGAAATGTGGCCCAAACGACGGTGCCACAATTTCGACGAAGTCTCATCAATTCTTTTGCGCTTTTATTCACATCACATACATTCATGGATATAAGAGAATCTTGCGGGGACGATGTAAAGCTTGTCGTGTGCGATGGCACGACCAATATTATCATTATTGAAATAAACTAAACACTTTCCGTGTCCAAAATTACAAGAATATCCATCATTATCTAATAATGAAAGAAATTAAGTTTCTTCTCATCGAGGAACATAAAGAACATCATTAAGTTTCATTACAAAGCCATTATTCAAAACTAAAGAAACAAATCCAATAGCTTCAATTTTGGCTTCCATCCCATTAGCCACTCTTAGGCTTCTTTCCCTCGAGACTTGTCAACATATGGAATCCACAAGGAATTCGTAACATGCACAAGTGGCACGAGAATCAATCCACCAAGAATTTATGGGAAAATCGACATAAAATGCTTCATCAACAAAAGTAATTTCATAAGTACCTTTCTTGGCGAGCCATTTTAGCCATCCAGGCGATTATCTTTGAAGTGGTCCTTTGACCGACAAAATGGCACTCATCACTTTTCTTCTCATCCACTTGAGCTTCCGGGACACGAAGCGTTTTAGGCGCTTTAGGGTCTTGTGGATCTTGTGGCTTCTTATAAGGGAATATGCTTGCTCCTTCTTTCCCTTTCCTTTATAGCCACCTCTATTTCTAGAGGACCGGTTGTATTTGAGGAGTGACTTGATTTACAAAATCGGTAGCCCCTCGACCTTGAGCCTCTCTTCCTCTTGTGAAACATTAGCGATCAACTCGCTCATGGTCCACTTGTCCTTAATGGTGTTGTAGTTCACCTTGAAAGCTTCAAATTGCTTGGGAAGAGACATCATAATGTAATGAACAACAAAACCATCGAAATAGCCATGTCCATTGTCTTAAGTCCAGCGACAATATTGATTATTGTCATAATGTGCTCACGAACATTTCCAGTACCATTGTATTTGGTGTTCATGAGCACGTGCATCGATGTGGTAGCATAAACTTTAGAGGACCCTTTAAAGTGATCCTCGATGGAGGACAAATAGTCCTTTACCCTTTCCTTTTCGTGGATTGCTCCCTTATGGCCTCACCGATGGAGTTTTCATCACGACAAGTGAAACACGGTTAGACCGCTCCCACTTCTCGACATTAGTTTTATATTCCTTCATTTTGTCATCATAATTGTCCTCCCTTGATGGGAGCGACGGGCTCATCGAATCTGAGCGCGTAGTCCGGATCCAAGAGCTGAAAAGTCGTCATAAGCGTAAACTTCCATTTCTGAAAGTTACTACCATTAAGTGGCTCAATTGCATTAACATGAGCGGAAGCGAGCGGTGAAAAATTATAAAATTTACATTAGCAAAAGCGCATAATTAATTTGCATGAAAAATTAATCTTACGTTGGTATGATTAATAACATGCTCATAAAATTTTTCGCATCACCGTTGGCGATCTGAAAAATTTAACATAATTATACACATGCAATTACAATTAACGTTGGTCAAAGAGTAATAGCATGGAAAAATTAAACATAACAAACATCATTTATTTAGCATCACCGTTGGGCGATCTGAAAAATTTAACATAATTTATACACATGCAATTACAATTAACGTTGGTCAAAGAGTAATAGCATGGAAAAATTAAACATAACAAACATCATTTATTTCGCATCACCGTTGGGCGATCTGAAAAATTTAACATAATTTATACACATGCAATTACAATTAACGTTGGTCAAAGAGTAATAGCATGAAAAATAAACATAACTCTCTAATTGAATTTCTCGTTGGTTTCATTCAATTAGGGACATAACATCAGGCAGCGGAATAGCATAATAATTTTCAGCAGCTTAAATACATTATCCAGTATATATATTTTCATGAGATATATTAAATAATCATAAATTATACATAAGATGTACTATAAATACATGAGAATATACAAAAAATAAATAAATAAAAAAAAATATATGTTATGCCTTCTTTGGTAAAAACCAATGACAAAAATTGTAGCCGGCCCACCAAAAATTAGCCTTGCGGCTCCCAAAACTGGCCCGTGACCGCATCAGCCCATGAGAGCTCCCCTTTGCATCACGGCCGTCCATCGGATGAACGGTCCAGATCACGTGCGCGCCATCCAAACAAAAGGAACACAGCCCTAACCCTAAAGGCATTTGCCTCAACTTCACCCGAGAAAAAACGGAGCCTATGGCGGCGGCATGCGCGAAGAGGCGATGGCGGATGCGGCTTCTTGTGAGCGGGCGGCGGCGGCGGCGGCCTCGGCGGCGGCGGGGCAGCATCCGGCGGCGCACCGAGGCGGCGGCGGCGCAGCGCGGGCGATGGCGGCTGCGGCCTTGGCGGGAGGCGACTCTTGGCGGCGGCGGCGTGAGGCGACACTGGGCGGCGGCAGCTTGGCGAGGCGGCACAAGCGACGGCCACAGGGGCTCGCCTGGCGCGGCAGGGAAATCCCAGTGACTGCGGCCCGGCGACCAGCGCATGGCGAAAGCGCACCAGCCAGCGCCAGCGTCCCGGCCCGTAAGTCCCAAAAATGTTTCTTCGGAGAATTGATTTGGGGATTTGGGAAAATTTCTTGGGGTTTAGGATTCATCCAAAAAATTTTGTTTGCATATACCGATTCCCCTCCTTCTAACATTCTAACCGAAAACATCAGAGGGCTAAGGATCTAGAGAGACTAACAGTGGCTCTGATACCAAATGTGAGATGCGTACTGCTAGTCTGCAAACTAGAACACCTAGACATTCATAAGGTTGGAGGAGATGACTTACGGTCGCCGATGAACGCCATTGAGCGAAGACCCGTGCCTGCGTGATGCAGGCGTGAGGAAGAGTCGGTGAAGATCGTCCGCAGAGTCGCCGGCGACGTCCTGCAGCAGCGGCGGCGACGGTCTTCCGTTGCTAACGACGCGCAAGAGATCGGGTCGCGTTAGGGATTGTGCGGGTTTTGCTCTCACGGAAAGCAGTCGTTCCGGAGGCGGACCCTACTAAATATAGCGTGTTGCAACGGGGACCGTAACCATGAGTTGGTTAGGCACCCCGATCGTATGGCGAAGACCGAGGAAACGTGGGTTTCCCCGTCCCCTCCTTTTCGACCACGGCCGTTTGGCCTTAGATCAATATCCAACAAGATACTCACTTGCGATTTTGGCTGGTATAAATGTTGAGCTTTTAACGTGTAGATCGTTTAACTTGTAGACCCCGTCTTAAGAAAATACTCTTTTAAAATTGAATCTTGTAGTAAAGCTAAAAGCACGGCTTGTGAGGTAAAGAACAGACCCATAGTCTTTGTGGCGTGTTGGGACATTTGTTCTCAAAGCAATAGGCAAGTCATTTTCTCGAGGCAAAGAAGAACGTTATTGTGCTAACAAATTATGTAATTTGTTATATAGCACTAGTTCTCAGTTCTCACTGAACGTACCATGTTTTACAGAACAGAAGTAACCGGGAGCAAGCGAATAGACCATGTAACAATTAAATTCAATCGCAAGTGCTACGGCGAGTAGACAACGCTGAAAATGGCAAGCAGGAACAGGTGGAAACGGTAAATGCCAGACGTGCTGCCGGCCTTACCGAACTGTGCGTCCTCGGCCGGGAGGGGCATGTTGTCCACCGGGAGCGAGCACGAGGCCGTACCAGCCGCCGCCGCGACGCCAGCGGCGGACGCCTCGTCCGCCGCCATCAGGGCCTGGATCACGGCCGTGCCCGCGGCGCCGTAGCGCGTGGCGTTGCGCTGCAGCAGCCACATGAGCCCCATGAGCTGGCAGTCTCGTTCGCTCGACCCGCCTCCGGCCTGCTTGCCCGCTGCCCCCGCGGCACCGCCTAACCCGGCCTTCATCTGCAACATCAAGACTCTCATCAGACATGAACCGGGAGTCTTGAGACTCCGATATAGTATATTGGCAATCCAAAATGTGCAGTTAATTGGCATTTACTCAGAGTTCGCTTTGGTAAAAAAAAATATGGGCCTCTACAAGTTGCATGATCGACGTTAATCCACAATGGACAACAACCAAGTAAAGCCATGAAGTTTAGCTTACGCTTACAGACGACGTTGAAGTTACCAACACACAAAGGTGACAAAACGGAGCCTGAACTCGTTCGTGACTCAACTTGCGCTCGCTACTGTTGGCACACATGGCTTTGCACTTGCTATATATGACACCGTTCATATTGCCTTGTGTTTCTAGCTTCTGTTTAAAGAAATTAGAAGATATATATGACTTTTCGAAATTGTTTCTTTACTTCTCTTGTTCCGAAGATAAGGCAGAAGGTCATAGGAGCATCACACATCCCATTCCTCTCGACGTCCCGCACGCATATCTTTTTCTTACTTTCCCCACCGCTCGTGTTCTCCTTTTAAAAACCATCAGCCACAGCTAATACAAACGCCTCTATAGAGTTGGCCAAATGGTGTATTTGTTGGGCTAACCCAAAGCACGCCACTGTTGGTCCAAGCCAAGTATGACATAACCCACCATTGAATCGTGCAAGGCCAGGCCGGGAAGATACGACTAGCCATCTTTGGGTCAATACCTAGGCCCGTCATGCCAGCCTGGCACGGGCACGACTCGTTAGGCACGAAAGCAGCCTGTTTAGCCCATTAGACACGATAGCAGCCTGTTAGGCGCGATTAGACTGTTAGACGTGACCCGTTTAGCGTTGTTTCAGTCCATCGGGTCAAAATGAGATAGACGGGCCATCTCGGCCCATTGGGCCAAACGGATCTAGGCCAACATAACATAGCCCATGCGCTCTGTAAGCCATGCCTAGGTCTACGACGAAGCTCATGGACCGGCACGTCACAACCAATTTAAGTTAATGAGTTTAATGGGCCGTGCTCCAACTGCCTTATAAACCATTGATTTTGACTTTTTTGTATTATAATGACTGAAAATGCACTGTAGCGGTTGTTGGTTTTTCTGAGTAATTAAATTTAAAATAATTAAGAAGGTTATATCATCATGGATAATACAAAATGAGTAAGAAAAAAACCCGAAAAAAAATCAAAAGCCAGAAGGTATAGTTGTTTGGAGCTGCGCCTCAAGACGCCCTCGGAAGCAGTACTAATCTCCTTGTGCGCACTCAGAAGATTTCTGGCTATACGACTAGGTTGTTAATAAAGCAAAAACGTAGAGAAGTACGTCCTTAGAACGATACAGTCCACAGAGCAAATGATTCGGCTTTTCTAATGGCAGTGAGACTATTTTTAGGAGAGAAAAGGACATCGAGTTAAATTTCGGGCCCAAATGCTAAAGCAATCGAAGGGGCAGCAGTGGAATGGAGGCACATCCGCACATGTTATGCTAATGGCTTCGTTCCTTTTTGTCTTTTTGCTTTTAATTTCTTGAAAAGTCAAAATAAATGAGTAGTTTTTAGAAGTCAATTTTTCAAACAGCTTTTTAAGTTTAAAACTATATGTATTATTTGTGTTAATATCTACTGTTTTAAAAAATATAAATAAAAATTATAATCAACAATCAAAAAACATAAACCGTGACTCAAAACGGGGTGATCATTCTCCAGGACCTGCCAACACGCCCGGATTCCAGATCTCATCATTTCCGGCCACCCGCACCCAATAATGCCAGCACTATGGGCACACCAAAGCCTACAGACCAACAAAGACAGTACCGTGGTTGTAGTGTCTGTCCATGACTTCCATTCAACTCCTTGTCTCTCTCTCAAAAGCATATCCAACAAGCAAAAGCGTATGGAGAATGCACCATGCAGTCATGCCTACTGCTATGCCTAGAGCTGAGACTTGGGCTGTGCTTTTTTGGACCAGCCCAAAGCACGGCCGGCCGCACGGCCTGGCAAATGCGGCCCGACCCGACACGTGGCGGGCCGTGCCGGTCCGGCACGAGCGGTGGGCGGGCGGTCGAACATCTAGCCGGTGGGCGGCACGGCGCAACGGCGGCGGGCAGACGGCGGCCCGGTAGCGCGGCGCGGCACGGCGGCACGACGGCCCGGCGGGCACGGCAGCGCGGGGAAGTCGGGATCGGGAAGATGAAGCCGCAGAACAATCGGCGGCACGGCACATACAACCGTCGGGAACACAAGCAAGCATACACAATATGACAAGAACACACATACAAGATACAACTATACAAGCATACACTGATTAACTGATACACTCATACTACACACCAACACACCACCATCGTCGGGAACTCGGCACCGGAGGACGAGGCGGCGGCGGGGCAGCCCGGGAGAGGTGGGGAGGAGGCGGCGCGCGGGGAGGTGGGGAGGAGGCGGCGGCGCAGGGAGGTGGGGAGGAGGCGGCGCCGGAGAGGTGGGTAGGACCGTAGGAGGCGGGAGGGTCGGCGGTGGAGGCGGCGGTGGGAAGACCGGAGAGGACTGCGGTGGAGGGGGCGGTGGGGAGGCCGGGAGTCGGGAGAGGCGGGCGTCGGGAGGCGGTGGCGTCGGGAGAGGTCGGGAGGAGGGCGCCGGGAGCCGTGCGTCAGTGCGCCATGAGGAGGCGGATCGGAGCCGCGGTCCATGGAGGAACCGAGGGCGGAGGCGGGCGGGAGGACGGCGCCGACGGAACCGAGGGAGCGGGCGGACTCATGGGAGAACCGAGGAGGCGCGGTCCGCGAGGTGAGAAAAGGTGCGCCCTCCGTGACCCGTCCGTCGACCGTCGGTGGGAAAAAGGTGAAGCGCGATGGGCGATGGCGCATGTGGGCAGGCGCAGGGACAGGTGGCGGCGTATGAGTGGTGCGACGGTGGAGAAAAAGGAGGAGCGGGCGAGCGGGTAAAAGAGTGATTGGATGGGAAAAAGCGGAAAAATTGAAAATGGTGCATTAAGCGATGAATTAAGCAATCAATTTAACGGTCATGTAAGTGTAACGTTCCAATAATCGTCTCTATAAATCACTCCGCTTGACCTTGAGGCCTCGAGTCGAGACTCACAACGCAATTCATTTTCACGAATCACTCCGATGCTTCACCATTTTCACCTTGAATCACGCGCAATTCTTCGCATAACATTCTCCTTTCTTTCTCATTTCTTCATTTATTATAGTTGTACTCTTTATTTATTTATTTGTTATTTCTTATTTTATAAGCATATTTATTGTATTAACTAATCATCATGTTACCAAGAAGTCGCAGATGCAGGAGCGGTCAAGCGGTCTTGCAGAGGAATCAAAGCTCAAAAGGACGAGGGGCGACTTAGTGTAAGCTCTCGCCGTCGCTCCCCTAGTCCTCCTCCACCCCCCGTTGATGCTCGTCAGCTCTCGCCAAACATGGGAGATTACGGCATGGATGATCGTCATATGGACTGCAGGAGGGCTACGAGGAGTACCGAGGCGGTATGGAGGTTCTGAGATAGGTATGGAGGGATAGGTGAATGTCTTGGCCTAGATTATTGAAGCTTTCGCACATGTGAAAGAGGAGCTTTTTCGTGTTTTTCGTTTGTATCATGATAAGTTTGGTAGCAGCGGAAGATCGGAAGCCTCACAGCAGACGCAACATGGAAAGACAAGTATGGCATCACACTTGTGGAAGAAACTAAAGGGCAAGTCTACTTCTTCATCCTCTCAGTCTCAGGCGGCCTCCAAGTGGAATTCTGTCTCGGAGTTGAACCACTATTTGGAGAATGATTTTGCAAACATTGATCCTGATCTTACTGATGGAGGCAAGATAGACTTGCTCGAGTGGTGGAAGAACAACAAGCGGATCTTTCTGTCTTGTCACATTTCGCACGAGATGTTCTCTTGGTGCCGTGTCCACCGTCTCTTGAGCGACATTCGATGCGGTAGGGAGAATAATAGAAGAGAGAAGATCATCCCTTACGCCCAGGATGGTGGAGGCAATCACATGTGCCAAAGACTGAGAATTAGCCAAAGAGCGGGAACAACATTAACTGGAGGATCCCGAAATTGTACAGGCGTATGCTGACCTAGACATTGCCGAGTAGATATTATCTACGTATGTTGTAATAGTTAGTATATAAATATGTTGTTACTGTACTCTTTTCCTTACTCGGAAACCCCACTTTGGGCGTAAGGTTTTAACGAGGCGAAGAACATTGTATTTCTAAAATATCAAAGAAATTCCACTTTTCCGAAATATTTATGTCATTGCGTGCCCATATTTTTATGCAATTAATTCAATTATTTCAACTAGTTTTAAGCGAGGCAGCAGTGAGAGAAAGGAAGATGCCGACCGTCGTCACCGCCTTCGTGTATAGTAATTTGGTTGGGCTTAGGGCCGGCACGGCACGAACACCGCACGGTGGGCTTTGGGCGTGCTTGGGCCTGACCGGAGGCGGCGGCCGGCGCGTGCGACACGATGATATGACTGGGCCGAGCCGGTACGGCATGAAGCGGCACGAAGCACGATGGGCTTGGACCGTGCCAGCACGGCACGGCCCAAGTCCCAGCTCTAGCTATGCCTACATGGATATATGATGAAATACAAGTGTTGAAGTATAAGTGAATTGCCCACCTTTCCTCATCAGCTTAAGCTTTTGGATGAACTGGTTGGTGCATGAAATTCAATATGGTATCAGAGCCAAGAGGTCCCGAGTTCAAGACCCAGCTGACGCAATTAAAAAAAAATAATTGCAGTCCACTTCTATTCCACGTATTAGGCCTAAGGAAGCCTATACGTGAGGGGGAGTGTTCAAGTATAAGTGAATTGCCTATCTTTCCTCATCAGCTTAAGCTTTTGGGTGAACTGGTTGGTGCATGCAACTCAATAACAAGTACTCAAAGTTGCTTGTGGACTGAGCTCTACACTACAGCACTGCGTGCATTTGCTAGATTTCGAGGAGACAAGGACCCTGACTGCCAATCTGAACTGGAACTGGAAATGAACGAATCGGTTAATGAATGGAGTATTTGACAGAATATGAGCATACATCGTTAAATGTTCGTGTTTAATTAGTTTTCAGTTGTTCAATCTCACCGTGGTAAGAGCACGGAGGCACTTGGAGCAGCCGGGGACGCCCGGCCGCGCGCAGTCCCTCTCCAGCCTCCTCGCCGCCGCGTCCGCTGGGATCCACTGGCCGCCGTCCGCCGGCTGGCCCCCGCACGTCAGCCTCCTCAGCCTCACCCCGCAGTAGCAGAACGCCAGGTCGCACGTCCCGTTGGCCCCCGGCGGGCGCGGCAGAGCCGCCCTTCCGCCCGCAGCGCGCGGTCCGCCGCGCCCGCGCACTCCTCCGAGTCGTCCGGCGGCACCGGCATGTCCACGGCCGCCGACCTCGCGGGCCTCTGCGCTAGCGCGGTGGGCGCGTAGGCGGCGAACAGCCACGCGGCCAGCTGAGGGCAACATCGCAGCCTCGGGGGCAGCGCTCCCCCGGCGTTGCAGGAAGACAGCACGGCCGGGAGGAGCGGCGGGGAGGGGCGAGCGGGCACGTGGAGGAGGTCCCGGCCGCGGCGTCCGACTGCTCCGGGAACGCCGGGATCGTGGCCGCGCCAGGCTGCACCGGGGTGGCCGAGGGAAAGATCAGGGCCGGGTCGAGCGGTGCCGGGTCCAGCAATGCCGACGAGCTAGCCGCGGCAGCGCGGTGAACCGGCGAGCACAGCATCAGGAGGTGGGAGGCGGCCACGTAGAGGAGGAGAGAGCGGTGAAACGGAGGCATGTCTCGCTCTCGTCGCGCGCGCGCATGCGCGAGCGCACGCTCGTGGTGGTTTTTTGGTTGGTTGGAGAGAGTGGGAGGGAGTGGCGGAGTGAGAGCGCGGCGAGTGATCAGTGATCAATGATCAGGGATAGGAGGAGGGCTATATGGATGGTATGACATGATGATGAGAGGATGCTTTGTGCTTTGCTGTTTCTGGTGCCAGAAAATGCATGATGGGATGGCAGCCCGTTCAGATCATTTCGGTTTAACCTTCTTGCTTATTTTTTTATTGTTTTTAGATTTTGTTTTTTCTTATTTTTTAGTTTTTTGAGTTTTTTTGCTGGTTTTTTTGTATTCGTTTGCATTGTACATGATGGGTTAACCTGTTTTTTATTTTTAAACTTAGTTATGCCAAATAAGCCACATCAACTACAGTGTAATTTCAGCCAGCTACAGTACAATTTTAGCTATAAATCAGCTTATTTCAGCCCAACCGAGCGGCTTATTTCATCTACGACTTATTTGAGCAATTACAGCGAGGTAATTCTTTTTTTCTTTAATTTGTCGGACATGGTTGAGCACAAAATTAATATGTGTATACTGCATATATAGGACTAGAGGTGGAGTGGTCAAACCCCCACCAACGGTATATAACCGGATGTGCCTCATATTCAGTATGTTAAAGTGACTTCACTACTCATTTCAGCTTAGCCAGCTACTTGATTTTTATTTGGCGTTTCCTTTGCCGTTCTTTTGCATCGCACTTCAAACACTGTTTTAGCCCACTGGTGTGCCACTGTAAGTCCACTTTTGCTCATGTGTGACGATCTATTCCCATTTTTGTCATGGATTTTGTTTTGTTTAGTGAGGCATAGCACCTCGTAGGCTACTAGCCTTGTATAGCTGGGCCCCTCGTTATGGATTAATTTAGCACAAATGATGTGGTTGGTGGATATTCGAAAGTGGTGTAAACTGTGGAGCTACGTGCGTTTGTTTTCAGTGCGTGTAATTATACTAGCAGGCTACATGCTACACCAATAGGGGCTAAAAGTTAGTAGGAGAAAATATCTCTTATTCGGTGAAAATACTAAGTTGATAAAGCGAATGTTTACATCCGACATTTCTTTAACGGTTTCTAAAAGTAATTTTTGTTTTTTGCTATAGGACTTAACTTTTAAATAGAGTATTTTTTAAGACGGGTCTACACGTTAATTGTAGTATACGCTAAAAAACTAACATCTGTATCAACCAAAATCGCAAGCGAGTATCTCTCTGTAATCTCTGTCGCAAACTGGTAAAATTTAAAAATTTCAGTCAACCATATCAAATAGAGACATCATCTACTCATTTGATTTTTGGCGAAGTGTATCCAAGTTTATAATACGAATGTTTTCAAAGAAGAGTCAAGAACTCCAGGGAAAGTGAAGGAAAAAGGGAGAAACAAAGACCAGAGACTCGAGAGAACAATATAACGCGTCATCCAAGAAGATAAAATCCCTCCTCTAATGAGTTTCTCCTTCTGACTTCTAGTTTTTAAATTTTATTTTTTTTGTTTTTTACTCTTTTAAGGCTTTTTTTCTCTTATCTATTTGTATTGTCTATTATGATATAATTTTTTATTTTTATTTTTAAAAAATAATTACGCAAAAAAGCTAACAATATTATATTGTATTTTTAATCATTATAGTAAAAAAATTATAAACATGAACTTATAAGTCTTTTAGAGCACCACCAAAATGAAGGGGACACGCAGAGCATGGAATCACTGAAGCCTACCGCAAGCAGTAAGCAAAAGCGTGCACTGTTATTGTAAATTGTAAACGACACCACCTTCCAGTCTGATAACGGTTCTTTAACGGTTTTTAATTTTTGCTATAGTATTTAACTTTTAAACAGAGTATATTTTCAAGACATGATCTATAAATTAATTATAGTACACGTTAAAAGCTCAACATTTGTATTAACCAAAATCGTAAACGAGTATCTCTCTCTGTAATCTCTGCCGCAAACAGGTAAAATTCAAAAATTTTGACTAAAATTTATAAACCGTAGCTATATCAAACAGACCCAGAACCGCGCGGCAAAAGCGACACTCCGAGCCTGATAGCCTGACACTGTAAACAAGTGACCGTTTCACCGCGCGCATGGGCTGGAGCAAGCAAGCGCGCGTGCGGGCCCACCTGTGTGCGTGCGTGCTTCCGTTGCTGTTCCTCTCCCGGCGCGCGTGAGCGGGAGCGAGACGGACAACACACCCCACGCGCGGCCGCGGGTAAGGCGAGCTCGCCTTAAAAGCAACGCGAGCCACGCCGCGCCGCGGTTTAATTTTGTGCGTGGCGCCTGCGGCGGCTGCCGGTCACGGGCGCAGCAGGCCCCGGCGTTTCACGCGAGACGGACGGACGGGCCGTTGGATGGTGGATGGAATGTTTTGTGGGTTCTCGTCCTGCAATTCCTTGCTGAAAGATTCCTTCGGGCTGCTCTTGTTTATGTTGTTCCTTTCATACTACGCCTCCGAGTCCGAGCACGCACGTCGCAATCATCATGCTCATTCGTGTGTGATGAAAGAAGCTGGAAAGGATCAATGATGTACATGCTGAGGCAGGGGCGGAGGCATACCCCGGTCATGATAAGCTTTAGTCTGAAGTATAAAAAAAATATTTAATATACAGTTCAGATAAATTTAGTCTAGCTTGGATAATATTTTCATAGTCCAATCTAGATAACATAAATCATTCCACCACTGAGCCTAGGGTGTAACCAAATTTTGACTCCGTCACTGTGCTGAGATAATCTTGAAGTGAGTAGGGCCACCACAATGTATGTGTGTCTGTGACACCCTGGCCTATGTTCGTCCATGTGTATGTGTGTACATGAATTTCTGGGTTAGTCCCACCTTGCTAGCTTAACTTGAGAAGCACTTACATATAAGTTTAGAAGTTCCAATGGTAGCACCCCGGTTAACCGTTTTGTGCGAAGCGAGAACGAAAGCGCAAGCGGGTTTCTACGTGTGTGTGGCCTATCCAGAATGGGGTTAGGCCTAAGCCAGTTTGGACCCTAGGGCGTTACAAATGGTATTAGAGCCGACTCTCGCGGTTACATGGGCGCGTGCGGGTCAGGGGCGCGGGCATATGGCGCATGGCGCGTGTGGGCCCGTAGCGGACACACGGCATGGCATACGTGTTGGCACTGAACACACGGACATGTGCCAAGAGGGGAGATCCTTATCATTTGCCCCAGTGTGGGTATGTTAGTTCGACGAGGACGTCGGGTCCTTTGAGGGGAGTGTATGTGACACACTGGCCCATGTTGGTCCATATGTGTGTGTGCACATGAATTTCTGGGTTAGTCCCACCTTGCTAGCTTAACTTGAGAAGCACTTACATATAAACATATGAGTTCCAATGGTAGCACCATCGACTAACCGTTTTACGCGAAACGAGGACGAAAACGTAAGCGGGTTGCTATGTATGCGTGGCCTATCCAGAATGGGATTAGGTTTAAGCTAATTTGGACCCTAGGGCGTTACTGTGTCCTCAAGGGTGATAAGGCAGTACACGTAGACGAT